>JBBMOL010000425.1:260995-297072 GCA_037954665.1 Laguncularia racemosa
TTTAGGAGATTAATTTGGTGTATATGGTATGTTAAAAGTTGGAATGGATGGTATGATTGAGCTAGTGGATAAGCAAGTTAATTTGATTGCTAAATTATGATTTTCTAGCATAATAACATGCTTTAAAAGTGTTAAATTTGATGAAAAATTGAAGTTATGTGATATATATTGAGTTTAGCAAAGTTTATGGATGATTTATATTAAATTAGAGAAATGGATGATTTTGAAAATATGATTTTCTTGCATGAATTGATAAATGTGCCTAATTCTAAAAAAAAAATGTGATGTATTATGTTTAATTTGGGTTAATTTGGTGAAACTATAATTAATTAACGAATAAGAGTTGGAGTGGATATAAAATAAGACCTAGATGTGAAAATATGTTAAAATTGAATTAATAGGAATGCAATTGGAAGTTTTAGGCGTGTTCTGTAATTTAGGCTCTATTTTAGAGGTGTTTTGAACTTAAAAATGAAAATTAAAGGATGTTTTGGACTCTAAAAAGGAATAAGAACACGTAAGCTTTGATTTGGAGTGATTTAGATCTAAATTGGATAAGATATTGGCTTATAAAGTTGATAATTAGTAACTAGTGGCTCTAAAATGAATAAAATTAAACTTTTTATTTTAAAATAGATAGTGGAAATAATAATGAATTAAATACCTTTGGCTTCACTTGGTTTGAGCTTAAATTGAGTAAGTTATGACTCTTTAACATTAAAACATTTAAAAGTGATTTATTGGAAGTAATTAATAATTGGCTTAATTAACTTTAGCTAAGGTTGGCCCAACCATATAGGTCCAAGGATCACTCTCTACCCTCTCCTTAGGTTGCCTATGTAATTATATATAATTTGATTAATTGAACTTAATTAACTTAACTATTATAATTGGACCGAAATATGCATTTACTCAATACTATAAATTCACATGACCAATGGGCCAAAAATTTAAAATCTCAATGGGTCAATTTCTTTTTAAGACTCATACCTTAAATAGTTCTTATCATAATAAATAACTTAAAATGAGTCTTAAACTGTTTCAAGGCCCAAATCAAATTAAAAACTTAAAAATAAATTAGAATTAGACTTAATGGAATAAAAATGAGCTTACATTACTATAATAAAACCTAAATGGGCTCAAGCCTATACCCTAAATAAACCCTTAAAAAAATCAACTTAAATGGGCCTTTAACCATATAAGGCCTTAAATCAACTAAGGCTTTAACATGAAATTAAATATAGGACTTAATAAATCATTTAGATAGGACTAATTAAATATAATGGTTTTGGTTAATTAAAATAAATTGAAACAACTTAATTGAACTTGAAATGGATTTAATATTACTAATTGGACTTAACCAATTTAATTAGAGCTAATGGACCTAGTTCCAAATATAATTGGGCTTACTATACTTAAAAGGTCCAAATACCCTAACTGGGCTTTCAACACTACTAAATTTAAAATTCAAATAACTTGTTAAGTTTAAACTGTTAAACCTTAATTAGATCAGGTTAAAAATAGCTAAAAGCTAATTAGGCCTAAGTAACTCGAATTAGGCTCGTAACCAATAGGCCTAAGTAGTCTAAACCATTCTTATAATAGAATTAATCACTTAGAATAATTAACTAACTTAAGTTTTCTCTTTTATGCATAAAAACAACTCAATAGACTCGATTGGAATTTAAACTGCAATTTGGGAATCGTTAACCTTTTTAGGTATGCAGTAACATACATGTTGATTACTAAGTTAGAAAAATAAGCCAAACTAATAATCAACTTGACAAAGTTTTTGCTATTGCTTATGCTTAATTACTCATGCCAATAAGTGGTAAAGCTTGAATAAAGATCATGACTACGGTTATATACCCCAAAATGACATAGTAGTTAGGTGCTTAGGCTATCAAGATATGGCTCAGTGAGTAACTAATAAGTGAAATTGCATCTAATAATAGATACTGTGAATGAATAGAAGATATATTGGGAATTGTTCGGGGATTATGGGTCTCGATGGGTGATACAATATAACTAAATTGCGATTAATGAGGCCGCATAATGATGAAGTCTCTTAGATGAGATTACTTTTGGTTTTGGTATCAGTTTTTTGCGATGTGAAATCTAGTTGCTCTCATTAACTCCTAAAGTCTGTTGCAGTGAAATCAAACCCTAGGTCCCTTGTTGTGATATCCTGATTCATGAGTACTTCCATGTAGAATTTTTAAATAAGATAATTAAATGAATTGTTTGGTTGTTTATTGTATTAGTACGTCGGCTTGTATGACATCTTCACATTTGTTTATGTTACTATGTAATGAGTTCTTATGGCTCACTTCTTTTTTATTTTTTCAGGTGAGAATTATTTTACAAATCTACTTTATAAAATATTAGATCTTGGTTACAAGGAGGAGTTCAGGGATAAGTTTGCAAACTTAGATTATAATGACTATTTTTACTTTCTCATTTTGATACTGACTTAGTTAATTTCATTTTGGTACTATATTTATATTTTATAAGAGCTGTATGTGGCTTTATAGCATATGTATTTGTGTCTATATTTTGTGGGCTCTCTAGGCTCTTGACTTAGATTTCTATCTTATGTTTTTCATTACATTTTCTAAAGTTAATGATCTTCCAAAATGTCTTTCAAAATCAATGAACTATTAATTATTTTTCAAAATCCAATCAATGATTTTATAGTCCTAAAACTAGTTTAGAAATCCATCTAATAATTGTAATCTTATGTATTTTACTTAATTAGGGTACATAATGAACCGATGAGAGGCCATATTGAATTAGAGGCTTAACAATTTGAATCTTCAACAATTTCAAAATCTTATAAAACACAGTTTTTTGTTAAATATATTAAGTTTTTCATTCAATCATGATATGTATCAACTTTAAATTAATATAGAATAATTAAATGAATAAAATGATAATATTAAATATATTTATTTATATAATATTATAAAAATAACATTAAATATATAATGATATCATACAACAAAAAATAATAAAAAATAGAAAAATACAATTAAAAGTAAAAAAGCAATAAAAAAGATTTGCGTGTACCATATGTATCTTGATTATATATTTAAGATGGATAAAAATTTTAATATATTTAATTAAAATATTTTGGGAACTTAGAGGATTTGAATAAAAAAAAAAAAACTTAAATAAAAAATTTCCTGGCTCTGAGATTAACTTAATTTGGGGCTATTTCCTTACCATTTCCCTCTTAAAACCTGTGTCTGCTGTTTAGGGTGTTTGCAACAGAGTGCAGCGTTCTTGGTCTGTTTGGGACGTGAGAAAAACAGGGAATGGAAATGAAAGAAAATGTCAAGTGGGTGGTGTTAATCGGAGGTGGTGCTCCTCTGGGTTCCTTTTCCACGCTCGTTTTCTTAAAGCTCCTTCCAAGGTCTCCTCTGTTTCCCTCTTTTCTCATTCCTTTGGTTACCCTTTGAAATTATGCCAGATAAGTTAGGAAACAACATAAAGTAGTGTTTTTCGTATTTTTGTAGGAGGAATGTACGGAAATGCAGCGAGAAGGGTATCGGATTACAGGGTAAGTTAGTGAGTTCTAGTGTTGCTTGGGAAAAAAAAAAAGTAGTCTTTTAGTTGAGGAGCATATATCTTACACGAGTTTGCACAGAAATAGTTGCCAAAGATCATGCATATTTAAGATTTTGTTAAGGAGTTGGTATTCAGATAAAATCAGTTCTTTTTGCTGTATACAATGTGGGCAATGTATGTGAAATATCTTATACGGCCCTTGTCAGAAACGCAACGAGTCCTTTCTAGGTCAGAGTTGTTTTCTTTTCATCGCATATAAGCTGATTTACTCTTGCCAGTGTACTTGGTTTGTGAAAGAAAATTTGATGAGATTTTCTGTAATGACATTCCTTCTAGTTTTACATGGTCCGATGCCTATATGGTTATCTTATTGGCTTATGCTTGATAGACGAAGGTTTTCACTCTGAGCTACAAGGTTGCGTCCAATGAAAGATGGCTTTCTTCAGAAGGATGTAGATATGCTTAAAGATGAGATATTTTCTGGTATCAGGACATCTATCTTGTAGAATTCGTAGGTTTTCTACGATTCTTTAATGCTGTGATGACATCTACTAGCTTTTGAATCGTCTTGATTGTGTTACGAGTTGTGAGTTCTTTAGCTTTTCTCTCTCCGTGTCTTGTGTGTGTGTGTGTGTGTGTGAATTCTGATCCATTTTGAAAAGTTGGCGTGTTGAACATTTGTGCTCACCTTCTTCACTTAGGAATATTCAGTTCTTTGGCTTGGAGGCTCAACAGAATGTGACATCGTCATATGTTGTGGTTGTTGGTCTCGGAAGTGTTGGACGTCATGCAGCATCAAAGCTTTTGAGATCAGGAGTTGGTAGGCTCCTTCTTGTCAATTTTGACCAGGTGTTTTTACCCCCCTCCCTTTATTCTTCTTTCTTTCTCAAATGCCGGTCATGTCATCTTCAGTTTGAAAATTCATCTTCACATCTTGTTGTGGAGAAATTTTATGCTGCTGAGTGTTTAAATAATTTTGAGAAAGGGAAGGAAAATACTGGAACTTGGCTTCTTTTGTGCCCAATTTTAAATATTAAATAAATCTAAAATAAATGTTATGGCTTCTTACCCTTTGGGGACTTGTTCTCATTGTTATCATATGAGAAGGTTTCAATTTCATCATTGAACTGCTATGCAGTTGCTACACAAGCCAAAGGATGTTGGCACTCCCAAAGTTGAGTGCCTTTAGAAGCATTTTATATCAATCTTTACTGAATGCCACAGTGAAGCAAAGGTGCTATTGTATGATGCATCATCTGAGGAGGAAATCCTTTCTGGCAATCGTAATTTTGTCTTGGACTGCTTAGATAACATTGGTGCTAAGGTATCTTTTCATGCTTGGATCAATTTGTGAAGCCCCTATCATGTAGTTAGATTTCTCCAGTGTTTTTGTAGTTATATTCACGTCATAAAGAAAGTTGTTCTAACAAAAATTAAAACTCCATTATTTGCAGGAAGAACGGGTATCCTGGATAGATTTTGAAAATAAAACAAGTAGTTTGGGACTTTCCTCTCAAAGAAAATGCTGTGTGATTAGCTTCTCAGATAGGTACAGCCACAGAAAATTATTAAGATACTTTCTGTCTGTATGCTTGTGTTACCATAATCCTACACTGATACTGATTGGCTTATGCAAGTTTGGGACAGAAAACTAAAATATTGAGTACTTGATATCATTGTTGATCTTGCAATTGTCTAGTGGGAAGTAGATATTCTAATTGAAGATGCATTTAGTTTTCATCTTTAACAGGTTGCTCTCCTTGCTGCAGTTGTGCATAGAGGATTGATGGTTTTATCTGCCACAGGAGCTGGTGCAAGAGCTGACCCAACAAGAACATGCGTAACTGATCTATGAGAGTCAACAACTGATCCACTGTCATGATTTGTAAGGCTTTTTGCTTGTTGGAAAAATCTCTCACTTCATTTTTCACCATCTTTCTTTCTACAGGTCTTTAATGTTTTGTTATATTTTTGTTATAATCAATCCTTGAATTAAACAAGTAAGGCGTATGTAAGATTATTGTTATTAGCCAAATCAATGAAGACTGTTATTTTGATGAATGACTTCACTTTGATCTCCTGTTTGCATTTCTTTTTTATTATAAATTGCCTTTACTTAATTCTGTGAATATTTTGCTTGTCGCATCTTTTGGTTGAACTTTAATGTATGAAAATGAAATTAAAAAATGAAAGATTCAATTGCTTGTTTATCAAATGAAAAGGCTTGAGAATATAGGTACAGCCACTATGAATTGCAAAAAGCGAGGCACATCTCGAGGAGGGAAAACTTTCCTTTCTTTGCTACCCTTGCAATAGGCCAAGCAGCATGAAGCTGCCTCCCTGATATCGTTGCAGACAGGCGGAGAATAAGGAATGGTAGGTTTTCTAAAAGAATTAACAGATAATCTGCTTCATAATGTTCTTTCACTTGGAAACCAGTATCTTTTAAGTGATGTTGATGCAATTATGCCTAATTTTTTATTTATTGGGTATAACATTGTGCAACTTCCTTTGTCGCTGCCTTTACAGGGTACATGCTTCCTATAGTCTATTTCTGATGGATCACAAAGTTTTGGCTGCAGGTTAGACATCGTTTGAGGAAATATCTTGGCATTGAAGGTGGTATTCCTGTTGTGTTTTCCTTGGAGAAACCTAAGGTAAAGCTGCTTCCATTCAAGGGCCCAAGTGGGGAAGAAGAAATATCAAGTAAGATTAACCTTTTTCTGAGTGACCTTGTCCACTTATTGTTGTATTGGTGGAGCATTAAAAATAAAACTTTCTGGATTATCATTTAACTGTTCTCATTGTTAGGCTAGACTCAATCCATATAAAATATTTGCTGTTTTTTCAACCTTTCATTCAGTTTGTCCCAGGATTTAGGTTCGAATTATACCAGTTTTGGGTACAGTTACTGCTATATTTGGTCAGGTTATGGCATCTTATGTGCTGACTCAGCTTGTGGATTTTCAAGTCAAATGGAGCCAGTCGTCAATTTGGATACTGATTCTTACAAGGTGCTTCATCAGTGGCTTATTGAGCTTGAGGGATCAGTTTATGGGACAGTTTTGCAAGTCCAGGTGTGCTGCTTTTCTTCCAAGAATACTGCAATGTATGTACCTTTTGATAGTTTTCCATTGAATATGCAAGTTTAGGTCTGTCACCCTTGCTCCAAAGATACTTCTGAATATCTACTAAATTGGAGAGATGTGCATTCACTCTTTAGTGCTCCCATGGTTAAGTGTGAGTTAGGTTTCTCCTTTGTCCCTTAGAGGCTACCCTGTTATCTCTGATAGATTCCAGAGCTATAACCATGCACGAGTCATCTTCTCCTTCATGTTACCTTTAGAATCATTACCAAGCCTCCAAATGTCTGCCAGTCAACTGATTGGGGTTGAATTGGTGAACTTAGGAAATATTTGTTGTCTACTGTGGTAGAACTATATAGGGGTTTTTCATTTATTGATTAAATTTACGGTGACTCTTAGGTAGATGTTGAAGAGGTGATGTACATTGTAAAAGAGCTGTGGCATGGTTGCAGTGCAAGAGCGCATGTTGCAAAAAGATGTAGGGTGTGCAATGTGGCGATCTATCAATGAGTTGATGCTTGTAAGGTATGTGTTCGCTCCAACTCAATTGCCAATAATTTTGTATGGTCCTCTTAGTGGATATGACAAATGCCTTTTTCAGACATAAGACTAGTAATGGGTTCCAATATATTGCTGTTAGAACTGATGCATTATTGGTGCTGGTGTATTGTTGTTTGTAGTGTGTAATGCGTGTACAGTGTTTGTGCTGTATGTGTATGTTTGTAAGTCTACAGAATGTTAGTATTGTTGTGTCCTGGATGTGGGGAGTGATATTGCAATTCAATTATTGTGGTTAGATACGTGTTAGGTGGTTATTTGTGGCTGTTATTGTGTAAGGGGAGCTATTAGACAGCTAATAATTTGTATCCGCATAGGAGAAAAAATAGGGAGCAATTGATGTAGAAAAAAATTGTCATCTTGTATTATTTATATTGTGCAGTGTAATGGAAAAAATATGCAAAGTCCTATTTTTAGAAATCTAGAGTTCTAGAGTGCTAAAGAAATTGTAAATTCTCTCTTTAAATTGAGCCTGATCGTCGGATTCTCTAAAGAATGAGCCTTGAATACATTTAAACATAAGTAAGTTAGGAAGAAAACATCACAAAAGATAAGGACATGAGCAGCCAAGATTTCACACTGAATTTCCCTAAAACTAGATCACAAACACGATCTTGTAACAATTGCCCTTTCTTTTGATGTCATTCTTTCAAATTGCAAACTTCCTATTGCTTCCTAGGTCATGACTTTTGGATGTTATTAGCCATAAAAGAAGCTCATAGTATTTTCACTTGGTTTGGTTGCCAAATATTCCTTACTCTTTTTGTGGTTTGAATATCAAGTCCTTATACTGTAGCAATATCATTTTTGTTTCCGTAAATTATCAAGTGCTCCTAATAATGAATTATATTTGGATATATTGCACTATTTTCGTACTCATATACCCATGAATCTGTTCAATATATTTTCATTTTAGATGGGATTGGGATAAACCTACATCTATCACAAACTTAGTTCTTTTGAAAATTAGAAAGGAATTGAGCATAATTTTTGCTGTCTCTTGAGGCCTAATATTACTTTTCTGTTGCAAAATAGAACAGAATAGGAAAAGAATATCAAAGTCCCTGAATAGCACAACCATGAGAAGGGTGAATTGGTGGTTAAAAAGTTTCTTTAATATTTCACCCCTTAATCATTCGCTTTGAAATGAGTTGGGTGATGAACGAGCAGATATAAACAATCTCAATACAAAATAAAGAGATAGAGTAACAAGATAAGATAAAAACTATAGAGTTTCTACCTTGTGCTTTATTCTTCTCTACCAACTCTATCGTTGGGGATTCTCTGAGTCATCAAATAACACTTGACACATGTTCGCACTACTCCGACTCTAGTAAGTACTCACAATCTTACAATTACAAGAATAAACCCTCAGTTATGCAGTTACTCATGTGCTCCCACTAAGATTTACTTGATTCTATCTAACAAGACAAACACTTTTCACTTCTGACTTTTCTTATGTTTATCATACTTGTAACTAGGTCGTTTTCTTTTATTATACATTGATACATGAGCAAACACAATAACAGAAAATTCGGCAGTGTAAAGTAATAGGAATTCATCACAAATTCCCTTAGGTTGTAACTGCTATTGTTATATTTCTCATTCAAAGAGTCCTCTAATAGTGGCATGCTTCTCCCAAAGGAAGTATCGAAAATCTTAATGGCCAGGAATCCAAAACCTGAAGGCTTGAGATTGAGTTTTAAAAACCTTCTTTACAGAACAGAGTTTGACACTGAAGTTTTTAGATGTAGGTTGAGATTAATTTCTAAACATGGATAAGATACAAAGGTTGTTATAATAAGAGGCATCTGACATGCTTTAGAGGAAGTAAAAAAAAAAAAATCAAGCCGTTGGTGCAGATTTTTCAAAGAACAAGATATGCTTATTAGCAACATATGGTTTATCTTTTGCTGAAGAGCCAAACATCCAGAAAGATTTTTTTGAAAAATGAACATCCTAACACCTAGTAAGAGAATCTAGCTAAAAATAAACAATTGACAAAGATGGAAAGAAAAATTGTGGACAAAAAACTTCCAGTATGACATGATGAAAAATTATCATGCTACCCATTCTTTCTGCTAGATAACATTTCAATCGAGAAAAGATCTTGAGCAAAAAACAAATTGCTTCAAGTGCCAGAATTATGAAATTTGACCTTTAGAAAAGATGACATGCTTATACCCTTGTTATTTGGACTTGGCACTTTCCAGCAACCTTCCAGTGGACGTGATGCAACCTTGGCATGGGTATGGGATCTGTGAGGACCCTTGAGAATGAAACCAGAATTGTTGGGTGTTAGCTGATTATGGTAGCTTTTGGATTTCCCCATTTGTTTTTCCTTGAAATGAAGGTTTAAGCAGCAGTTGGAAGTAGAGAACGTGTAGAAAGAAGAGATTTGCTTAATAAATCACAATATATAGTGGAAACAGAGCTAGCAGTGGCAAGTGTAATTAATGGGCACCTATTTTGCACACCTTTAAATTTAAAAAAATAAATCACTACTACCCATGAAGGCTTCCTGGTTCTTTTGAATGTATAATAGAAAATTCTCCTTTAACATACTTATCCAAAAAAAAAAATTCTCCTTTAACATTGAAATTCAAAAAGAAATTCTTTTTCTTATGAGGACACATCTTACATGGGAGGCTATTATGAATGCATACCATCATGTTAAGTGTTACTTAGTGATAAAACTTTAACAATGACAAAATTCAAAATTTTTTTTACCCTAGCTAGATCCCGATATTCATGCCCTACTATTGGATCCTTTTTTGCTAAGTCCCCATATTCTTACTTTTTGAAGATTGTTTTGACTGTTAGATCCTTACCCATAAGGAAGCCTTGTACCCAAGTCCAAGTAATGGAGCTTGTACTTACCCCACTACTTAAGTACAGTTCCAAATGTACTTAGTTGATAGAGTCGGGTCTTTTGACATGGTTTTACTATATTCTACTCACTTCTCCTATACTCTTAATAACTCATTAGATATATATGTTTTACTTCATCATTTATAGAGATTATATTTACAATCTACCCTTATTTGATGTAGCCAAAACCCTAAATCAAGCAAGAATATAACTGCCTTTGATTGTCATGATGAGTTAATGACTACTATAAAACTTTCTCATAGATAAAATTTTTGTACCTTAGGACTTAGCTAGAGGCTTAACAAATACATGACTGTTATGGTGGGTAACTTATAGAGCTCTAGGCCGAAATCAGAAACATTAGCTCAAAATATATATAACTTAAGGTTTTCTGGTAAGGTTAAGCCTCAAGCACATTGGCCGGATGTTGGACTGTCTGAGGTAGGAATGCTGCTTTTGTACAAGTGGATGTCACAGCCTCAGTAATCCTAAAACTTCTGGAGAAAAAATGGGTAAATATCAAGAAATAAGGTAAGTAAGTAGATAAAATTATAAATAAGTATGGAGGTGAGATTGCATTTTGAGAATGGTAGTGCGGGTTCTAGATCTTTTAAGAGATGCTTCATGGTAGCTTTCAAAATTGGTGGACCATGGACAGTACCAGAGTGGAGGTTTTTGCCATTTATCGTTGCCACTATATCCACTATCTACTGCAGTAATCCATTGGACAACACTCTGTTCCATCCTTGTTCCACCACTTGCTTGGGATATTTTAGGTGTGTTATTTGCCATTATAAGTAGTAGATGTTAGATATTTATTCATTGGCTTCTATGGAGGAGTAGCTATTTTGCAAGTTGGGGAATAGGAGCTCTGCTGAATTCCTACTTTATGCTCAGTCTCAATTAAATGATGGAAATAGCTTATAAAGATACAATAGAATAGTTATTTCTCCAATCGGACACACGTAATATAAATGGCAATGAATTGGTTTTGGTCAAATTTAGTTTAAACAAAATTATGCTAAAGTTTTGATCAGTGGTTAAAAAAAAAAAAAAAAAAAACTCCCATGTCAAGGTGTCTTTCTATTGGACTGAGTAAAAGGCTTCCAAGAGTAAGACGGATATCCTCTTTCAAGACGTAAAAGAGATTTATTGGACAATGCATAATAAAAGTAGAACAATACTTCAGAATGTTTAAAATGGTTCAAGAGTTGATACAAAAGCTTAAGTTTTCATATACACGGTGCATTAATAAAGAGGAATGATAATAACAATAATGTAATAAAACAAAGCGCAATATCAATCTAGTCCTTTTTGGTCTCTTGATTTATTACTATGATTTGATAGTGTGAAAAACCCAGTTTTGATGATCTAGCATTGTCATTTGCACCTGGGCATGCACGTTTGGTGTATATATTTGATGTCGAGCTTTAGGAACTGCGTGGCTTATCTTGGAGATTTGATGAGTAGTTCTACCAGGTCTTAGCCAACAAGCCAACCATTGGTTGTATCGGCCTTTTCTTTGATAAGTCTCCTATTTTTGTGGCAAAACTACTATCTTCCAATACCCCATTCTGCTATAGCAATTTCTACCATGAACATTGAAGGCGAGTGTACTCAACATTTCATCGTAACTGATTTTCGTGAGTACTAGAGTGAATAATCCTTAACACTCACTCTCTATTGATCTAGCCTCCTGAACAGACCCCAAAATGCTCTCTTCTCTCTCCTCCCTACACACTTCCCTAAACACACTCACCCGTAGGACCCTTAGGAACCACCGTCCCAACCCATTAGTCTAGTTCAGTAGTTAGAACCATTCATCTGCCTGCCTTCCACCATGCCCACTCCGGCCAAGGATGTTACGTCGGAGGACTGTTAGTCAACGTTCGTGAAGGCGACAATGTATAATGCCACCGGCAGTGGCTTCAAATTGGGAGTGCAAGACCAAGGCTCCATTCCAAAAGTGAGCATGTTTCCAGAGGAGGCAATTAATGTCAACCCAAATCTAGTAAGTCAATGCCCTGCTTTTCTAACTGGGAAAGAGAAAGGAAAAAACATAGCCAAGGAGGGAAATGTGGAGCCTTGTGCCCACGCAGAGCATGCCAGACCTCTCACCTGCAAAAGTGGATCCACAGTCACTAAAATAGCCACACACCCTAGCCAGGGCCCACGTGCCACCCAAAATCAACCCAATTTTGGAAGTCCAGCTTTGGGAAGCGACACCACAAGTCACCGGCCCTTGGAGGAGGCTAACCGGCACCCACCGACCAATGGCCACCCACCTGCACATGCACAGGCGCCTCCGGCTGGCAGAACG
This sequence comes from Laguncularia racemosa, assembly GCA_037954665.1. Classification (NCBI taxonomy): domain Eukaryota; kingdom Viridiplantae; phylum Streptophyta; class Magnoliopsida; order Myrtales; family Combretaceae; genus Laguncularia; species Laguncularia racemosa. Next base: position 273,401 of record JBBMOL010000425.1, read on the forward strand.
TATGCACAAGCATGCAACTCCAAGACATCGGATAGCCTACCGGTTTTTCCCTCGCAATACATGCCGCCGGCCATCAAGGGTCCCTCCCCAACCGTGCACATCCCCAAGGCAGTTGGGGACCTGGGTGCGACCTTCTGGAACAATACCCTCGTGGGCTATTTCCTTGGCCGTAAACTGCCATACTCCCTGGTCCGGTCCCTTGCCTTCAAACTATGGAAGGAGTTTGGCCTCGTGGATGTAATAGGCAGTTCGGAGGGGTTCTTCTACTTCCGTTTTAATGAGGACAGTGATACTACACTAGTGTTGGAGGAATCATGGCACTTTGCCCAACGTTTCCTCATCTTGCAGAAGTGGCGGAAGGGTATGCCACTAGACAAGGCGCAGCCCACCAACATCCCAGTATGGGCTATCTTCTCGCGAGTCCCATGCGAGTTCCTAGGGGCAGAAGGGTTGAGCCACATTGTCAGTGGCGTGGGAGTGCCACTCAAGGCTGATGCAGCAACGACTAGGAGGCAGTGTGCCAACCACGCGAGGGTGCTGGTGGAACTTGATGCCCGCGAGGATCTAGTCACCCAAGTCAGGGTGGAGGGGGAGAACGGGGTAGTTGCAGACGTGAAGGTGGAATACCAATGGTGGCCTCCGCGTTGTGCAACATGCAAGGTGTTTGGACACAAATGCCAATCTGTGCCGTTCACCCAAAGGCAGGAGGGGGGAGCAAAGGTGGCCGGGAGCTGCCCAGTAGCCTCGTGTGCATATGTTAGTCATTAGAAGCCGCGGTGTGAGGAGAAGGACAGGCCAGCGCCCTGCGTTCAAAGCCAACCACCCCCTCCCACTAGCGCCCTACGCACTACACCTTCAAGGTCTACAACAACAGCCAAAGGAGGGGCATCACAAGGTGGGCATGAGTTGCCAACAGCGGTCACCAGCAATGCCAAGGAGCCTGTAGACGTTCCTAGAAATCAGGGGTGTACAGTGGCTCAATGGATGGAGGTGGACAGCGGCCACCCAATGCCTTGCGTGAAGCCTACAACAGCTTTGGAGGCAGAAGCGAATCCTCTAGTAGCAGCTGTGGTCCCAGCATCTCCTAGCTGTGTCACGAATACTCCAATGACTGATCACGGAGGAGATGCAGCTGACGGGGATGTAGATTTTGATAATACCCCTCTAAACAAATTATTGATTCAGATGAATCCAAGCTCGGGATCTCAACCCATAGTCAACAGAAGCTTTAGCTCTTCTAGCCGCAGGAAGAAGAAACAACGCAAGAGGAGTAGGAACTTCACCTAATCCGTATTGCCTCATACATCCATGTCAGTGGCAACATGGAATGTAAGGGGTCTAAATGACCCCATAAAAGTTTCAGAGGTTAGGAGATTGTGTGCTATGCAGAACATCACTTTGATTGGCCAATTGGAAACAAGAGTAAGCGCAGCAAATGAGGAGTCCATCAAGAGCAGATTGGGTCCGACGTGGCAAGTGTGGGTTAACGCCATGGCACGAAAGCGCATCTGGGTAGCGTGGCAACCTGGGGAGTGGCACATTTCTGTAGAAAAGGAACACACACAATTTCTATATTGTACCATTACCAACTTGAGAGTGAATAGCATTATGGCCCTCACGTGTGTCTATGGCTCCAATAATGACAGAGATCGAAAGGACCTATGGTCGAACCTTGAGGGGCTAGCTTAAGTGGTGGGTGACAAACCATGGCTGGTTATGGGTGATTTTAACATTACTCGCCTAGTCACAGAGAAAGTAGGAGGCCAGGCATCAGTCACGGAGGCAATGTTGGACTTTCAAAGATGCTTAGCTAGAGTGGAGTTGGAGGATCTGAGATATTCCGGGGACTTCTTTACATGGACAAACAAGCAGCAGCAGGAACCTATTCTCAGAAAGCTTGACCGGGCCATGGTAAACCTACCATGGATGAATTTGCATCCAAATGCTCACGCTCAATTCCTCCCACCTATCACATCTGATCATTCAATGGTTGTAGTCCGCATGGAATATGGAACGAGGATAAGACGTTGCCCGTTCAAATTCTTCAATTACTGGGTCGACCATGAAGGCTTCCACGACCTAGTGAGCGCCATTTGGAGCAGGGACATTCAGGGCTCCCATATGTTTCAGGTAGTCCAAAAATTGAAGCTAATTAAGGAGGGCCTCAGAAGTTTAAACAGGGTTGAATTCTCCAACATATCGCGAAGAGTACAAGACGCGAAGCAACGGTTGATACATGTGCAAGCAGCCATTCATGAAGTTGGGGACACTAACCGGTTGGAAGAAGAGCGCTTAGCCTACAAAGAGTACTATACTCTTAGGGGGGCGGAGGAGAGTTTTTTCAAACAGAAGTTTAGGTCTAAATGGTTAGAGCTGGGAGATAGAAATACGGCTTACTTCCATAAAGCCATGAAGAGCCTGCACAACCGAAGCTCTATCCATAGATTGACTCGTGAGGATGGCAGTGAGGTGGCAGGGGAAGAGGAGGTCAGGCATGAGATACTCCACTACTTCCAACATCTATATGACCCGCCCATAGCTCCTACCACCACTGTCGATGTGGGGAGCTTGCTACCACGTACCCTAACGAACCAACAACAAACCAGCCTCCTTGCCGACTACTCAGATGAGGAAATAAAGTGGGGATTTACATCACAAGCGAATGGAAAGGCTCCTGGCCCGGATGGCTTCTCTACCCTGTTCTTTAAGAAAGCCTGGGACATAGTTGGTGCGGATTTAATAAGGGCTACTAGAGAGTTTATGACATCAGGGCATCTGCTGAAAGAGATAAACAATACGACCATCACTCTAGTACCAAAGGTGTCTAACCCCACTAGTTTGGGGGATTTCAGGCCAATTGCATGTTGCAATGTTATCTATAAGGTCATCTCTAAGGTGCTTGCAGCAAGGATGAAATTGGTGTTACCATCTATAGTGGGGAGGGAACAGGCAGCTTTTGTCCCGGGGAGGAAGATCTCGGATAATATATTCTCAACTCAGGAACTTATGGCAAATTACCATGCCAAAGTGGGAGCTCCTCGATGCATGATGAAGGTGGACCTTCAAAAGGCCTATGATACGGTGAGATGGGATTTTGTGTTAGGGGTCCTGTCGGCTATGAAATTTCCTCATCATTTCTGCAGGTTAATGAGTCAATGCATTTCAACGCTAAAATACTCAATAAATGTAAATTGGAACTTGTGGGGTTTTTTGGTAGTAAAAGAGGCTTAAGGCAAGGAGATCCTATATCTCCTTACCTTTTTGTACTTTGTATGGAAATTCTCTCAATGCGCTTGAGACAACTTATACAGCACCCGGAGTACTCACTTCATTGGAGGTGCCAAATTGAACGTCTCACCCATCTTTGTTTTGTAGATGACCTCCTCATATTTGCTAAGGGGAACAAAGAATCTATCTCCTTGGTACGACATACTTTGCAGGATTTCCAAGACATTTCAGGACTGGCAATCAATAACCACAAGAGTAGCATTTTTTTCTCTCAGGTCCCAGTTAGCACAAGGGAGGCCATAATCCAAAGCACTCAATTCAATGAGGGCAAACTACCGGTGCGATACTTAGGGGTTCCCCTTATCTCATCGAAGCTTAAGAAACAGGATTGTGAAATGTTGGTGGAACGCACTATGGCCCGAATCAATTCATGGACAGCCAAGTACTTATCCTATGCGGGTAGGCTCCAGTTAATTAGATCTGTCCTCTTCTCCATGCAAGTCTATTGGTGCTCCATCTTTGTACTTCCGAAGTCGGTTGTTACGAGAATAGAGCAGCTACTTAGGAATTTCCTTTGGAGTGGCGACCCTCTAATATTCACTAAGGCAAAAGTCAAGTGGGCTGAAGTGTGTCAACCAAAAGAAAGCGGTGGCCTTGGGTTACTGGATATCCACCAGTGGAACAAAGCCATCCAAATTAAGCACATATGGAGGCTCTGCAAGCAGGGAACAAAGAGCTTATGGTCGGAATGGGTTCATTCCACTATACTCAAGGGAAAGAACTTCTGGTCGTCCAAGGCTCCAACCGTCTGTTCCTGGACATGGAAGAAATTACTCAAACTTAGAGGTTTGGTTAGGTCTTCCTTCTACTGGGAACCAAACAATGGCTTAGATATCTCTCTATGGGCAGATTTTTGGCTCTCGTCAGGACCTTTGGACACCTTGTTTAGTGCTCGGGTCATGCACAGTACGGGCTTCCCAGCTACAACTAGGCTATGTTCCATGATGAACGACAATGAATGGAGTATCCCGAGGGGTCCACCGTGGGATAGTTTTAGTATTCCCCAGACCATCAAACCGAATAGCGTTGAACAGGACCGCTTTTGCTAGAAACACTCACGATCTAGAGAGTACACTATTAAGAGTGGCTACACCTTCCTAAACCAACCACTACCCAGCATGCCTTGGTAGAGAGTAGTATGGAATAAAACCTCCTTACCTAGGCATGCGTTCATATTATGGATGGCTTGGTTAAGGAAATTATCCACACTTGATAGGGTACATCGCTGGGGGCTAGCACAGTCTACCACTTGTTTCCTATGTCACCAACATCCAGAGGATCACGCCCACCTTTTCTTCCAGTGCGGCTACACGTCACAGGTCTGGAGCACAGTTTGCGACTACATGAGGTGTCCAGTCTCCTTGAACATTTGGGAACAAGTGACCAGATTTTATATGGCTTTGGGGGACTCACCGACACATCAGAGGTGGTGTCGAACCTTAGCTGCAGCAGTTTACTGCATATGGCGCACCCGTAATAAAATGCGTCTTGGGCAAGCTCTTCCGAGAATTAGCATTGTAGCAAATCACATACGTGCCTACTCAAGGCCACTATAACCCGACCACTTTACTCTACACTAGTGCCTAGGGTTAACATGCTAGCACATTTATTGTTGATGTGCCCCTTGTAAATTTGCTTTCCTGTATTGTATTACTCAATTTGCAGATCAATAAATTATTAATTACCCAAAAAAAAAAAAACATTTCATCGTAACTAGGCTGTTGGGAACTTAATCTTTTAAGTTAGAGAAGGACATATTAATTATTGAATTTTGACTTTGAAAATTTCAAACTACATGTAGGCATTTAATTGTGATTTTAACTTGGTGTGATTAGGTTATGGGTAGACGAGCTTGGAAGTCATACCCTACACCTTGCTATATAGGTATTTTCCAATACATAGAATCGGAATTTTCCTTACAATCTTTTGTAATTATTTTGAAACTTGTGCTATAGAATACTTGTAATACATTGAGCTTGTGAAATCTTTTATTTGTTTTATAATAGAATACTATTACTGCATTTTGCTAAACCCCTATATTTAACCAATACTTTAATCCTGTCATAGCCTTAGAAAGCCCTTTTATTGAATAAATTTAGAACATTCATTACTTTGATTTAAACATTTTAGATATCCTACTTCACAATATTATTCCATTCAGTGTTGGTTTGTTCTCATAGATTTTTATTTCACACCACTTACATTGTGTCCTTGGGTTTAGGGCATCCTCTCCAAGTTTGTGCTTTCATTTTTAGCTGAAAAACTTGTTGTCACTGCATGTCAGCAAACGTATAACATGTATTCTTGTTATTATATGTAATGGTTACTTATTTAGAGCTTGTTTGCTTCGTCTTAGTTGTCTATTTGGTATCTATTTCATATTTGGCTAGAATCAAATGAGATTCAGATGGAAAAAAGATAAAAGTATAATCTCATGAGGAGCCTACCCACCTGAAATCCACCCACTTAATTAATGTAATTTTATTAAAATACTTTAAATCATATTATTATTTTTAGAAATAACCATAATACTATTTATCACTAAAATAAACAATATATTTGATAATAATGCTTAAATTATACATTTATAAATATAAAATACAATTATAAATAATATGTAGGATTTAATGGGTTTGGGTTCTCTATTGAGTAATAACCTTATCCTAAAGCTCTACCCAAGGGTATTACTTGGAACTTGTCCCAAACCTTGTTGCATATCACTCTATCTATACAAATCGGTTTAGGTGAGTTAGTCACCCAATAAGAGGCCACCCTCTTGCATTTCTATAAAGCTTAACAATCATTTTGGTATCAACACATGCGTACCTATTGTTGTGCTACATGGGCTTATCTTTAGAAACTTAGAGCAATCTCAACTCATTAAGGCTATGTCTTGAGCAAAATCTTTCTTTCTACACTTAGTTTTTTAGATAATTCTATTTCTCCATGTTAATCTTCCTTTCGAAAAGCATGCTTGTGATACTATGGGTTTTAGCCCTTTTGTAATCACCTTCTAACTTCCATAGTCACTATAAAATAGTCTTATATAAATCTTATGAACTTGGTCATTTTGTAGACTTGAATCAAAGTGAAATCTTCCCCATAATTGTTTATACCAACCTTAATGGTTATCAATGATATTGGCTAATGGTAGTTATATACATATGTTACCTATTATATAGATTTCCAATTGTGGAGTTAAAGATATAAAGGAAGTAATTGATGGCAAGATGAAAATATTGTGTCAGATAAATGTGGTGTTCAAGTGAGCTGCAATTGTGTAGAACATAGCATTTGAATACTAGCATAGTTAGAGTTCGGATGTCTAATTGAAGAAGGTTACTGGTCATATTTTAAACAATGGGTGTTCAAATGTTGGCATCCGAATGTTGTGCCTTGATTCTTAAACTCCCATTCTCTGATCACTTTTTTGACACCATGAAGTCCAATTACAAAAACTAGTGTCCGGATGCTAGCATAACAGACAATGTATTTTTCTTCTTAGTCTCTCTTGACATTTTGAGTGAACTAGTGTAATGCTTCAACTTTTTAAGTTGTGATTCTTTGTAATGAATATTCTAGATGAGTTTATAACTATTATAAACTCAATCCAACATTTAAAACTATATTGTTTCAATGATTATATTATTTGAAAGAATCATGACTAATGGAAATTATAGAATTGATGTTTAAGTATATATGGAATTTTTGTGGATATTTGTACATATTTTTACACTTGTTGTCATCATTTTCCTCTCCCTATACTTCATCGATAATCCATAAAAACCTTTGGAAATCCAAAAAAACTTGTGTTGTCATCAAAATCAAAAGATTGCTACTTTTGTTCTTAATACACACTTAGTTATATCTCAAAAGATATACAGCTATCCTTACCAAACTTCGGGTAGGATATGTGCAACTCTTTAAGGAGAGCGATTACGTATCTCTAAGTATTCTTGCTATTTCCCTCAAGTTGAAAATTTCCAACATTATCTTAAGTGTAAGTGAGAGTAACTTTATATTATTTCTCTATAGTTACCCAGGGCTTGAGAATCTATTACTCTTATCCCAAGCCCATGTTATGTCTCCTTAAAACTAACTTAACTCAAATATTTCTTTTAGAGTTTAAAGATCCTTACAGATCAAGGCACAATAGAATTTTAATTACTTACTTAATGATCAAGATGTCATAGTCGCCTCGAGACACCTTAAGCATCTTGTTATTTAGCTTAACTTTGATGCTTAGCCTAAAGGTACTCTATCTTAAAGTCTTGTTTAATTACTTTGGTATAGGAGATATGGGTTAGTAAATAAACATCATCATTGAAGAAAATAAACAAGACACGAAGTTGATTTAGCCACTTAAGTGTGACTACTTCACTTGAAAATACTATTTGATATTGTCCTAAAGTGATAAGATGTGAAGCATTATGAAGTATGTGAAAATTGTAATTTTACAAGAAAATGTTCTTTGCTGAAAAAGCTTACCTCTAATAGGAAATTTTTCCTCAAATAGAGCCTAATTAGTTTAATTGACAAATGTCATTTAAATCATATCGCTATATCGATATTTAATAGTATGCAAATGTAAATTGTAATATATCAAAGTTAACCTAGTAAAAATTAATATGACAATATATCAATTATACAAGATGATTGATAATAATGTATTAATAGTTTAAAATTAATTTACACACATGTGAAGTTTGAGATTGATTTTACGTCATCTTTTTTTTTTTTTCTCAATAATTATAATGAAAAGGAAAGATTTAAATTTAGTCTATCTTATTGGAAGACTAACATTCATACTATTAGGTTATAAATGTTTTAATTGAATCTTTGAATTTATTATGAGTTAGTTTATTTTCATTTCACTTGTCTGCAATTTACCATTATATTTTAGGATGAAGGTAGGTATAATCAAGTGTATTTAAAACTAGATGCATTTTCTTCTTCTTCTTCTTTTTTAAGCAAAAGATATTAGTGACTAAGAAAAAAGTATTTCAAAAAATAGAATCACATATAGCTCTCATTTTTTTTATATACCATAAATCCAATAGAAAATACATTTATTTTTAAGTAAAATATGTTGAACCTACTTTTCCATATGGTGGATGCATTTATAGACACTACGACATTGTATAGTTAACTTGTACTTCTCACATTTGTTTACACAAACATGTATACGAGCAACACTTGATCTCACTTATTCCATGATTGTCCAACACCTCAAAGATAAAAAGGGATCCTCAAAAAATAAGCAGTCACATGAGCAATATAATAAGCCAATAATATACATACTTGATGTGCATATCGTGCATCAACCATCATAATATAATGGATATAACTAAATAATCAAATACGACAATTTTAAATTTCATTTTACATTCAAGTTTAATATCTTGTCTGTTCGTACTTAATATTAAAAGTTTGCTTCATTTTTATCATCTCAATTTGGCTTGTGGCAATAGATCCACAACCTTTATCCTACTTCTCTTGAGGTGCAAGCACTCATAGTCACTACTTCTCTTTGACTTCCCAATTGGTCTATAAACAACCTATCTTATATGAGCCTTGATGTTTGATATGCATTTTATTTTCAAAATGTTTAAACTAACAAGCTTGCTGGTTATATATGTAATAATGAATAAAATTGGTGAAACTATGTTGTCCAATAGAGACTTCAAACTATATACCAAACTATACCAACTCTTTTTCTAGTTAGATTATCTAAAGATTATTTTAATAAAATCTAATTAACTAAACTAATTAATTATAAAGTTATCGAAAACTCCACAAGGTAACAAAAAGCTATATATCAAACACATGTGATACCAACTAAGCTACCATTCAAATCATTTGCATAGATATCTAACATATATTAGGTTTAACTATTTGAGTTATAATTATATTCATAAGATCTCCATTTCTTTTTAAGTCATGATAATTCTATTTATGACATTGGTTTCCTTTCAAATTGCATAATTTATACTTGTCAACTAGTAAGTAGATTACTCCCACAAATCTAGATACTTAATTAATCCTCTATATGTCTATATCAAAAGAATTAACATTAATTTCGTTTGGTGTGAGCTAAATTCAATCGAGTATGTCTATGTCGAATTGAAATTAAATTTACACCAATTAAATTCACACAAATTATCCATTTCTTTTCTAATTTTCAGACTTTAATTTATAAATATATTACTTGTTAGATAATAAATTTATTAATCATGAAATTTAGATAAGAAAAACACTCAATTGATTAAAACAAAACATATGAAAGTTTTATAATAATATTACCCATCAAACTATATTTAATCTTATGTATATATAAATGATTTATGCTAAGTTTAAAATCAATACACTCATAAGAAAGAAACATTGAAATAAATTTATACATAAAAAAAATTAGACACTTATAATTTAATTTAAGTCTCAACTAGTCTTCTAATTTGCAATCCTTAAGAATTGTAGAACTTCTTTGCAACTTAAAGATAGAAATCTAGAAGTTTTGTAGTCTCTCGGCTATGACTTTCCAATCTTTGCTATGGTTTTATATTTTTGAGGCATAAATCACTATTTAAATTTTTGAGTGTTTTTCAATTCTACATCCTAAGTTTGAAGTTATTATATATTATATTTAATTGAAATTTTACGTGTCAAATTTATTACCTTACTTGTATTTCTAGATCGATAATTGTTTGTCACATCATCTTTGTAAAGATAATGAAGCTAGTAAATTTTATAAACTAAAGTTTAATTAGATATGATATTTAGTAATTTCAAATTTAAATATCAAATCTGACAAATACAAGTTTAATTAGATGTATAATATTTAATAACTTCAAAATTTAAAATTAAGAGACATATAAAATTCATATAGTGATTATGGTATTATCCTATTTTAAAACAAAAACCATTTTTATCTTAGATGTTGGAGCTAGAGTCTCGTTTGTTTACTTTGGACATATTTTGTGTGGTCTTTGCTGGAATGGATTCCATTCTTGGACGTGAACGTGTGGCCTTTTTTTCTTACTTCTTTAATTGACGTGGGCTCAAATTATTTTCCCTTAGTTTCATGATCGAAAGGTACAAATTATTTACCCTAAGCTTAGTTGTTTTACTCTTTGCATGTTCCTTTGAAGAAATGACTATTCCACTCTCCTCTTATTTCATATAAAGTTGATATTATAGTTTTTATTTTACCGAATAGTAATTCATCCAAGATATTGAATAGTAATTCATGTTATGAACTCATGAATTACTATTCAATAGCTCATTTACCATCTTTGTCATACATATCATATCATCTTAAGTTTTATTGAATTTATAATGGTTATAAAAAAATGAAAAATGATAGAGATTTTAGGAATATAATAGATAATTTATTTTTTATTTTTATCTTATTATTATTATTCATTTTTATGTGAATTAAACAATATAATAACTATTGCATATTTATTCAATTTATATTAAATTACAATTAAGTCCTTTTTTATTCCATTCGGTAAATATATCAATTAGCGACATGGTTACTTCAATTAAAAATGACGAGTAATTATAAAACACGGTTGTACAAAGAGTTAAGAGTGGAAACATGAACATGTAAAGTGATAATGCTGGAAAACATATTTTTGTAAAATGAAATTTACTATCCACCGAAAAGAAAAGAAAATTTATAATAATAATAATAATCATAATAAAAGTTTATATCAGGAACGTAAGTTACAAGCAAAGAAAAAAAAAAAGAAGTGAATTGTTAAAATTAATCAATTATTTTATTATCTTCTAACAAATACCAGTTTAATTGGGTATATAATATTTAATAACTTAAAAAATTAAAATTAAAAGACCATATAAAATTCACATGGTGATTTCATCCTAGATCTTGGAGCAAATCCGGATGTATAATTCTATGAATCTCATTTGTTTCCTTTGGACATGATTTGTTTGATCTTTGCTGGAATGGATTTCATTCTTGGATATTTAACGTAGGCTTCTGGAATGGATGTGTGGCCTTTCGTTCTGTTTTTTTTATAAGCTTCATTTTGAGAAATAAATTTTAAGTGGTTCAAACTTGTAAATATTACACTAAGGGTAAAATTTTACCATCTTAAATTTTTAATATAATTTCTAATTATATTTTTAATTAAATATATTTAATAATAATTTTTAATTAATTGTTATATATCAATTAACGACATGTTTCCTTTAATTAAAAATGGCGAGCAATTATAAAACACTATTGTGCAAATAGTTAAGAGTGGAGACATGAACATGTAAAGTGATAAAAAAGTGAATTGTTAAAATTAATTAATTATTTCATTGTCTTCTTACAAATACAAGTTTAATTAGGTATATACTATTTAATAACATCAAAATTTAAAACTCAATGGTGATTTTGGAGCAGATTCGGCGTGTATTGGATTGGACGAGGACATGTACGTAAAATGGATTTGTGGCCTTTTGTTTTTTTTTTTTTGACTTCCCTAATTGACGTGGCCTCAAATTACTCTCTCCAAAATTGAGTTGGTCTACATTTACTGAATGCAATGCAGTAGATAATAATTTATAGAAATTTGTCATCCCTATATTATTATATCACAATTGCACATACTTCTTACATACACATACCTCCATATCATTAATACAATACTCCCTTTATAATCGGCTTTTCTCTCTTCAAAAGAAGATTCGCTCCAGGTCCTAATGATCCCGCCTTTTCTACTTCGTGTAGTATCGGCGCAGTGAAGCCGCCTTTGCAGAAGTCTTCCAGCTTTGGGAGGTCCCATAAATGAACGACTTCCAGGGAGGGGAAATTGAAGTGGCAAGTTGTAGAGGAGAAGCTCTCAAGTTTAGTTAGATCAGCAAGTACTAGTCGTTTCAGCCGAGGAAAGGAGATGGAGATATCATCAGCACCAACATTTACCCTTTCAACTCCATTTCCATCTTCATCTTCTATTACTATATTTTCCATGTTCTCACATCTATAGATAACTAATTCAGTAAGTTGTACCAGACATCTTGCTGCAGAAGCTGTTACCAAATTCACCATTCCTTTACAACTGTAGATGTACAACCCTGTTAAATTAAGAAATGATGCTGAAGATGGAAATAGAATTTTCAAAGATTCACAATCCCGTACGATCAGCCTCTCGACGATATTGAGGATGTCAGCCATTATTGAATCTTGCTTCCACACATGCTTCAATTTATGAAGTCTGTGATCGGCACTTCCATCCACATAAGTGTTTGGGCTAATGCGTTCCACTGAAACAATCTCCTCCATCTCGTTGCAACTACTTGCCTTAACTCTCTGAAGCTGGTGAAGATATTTGACAACTGAAGCTGGAAATAGATGTTTGATGCCATCACACGATTCAATATCTACGCTCTTCAATTTCTCAAAGGAAAGCTTTACCCCTTCAGGATTCTCTAAGTTCCAGACTTGCTTCATTATGGGAAGAGATGATAACTTCATTTTAGTGGATAATTATTCATAAATGTCATGTGAATTCACGCCAACACGTTAAGAAAAGAAAATTACTGCAGGATAAGAATCTCAAAGCCAATTTCCGATTCCTTGCCTAATATATATATATTCATGTTAGTATAAACAATTGTTTTAATTAAATCTATCAAGATATTTTAAATTCCATCTTTCCTTTTTTTTTGTTCACTAAATTAGGAAATTAGTTTGAGTCTAGCCTCCTGTAATTTATTGTTAGTCTAACCATTACACATGGATTTTTTAAGTATAAGAGATAGCCGAGTCTTTGGCCCAAAAGAAAAAAAAAAAAAAAAGATAGCTAAGTTATCCTTGGAGTGGTCTCTTATTTCATCTCTACTATTTTATTTTTATGCAATCTATGAACCAATGACCATCCCAATTGATTGAATTTTCCTCCTCAGGTTTGATCACTATAACAGATCTTTTTTAGTAAGTAATAAAACAAGTTTATCACATGGTAAAAAATATTTCAATTTAAGTTGCTTTCTAATTTTTTATTTATTATCCTTTATATTGATGTGGTCTTCTATCATTTCTTTACTAGTTATGATCAATAAAGTTTTTCTAGGAATCTTATGTATCGTGCTCACCTTAGTCGATAATGCACGGCCATATATATGTTTAGTAATCAACAACATAAACTGTAGATGCTATGAAACTCAAAGGCCGAGAGCACGAGGATGTGTGATACCTTTTCCAACAAGAAAAGCGGTTTAAAAGGTTGCTCTGCATTTGCAACTAATGCCTCCACAGCATTACAACGTTTGATTTCCAACTCCTCTAATGCTGGCCATTCTGTTGTATGTTTAGCACAAAAAGAGATGAGTTTTGGCAATTCACAAAGCTTCAAGGAAGATAGACGGGAAAATGCAATTTTTTTACATCCTCCAGTGTAGTCATCCTTTCCATTTTCAATAACCTGCTCCAAAGACTCGCAAGACTTTATACTTAGTTTTTGCAACTTCTCGAGGATATATGCCATTGAAACAGAAAAGATACTTGTCAAAAGATCGCAGGATTTCACTTTTAAAGAGACCAACTCATGGAAGAGGAAATGTTCAGAGAAGGATGCGCTCTTGCATATGCATTTCAACTTTGGCAGATCAGATATCTTTATGCTCTTCAATTTCCAGGATCTACTTTTGGATGTTTTCTCCCGTCCAAAGTGTCCCTCAAATTCAAATATTACTTCTAGTGAATTGCATTTTGTCACTATGAGGGAGTCCAAGCTCTGCAAGTTGTTCATCATGATCGACGGGATAAGGGATGAAAGTTCGTTACAATCTTCCACCGCAAGTTTCCTTAATTTGCAGAGGAACCTTGCAGAAAGTTCATTATGCCATATTTCCTTTATCTTCAATCCTTGGACTCGCAACTCTCGTAGGTTTGGAAGTATAACCTGCAAAGTTTCCACGTACGTGCATCAATCATAAGTAGTAAAAAGTGGGATCGGATGTATATTGGGAATTTCAGTTAGAGAATAAACCTTCTCATCAAACAAAGGCACAGATTCATCTTCATTAGAGGCTGGATTAGGAGGCTTCGAGATAAATGCCTTCAATTTGGTGCATCGAATAATGGATAAGTCTTTCAAAAATGGAAAATAGTGCTCTGCTTTCCCTGTGCAAAAACTAGTGAGGCTGTCAAGATCCTCAAGCTTTAAACAATATAAACGACTGAATGCCATCTCTTCCAATGAGGCAACTTCTTCATCATCTGTCACTGCAGAAAAAACTTCAACCATACTTGAGCAAGAAGTAATTTCTAGATTTTCAAGTACAGAAAGGGTCCTGGCAGTGGCAATAGGGAAAAGATCAACCAAATCACGACAATCGGATAGATTTATATTTGTTAAATTTGGAAATTCCAACATTGCCTCTTTGGAAGATCCCTTCATCACCAAATGTTTCAATGTCGGTAATCGAGACAGCGACATTTCTTTCAGTTTAGACATCATTAATTCTCGCTCGCCGAGTTCAAACAATACTTCTAAAGCCTCGCAATTCTCCACCTTAAGTTCTGCAAGATTCTGCATTCTCCCCATCAAAGCCATAGGGAAAATGGTTTTTAGTTTCCAAGAGTGTTTAATCTCTAGAGATGCTAGCTTGCATAATGAATCTTCAGAGCGAGAGATTTCCCACATGTTTGTCAAGCTTTCCAGTGAAGACAGGACCAGCTTTTCTAAGCTTGGTAGTTTAGCCTACGAGCATTACAAGACATTAACTTTTTTAGTTTTTCGATAGTCTCAAAGTAAGCTTTCTTCAATTAAAATGGAAGCACTCTGTTTTGTGTGATAAAAGCGCAATGGAAAGAGACCAGTGCATTGACAACACAATCACTAAGTTAAATGATGCCTTAACTTGTCAAGTAAAACTTCCAAGAGACAGCAACATAAAATCCTCAAGGTCACAGCTGCTGTTCCCCCATGCCACGTGGCCTTATTAAATCTCAACGACATTACTAAAATAACTTAATATTTTTTGTGAAATTGAATCACATCTATTAATAAGTTTTTTTTTTTAATTAGCCACGCAAAGTTATGGATTAACCCATTAAACAATTATCTCATAGATTTTTGTTTAAGTTAGTCACATAACACTTAAAATGAATTAATGGTTGGATTCTTAAACTATAATATTTTTATCGAATTTATTCACATATTTAACTTAGAAAGAGAAAGTTATCTTTGTAAGTATTAGTATAATTTTCACTGTAATTTTCTATTATAATTATTAAGCAAATTATAGACAACATAAGAAACATATTTTTTAAATGAAAACTCGAATACTATGGCATATTTAATTTATAACTTTTTTAATCAATAAGCTAGTTAAATTTGGATGCGAAACATACTTAATAAATAGGTTGGGTTATAGGTTTAGATTTTTTAAACTCAAATAATATACAAACATCACTTATTGAGATTTTTAGGCATGAACACATTTGCTTCCACACACAAAACATGTCCTATTAACACAAATTGTCAATTGTAGCTTCATATGTAGTTAACCTTTTATCTTTAAAATTGAGCATTTAGAACTTGATATTTTTTAACCCTATTTTACTGTTTTACCTTTAAATAAATAGGAACAAAATACTAAAATAATTAACAAGACATAAAATCAAGTGCAAAATAGTAGGAGTCTAAAAAATATTTTTTCAAATTTCGGATTATAAACACTTAATTTTAAAGATAGAAGTTGAATATACATGTATTTGCACCTTTTCCCTTTCTTTTTTTTTTTTCATTTTTTTTAATTATGTGTCATTGACCTCAAACTTTTCTTTGAATTGGTCAATGTCTTGATCAAAGTATCTAGGGTACAAATTTCTGCCTGTATTTATAGCCTCATTATTGTATATATAATAAATAATCATATAGTTCCTAACTTTGACTTATTTTATTGATAATAAAATTAATAGGTGGTCTCTAGAAATGCTAATGGGAAGAGAAAACCTTTTATCAAATAATTACAAATATATTTGCTTGTTGGTGCATACTATTATCATGAACATATAGTTGTTTAAGCCCACATATAATTTGATTGCCCTTGGATTGTTGGTCTAAGTGTGGTAATCCATAAAAAAATAGAGTTTGAATTAATTGCACGTACCTCTGCATTGAAGAAAAACTCATCTCGTGCACTGCTAACATTTTGGGTTGTGGCTGCCCTCAACAGTTTCTTCTCATTTTTTGGAGAAACTATTGTCCCGATCCTCGATAATTTCTTTTTGTTTCTTGAAGGAACGAATGTGCTCATCTTGGGACAATCGCATATCTCTAATTGCTTTAAGCGAGGAAAATCAAGACGATGATTTTCGTTGGCAAACATTCTCAAAATTTTCATATTTGAAATCCTTAACTCCTTCAATGATGAAAACTCTATACTATCTTTGATGTTGTCACTGTATTTCTTCTCTTCCTCAAAAATTATTTCCATCGTCTCGCAATTCTCAATTGATATGTGGCTTATACTTTGCAGTGACTTGGCCATTGATGAAGAAAACAGATACTTTAATCCTTTACAACTAGACACCTGCAGCGACTTCAGACTCTTGGCAGCTTCTTTGGTGGTTAACTTGTCAAGATCAAAAATAGTTCTCATACACTCGCAATTTTCTATTGTTAATTTCTTCAAGCTCTTGAGCTGTAATAGCAATTTGGAGTCTATAGCATTCGAGAGTCCATTGCATGCTTCAACTTTCAGAATGCGAAGACGATCTAAATTCACTGGATATTTACTATGAGATATCTTTTGCAGTAAAGGAAGTGAAGACAATGTCAGAGACTCCAAATAGGGAAAGGAAACCTAGCAAGTGAAAAAAAAAAAAATCACATTATAAAGATTTTAACATTTCATATAAGATTAAGCCTAAAATTGGTTCCTCTTGAAATCAAGTTCAATTTTCACTTGTAGAATTCCGTCAAGCGACACAAGCAGCGAGCAAACAAGTCTTAGGGATGAGAGGCCCGGCATTCGTAGATCATTCCTCCTTTGCTTTGACTACTGATGGCATTCTCTTAGAAATGGAATTGTGCAAACCCTATTTGTCCTATATTGGAGTGGCCTTTTTTTCCCCCAAATCGAAGAAGTAGCTTGGAATCCATTTAGATATGGAAACCTTACCAAATAAGTGTCAATGTAAACATGGAGAAGTTTTTGCTAGTGTGATGAAGACAAAAGATAAAGATATTCAACATATAGATTGGCCTTTTCTTTTTAACAAAGCAAATAGCATATTAAAAAGATATTGATTTTACCTTTAGTGAGGAAGCTTGAATTCAAAAATATTCTCAATGAAATATTTTAATATTTTTATAAGTTTCATAAAATAGGTTGGTAGGTATATACACAAACATAAAAATCAAAGCATTTTAATTTCAAGATTTTAAAACAAAGAATTGGACTTGATTATTGATTAGAATAGCCTTGGACTTACCCTTTAACACTGATTCAATTTAGTTTAAGTCAAACCACTTTATTGCTTACCCTTGTTAAGGTGAAAATGATATATCATGTAGATTACTTAGTAGGAAAAAAAATAGTGTTTATTAATTTCTATAAGATTACCGTAACCATTTTACCAAAAAAAAAAACCATTTGTTAATTTTTATAAAATTATAAAATTACCATAATACTTATAAATTTTGTATCCACCAGGTTTGAAAAATTACTCGTTCTAGGATTTGTCGAGTTCATGGATCCAAGGCAGTTAAGATTGCCAGATTTATCGATTTGGCGGGTCCAAACCAGTTATAATAGGAGGGAACAAAAAAAAAAAAAAGTTCACGGATTCCAGATTTCAGATCCGGAACAATGAATCGCCAGTTCCAAAGAAATAACCCGGCTTCCGTGAATTGTTTCGTGGTTAGTTCGGACTGGTTCAGATCCATTATTGGGTCTGAATCTTTTTATATTTTCTTTATTATTATTATTTTGCTTTTTTTTTTCCTTTTACGAGTCGTCTCTCTCTTTTAATTAAATCTCTTCATATATTTGTATTACTGTCAGCATTACTAACAGAGTCCATTATGTTGGTATCCATCCTTTTTTTTTTTTTTTTGCCTTTTCATTACAAATTGTCTCTTTTTCTTTTTTAACTAAATCTATATTATTTTCATTGTGAATTAGGAAATTGAGTATAAAAATATAAGATAAATTCAAAAAGAAAAGGTTATTTTTTTTATTGATTTAAGTGCATAAATTTCTACCATGATCTTATATGTAATATGAGAAATATACAGGGCATAGCCATCAAGCTATTAGCAAGTGTCAAGTATTCTAATAAGAAAAAAGAATTGGAAACAATTAGGGGAGGTGATTACCTGTTGTCCATTGAGAAATACATGTTGAGAGCTATCATCACCTTCAATTGTCTTCCTACAAAAGCTCAAAATTTTGGGCAAATTTGACAATTTCAACGTGCGTAACCTTTTAAATTCCATCTGCTTCAATTGGTGATCAATTGTTACTCCTTTTTGTTCAAGAAAGCCGTCAACCGAATCAAGTGTAATAATCTCACTAATCATTTCACAGTCTTCAACTTCGATTTCTTCAATTTGCAAGAACTCTTTTGCTAAGGAGATGGAAAATAGATTCCTTAACTTATGGCAAGATTCTATCCTTAAGGATTTCAAATTAGTGAAGGAATCTGCAGTGAGCTTGCCTCGATATATCTTCTTTAAGTTGGTTAGCTCAAAAAGATATAAAGACTCCAAGGATGGAAATTGAGACTGCTCGTTTGGGTAGAAAATGTATTGAATTCTTGTGCTATGTCGGAGATCTATCTGCCTTAATTCTGGAAAACTCCCTTTTGATAATTCGACAATTCCTTTTGAGCGCTTTGTAATGTAACTTGAACCCAATCTTCCCATATGATCTTACTATTGTCTGAGTTCAACTCGAGCTCTAGTGTTCTGTCTTCATCATACCGCATAAAACAGCGTGGTTGACTCAATATGAGAATTTCATACCTCTTGAGCTTTGTGAAGGGGAGATCATGAGGGAGTGTATCAACATTGGGAATACAAATCTTAAGATAGCTTAAGCATGACAGATTGCTTAGTTCATTGAGGCTTGCATTAGTTACTCCTTCCATTTCCCATCTATCAAAAGTATCAGGCAAAGTCAACTCTTCTAGACAAATTAAGCTTCCAAGAACTTCAGGTTCAATTACTTCTAACAAGTAACAATCACTTAAGTCTAGAAGCCTTAGATCAATCAACTTGCCAATTTCTTTTGGGAGCCTAGAAATGTTAGATCCACGAAAAGTGAGCATTTCTAATTTCTTTAATCTCCCAATGTTCCTTACATCTTCAATTTCGCAATAATCTAGACATAGAGTGTGGATTTCATGAAGGAGTTCAATTGAGGAAGGCAATGTAGAAAGAACAGCTCCAGAAAGTTTCATAACTTTGAGTTTCCTCATGTCATTGAAAAATGAATTAGAAAAATTGAGAGGATAACGTTCAATGTCTAGTAAAAGCATGTTCAGCTCTGGGCATCTCAATGCTTCAAGAAGTTTGTTGATATCATCAACATTAAGCAAAGATATGGATTTGCATCTCTCTAGCTCCCTTGAACAGCCATCCAATGATTCCTTGTTTCGTATAACAAGAGAATAGTGATCTTTTTTTGCAATGGAGAGGGAAACCTGACTCACCAGGTCATGTATTTTGATGAAATTGCTTCCTTCATCTTCTAATAAGCCATTGTACTTAAGATTCTCAAGCAATGCATGTAGTCTCTCTCTACATTCTTCTATCGTTTCACCTTTTAAGAAGCCTATCCCCATTCCATAAATGAGTAAATCATCAACAGAGAGGATTTGGCTCCCAATTTGGCCACACAATAAAAAGAGTGCCTTGGCGTCCTCTGCTTTTATGACCTGGTAATCAATTCCTAGTGTTTCCTCTACAAATTTCTTCATTTCTTCACTGTCTGATTGCTTTAAAATTTTCAAAGTGTCATCCCAATTATGCGATTTTTGTCTCTTCAACTTTTTAGCAAGGGGGACAATAAATAATGGCAAACCTGCACATCCGTCAACCAACTGTTTTTTTAGAAGTTCTTTTGTTGTTACATCATTGATAGGGTATCCTACAATCTTCCCAAATAGCTCCATTGCTTCTTGTCCCTCCAAAGGCTCGAGAGTAAGATTTGGTTTAGAATTTATGTCATTCATTAGGATTTCTTTGCTTCTAGATGTCAGTAGTAACTTGATATGGCTTTCGCCTTGGGGAATTCCTAGCTTAACCAAATCTAATTTTTTCCAAACATCATCAAAAATCATGAGAATTCTTTCGTTTTTGTTTTTGCTTTGCTTCAATCGCTCACCTAAACGATGTGCTTTATGCTCCACGCTATTTTCTTTCTCAAACTTTAGTCCTAGCCTACAAAAAAATTTGATATTTCCTTTTAGTTGTAAAAATTGTGTAGTGTGATTGAAAAAAACGGGTAAATGATTGGATCTACTAGAGCATTTAAGTTTTTGTTTCATAAAATTGGAGAGAGTATGCAATAGAATGTCTAGCACCTAACTATATAGATTTGTAGCATGTACTTAAGGTATTGCTATTTGAAAAGAGCACATCTGAGAACTTTGATTGCATGATGCTTACTAATATATAAAGTGCTGCCCATGTTATGGAGATAATTTGTAATATAAGCCCCGAATATGTAGGTTTATGCTTGATGGGTTTCATATTTTTGGAATATGTACTTAACAACATGGAGTGTTTTTTTTTTTTTTTTCTCTTTTTTTAGCACATTTTTTATTTTAGGATATGCATTATAATGCGAGTACAAATCATATGATGTATCACCCCATGCTATTACCTACAATTGACATAATTTAGAATGCATCGTTTGCAATAAAATAATCATCATCAGAAGAAACGGATTCTCTTTGAAAATAGTAGTACCAGATATGGAAAACATAATTTCAATTTGACGACCAGATTGACATCCACTTTAATACTTGAATTGGTAACATATTTATATGAATTACGAAACAAATAAAATAAAATTCGAAATAATAGCTAGTATGAGTTTTCCATTGATTCAATCATCTAAATAAAAGGACAAGGAAACTAATTTTCTCTCTCTTTGGATCATTTTTCGCAAATCACTCTCTTAACTCTCTCTAATTTCTCTCATTATGCAATCACTAAGTCAATATGTACTTGAGTATCAACATTCATGAGTTATTTTTAATATGTTGTAGATACTATTATTTAATTATACAAATATATTTATATCGCAACAATTTAAATTTATACTATTACTTATGGTGTTTCTGTATATTTGGGTTATTGGAAAAGAGTTACGTACAAAGTTTATCGTTAGGGCCAATATATAAACGACAAAAATAAAAAGGTAATATATACCAAGAATACCAGAATGTATCATCAATGAGAAGGAAAAAACGCCAAAGCCATTAAATGTTATATATATTTGGAGGAGTATAGCGGTACTGTATGTGTAAAAAATAAATATAATGGTAAGGTAAAATTCTATACCATAAAAAGTGGCATGGTTTGCTTTGAACAATAAAAAGAAAAAAAAAAAGGTAATAAATAATAAAAAAATGCGCTTTCTTTGTAGATTTAAAATTTTTTAGATTGTTGGGTTTTTTTTTTAATATGTTCTTTAAACATCATTTTTCACTCAAAATTTTGGGTATTCTAAGTTTTTGAAAAATTCTTCTAAATCATTACTATTACTATTCCCGCACCCTTGGATGCAAAGCTTATCCTTTTATTGTGTTTTTAAATGTCAAAGAACCAAAAAGTGTATTTTTACCCCTTAAAAAATCTGCTCAAGTCAAAGAACTAACTGAAAAATGGATCTAGTTAAATCCTAAACATTCAATAATTTTAAGTAAAATTGGTAACTTCATTCCGATATTCTTAAAAAATGTCTACATGTTAACCACTTACTTGGAATAAAAAGGTTTTCCTTGATTAGATTTACATTTTACATCATGTGGACTTCCTCTAGTTAAATCCTAAACATTCAATAATTTTAAGTAAAATTCATTTTAGTTAATTCAGCCTTTCGATCTAAACTACTGAATTTTATCAAAATAAAATCAAGTTGGCATATGTTAATCTATATAGTTGTCGGTTCGACATTTGGGACATTTGAAATCCCCTTCCATTACTGGCATAGACTAATATATATTTGGACAATTATAGTAAGTCATGGTTTTGACACCACCACAAGGGATGGCCACATTAACAATATCAAGTTCCGTCTGAATTGAATCTTGACCATTATTGTTTACGTGGTGTTGTGCTCCAATGAATAGTCAAATCGATGAAAGGATTTTTCAGAAACTTGAGTGATTTTTCAGAAATTCGAGTTAGCTAAATATAAAACATTTCACGGCCAGATTGGAAATAGATTAACTAGCGTTGATTAATAGACAAAACACAATTATGGTATCAATCATATTGATATTATTGCAAACATACCTGTAAGCAATGTCATCTTGGATTTTTTCCAAGTTGGGAGCTTGACCGACGGTCACAAGTGTCACCTCAACAAAATCGTAGCCAAACTTTTTCTCTCTAACTTGCTTCTCTACTTGCTTCATCAGTACAGACTTGCCAACACCAGAACGACCCGAAACCCCCACAATCCTTACATTTGAATCCATCAGAGCTTTGTTGATTTCTTCGAGGAGATCCGCTCTCGATTTTGTGACAGGATAGTTGGCACCGGTGTATGTGCCAGTGACTCTTCCAAGGGGTGCACTTCGATATGAGATTCTTCCCAACTTCTCTTTTTCGTCCTTCAACTTCTTGGCTAATTGTGTTATTTCTTCTGCCTGCTTGCTTATCTGGAATCGTGTGGAGGGATTCGGGATGATTCCTCGGACACAATATATCTTAGACTTCTTGTTCTCCTCTAGAAGGTCACTTGCTCTTTTAATGATATTATTCGCTTGATCAATCCACCTAGTGACCGCCTCCTCAATGTTTTCCGCGTTGTTGGAAGCTTCATCAACGTCATGTTGAACCTGGTTTCTTGCACCCTCGAGATTCCCTAATCCCTCTGTCAAATCTTTAACATATGACTTGTATTTTAGCACGTACTTGAACTGCTCTTTCACAGCCTTAATCAATGACTTGATAAGTGAATCTGCTACTGGTGCAGCAACTATTTCAGCCATTCTCTCCTTTCTTTCTTTTTTTTTCTCTCCCCTTGTTTTCAACTCTTTTTTTTTTGTTTGTTTGGTTTTGAGTAGTAAACTTGTAGTTCGCAAAAACAGTGCAAAGGTAAAGATAAAAATACTTCAAACGATGAAAATAGAAACGCGATCCTTTTTTCTTTTTTATTAATTGAAGTACAGTGAAGATGCA
>JBBMOL010000425.1:297572-309873 GCA_037954665.1 Laguncularia racemosa
CCTTTTTTTTTTCTCAATAATTATAAGAAAGGGGAAGATTTAAATTTAGCTTTTTTATTGGAAGACTAACATTCATACTATTAGGTTATAAATGTTTTAATTTAATCTTTGAATTTATTATGAGTTGGTTTATTTTCATTTCACTTGTCTGCAATTTACCATTATATTTTAGGATGAAGGTAGGTATAATCAAGTGTATTTAAAACTAGATGCATTTTCTTCTTCTTCTCCTTCTTTTTTAAGCAAAAGATATTAGTGACTATAAAAAAAAAAGTATTTAAAAAAAAATAGAATCACATAAGCTCCATTTTTTTTATATACCATAAACCAATAGAAAATCATTTTTTTTTAAAAGTAAAAATGTTTGAACCTACTTTTCCATATGGGGGATGCATTTATAGACCTACGACATTGTATAGTTAATTTGTACTTCTCACATTTTTTTTACACAACACTTGATCCACTTATTTCCCTGTGTCCAAAACCCCCAAAATAAAAAGGGATCCTAAAAAAATAAGCAGTCACATGAGCAATATAATAAGCCAATGATATACATACTTGATGTGCATATCGTGCATCAACCATCATAATATAATGGATATAACTAAATAATCAAATACAACAATTTTAAATTTCATTTTACATTCAAGTTTAATATCTTGTTTATTCGTACTTAACATTAAAAGTTTGCTTCCTTTTTATCATCTCAATCCGGCTTGTGGCAATAGATCCACAACCCTTATCCTACTTCTCATGAGGTTGCAAGAACTCATAGTCAATACTTCTCTTTAACTTCCCAATTGGTCTATAAACAACCTATCTTATATGAGCCTTGATGTTTGATATGCATTTTATTTTCAAAATGTTTTAAACTAACAAGCTTACTAGGTCATATATGTAATAATGAATAAAATTGGTGAAACTATGTTGTCCTATAGAGACTTCAAACTATATACCAACGATACCAATTCTTTTTCTAGTTAGATTATCTAAAGATTATTTTAATAAAATCTAATTAACTAAACTAATTAATTATTAAGTTATCAAAACTCCACAAGGTAACAAAAAGCTATATATAAAACACATGTGATACCAACTAGCTACCAGTCAAATCATTTGCATAGATATCTAACATATATTAGGTTTAACTATTTGAGTTATAATTATATTCATAAGATCTCCATTTCTTTTTATGTCATGATAATCCTATTTATGACATTGGTTTCCTTTCAAATTACATAATTTATACTTGTCAACTAGTAAGTAGATTACTCCCACAAATCTAGATACCTTAATTAATCCTCTATATGTCTATATCAAAAGAATTAACATTAATTTCATTTAGTGTGAGCTAAATTCTATCTAATATGTCTATGTCAAATTGAAATTAAATTTACACCAATTAAATTCACACAAATTATCCATTTCTTTTCTAATTTTCAGACATTAATTTATAAATATATCACCTGTTAGATAATAAATTTATTAATCATGAAATTTAGATAAGAAAAATACTCCATTGATTAAAACAAAACATATGAAAGTTTTATAATAATATTACCCATCAAACTATGTTTAATCTTATATATATATAAATGATTTATGCTAAGTTTAAAATCAATACACTCATAAGAAAGAAACATTGAAATAAATTTATACATAAAAAAAATTAGACACTTATAATTTAATTTAAGTCTCAACTAGTCTTCTAATTTGCAATCCTTAAGAATTGTAGAACTTCTTTGCAACTTAAAGAAAGAAATCTAGAAGTTTTGCAGTCTCTCGGCTATGACTTTCCAAGCTTTGCTATGGTTTTATATTTTTGAGGCATAAATCACTATTTAAATTTTTTAGCGTTTTTCAATTCTACATCCTAAGTTTGAAGTAATTATATATTATATTTAATTGAAATTTTATGTGACAAATTTATTACCTTACTTGTATTTCTAGATTGATAGTTGTTTGTCACATCATTTTTGTAAAGATAATGAAGCTAGTAAATTTTATGAACTAAAGTTTAATTAAATATGATATTTAGTAACTTCAAATTTAAATATCAAATCTAACAAATACAAGTTTAATTGGACATATAATATTTAATAACTTCAAAATTTAAAATTAAGAGATATAAAATTCATATAGTGATTATGGTATTATCCCTATTTTAAAACAAAAACCATTTTTATCTTAGATGTTGGAGCTAGAGTCTCGTTTGTTTACTTTGGACATATTTTGTTTGGTCTTTGCTAGAATGGATTCCATTCTTGGGCTTTATTTAGCGTGGGTTTCTGGAATGGACGTGTGGCCTTTTTTTTTTTACTTCTTTAATTGACGTGGGCTCAAATTATTTTCCCTTAGCTTCACGATCGAAAGGTACAAATTATTTACCCTAAGCTTAGCTGTTTTACTCTTTGCATGTTCCTTTGAAGAAATGACTATTCCACTCTCCTCTTATTTCATATTTAGTTTTTATTTTATCGAATAGTAATTCATCCAAGATATTAAATGGTAATTCATGTCATGAACTTATAAATTACTATTCAATAGCTCATTTACCATTTTTGTTATAAATATCATATCATCTTAAGTTTTATTGAATTTATAATAGTTATAAAAAAATAAAAAATGATAGAGATTTTAGGAATATAATAGATAATTTATTTTTTATTTCTATCTTATTCATTATTCATTATTCATTTTTATGTGAATTAAACAATGTAATAACTATTGCATATTTATTCAATTTATATTAAATTATAATTAAGTCCTTTTTTATTCCATTCGGTAAATATATCAATTAGCGACATGGTTACTTCAATTAAAAATGACGAGTAATTATAAAACACTATTTTACAAAGAGTTAAGAGTGGAAACATGAACATGTAAAGTGATAATGCTTGAAAACATATTTTTGTAAAATGAAATTTACTATCCACCAAAAAAAAAGGAAATTTATAATAATAATAATAATCATAATAAAGGTTTATATCAGGAACGTAAGTTACAAGCTAAGAAAAAAAGAAAAAGAAGTGAATTGTTAAAATTAATCAACTATTTCATTGTCTTCTAACAAATACCAGTTTAATTGGGTATATAATATTTAATAACTTAAAAAATTAAAATTAAAAGACCATATAAAATTCACATGGTGATTTTATCCTAGATCTTGGAGCAAATCCGGATGTATAATTCTATGAATCTCATTTGTTTCCTTTGGACATGATTTGTTCGATCTCATTCCAGTAGCCTTTTTATTTTTTAAGAATTAGTGAGTCTTGAAGTTTACCCTAAATTGAGTTGGTCTACATTTACTGTATGCAATGCAGTAGATAATAATTTATAGAAATTTGTCATCCCTATATTATATCACAATTGCACATACTTCTTACATACACATACCTCCATATCATTAATACAATACAAATCGGCTTTTCTCACTTCAAAAGAGATTCGCTCCATGTCCTAATGGTTCCCGCTTCTTTACTTTGTGTAGTATCGGAGCAGTGAAGCCGCCTTTGCAGAAGTCTTCCAGCTTTGGGAGGTCCCGTAAATAAACGGATTCCAGGGAGAGGAAATTGAAGTGGCAAGTTGTAGAGGAGAAGCTCTCAAGTTTTTCTAAATCATAAAGTCTCAATTGTTTCAGCCGAGGAAAGGAGATGGAGATATCATCAGCACCAACATTTACCCTTTCAACTCCATTTCCATCTTCATCTTCTATTACTATATTTTCCATGTTCTCACAACCAACGATCCCCAATACAGTAAGTTGTACCAGACATCTTGCTGCAGAAGCTGTTACCAAATTCACCATTCCTTTACAACTGTAGATGTCCAACTCTGTTAAATTAAGAAATGATGCTGAAGATGGAAATAGAATTTTCAAAGAACCACAATTCCATACTCCCAGTTTCTTGACGATATTGAGGATGTCAGCCATTATTGAATCTTGCTTCCACACATGATTCAATTCATTAAGTTCGTCAAGCCTAAGTTCTCTTAAGTTTTGAATCTTTAAGGTCCCCAAAGCATGTTTCTGTTTGCCATTGCAAGCTAACCCTCCTGATTTACGTCGGACAATCTCCTTTTCCTCTTCCTCCCCCTCCTCATGTCCATGGGCTTCCTCATCAACCAAAGGAAATAACTCCTCGAAGGAACTTTCTCTTATCTCAAGCATTGGGAAATTGTGAATTTTCTCGAGAAGCAACTTCCAAGGAAATTTCTTTATCGCTTCTTCGTCCTCAATATTGCTTGAACTTATCTTTTGCAAGTTGACAAAATCATATGGAAATTGCCCGTCCTCTTCACTGATCATATCGGTTTCAACCGACTTCAATTTGGAAATATTCACCTGCACATTCGATACAAACAAATCAAATGAAGATTTCAAGCAGTCTTGTTGTGCTGGATTTAGGTTTTATTTGTGAGAAAAGTGAATTGTATTGAAAATATTCATTTGAGAACTAGATGTGAGTTTCATATATAAGCTGTGAAGTCGTGAATTTGTTGAATATATCAGATGTATGAAACGGAGTATTTATACTACAATAATGGGAAACTACCTAATTAACAAATGAACAATTGCCATTTGGCACAATCACAACTATACGTATGTAATAGTTATATGTAAATAAGTTCACATTATTCACAAACTACTTTATTAATAGATAGTATGAAGATTAAAAAAAAAATTAAAAAAATGAAAAGTAGAGGTTTAGCATTATACCTTTTTAACCTGATTCATCTGTTCATAAGAAATATTATCGAATTTGTTGCTACTGCTATTGCTGGGATCATTAATTGTATTCCACCTTTTAGCTGCCAATATTTTTACATTGGGGCATCCATATATCACAAGATGCTCTAATGATGGCCATTCTGAGGAATGCACAAGATAGAGAATGCTCCTTAAGTTGGGTAGTCTTCTCAATGCTAAGTAGGTTGCTTTGGGAAAGGAGAAGAATTTGTGATCGACACTTCCATCGACGTGAGTGTTTGTGCTAATGTGTTCCCTTGAAACAATCTCCTCCATCTTGTTGCAACTACTTACCTCAACTCTCTCAAGCTGGTGAAGATATTTGACAACTGAAGCTGGAAATAGATGTTTGATGTGTCTCAATGCTAAGTAGGTTGCTTTGGGAAAGGAGAAGAATTTGTGATCGACACTTCCATCGACGTGAGTGTTTGTGCTAATGTGTTCCCCTGAAACAATCTCCTCCATCTTGTTGCAACTACTTACCTCAACTCTCTCAAGCTGGTGAAGATATTTGACAACTAAAGCTGGAAATAGATGTTTGATGCTAGCACACGATTCAATAACTATGCTTTGCAATTTCTCAAAGGAAAGCTTCACCCCTTTAGGATTCTCTAAGTTCCAGACTTGCTTCATTATGGGAAGAGAAGATAACTTTAGCTCTCTCAATGAAAAATCGATAGCAATGACTTCTTCATTACGATAAGAACATGCCTTGTTACTTTGGACATAAAACACTTGTTCAAGAGAGTTGCATCTTCTTACAATCAATTCCTCCAAGTTTTGATATCCCCTTATCATCTGAGGTGACAAAATGGTTGTGAGACGGTTACAATCATCTATCTGTAGTGTCTTTAGTTTGCCTAGCGCATCTAATGAGCATTCTGAGTCCTTTCCTTCCTTGCTAGTGTGCAATATTTCCTTTAGATTGCTCATTTTAGAGATTACCAATGACCCGATCTTCGGAAATGCAACCTGCCGAATTCATCCAATAGCTTTTAGAAAATGAACTAAGACATATGTGGATTGTGCACAAGTGAACAACCGATGGATATTGAAGTCTCATAAGAATAAACAAATAAATAAATAACCAAAATCAAGGTGGAGTCAATTTAATTTCTAGGAGGAAAACAAGTTCATTTTAGTAAACAATTATACATAATTGGCACGTAGATTCATGCTAACACATCAAGAAAAGAAAATTACCGTAGGACAGGAATCTTGAAGCTAATTTCCAATTCCTTACCTAATAAATTTTGTTTTTTAAAAATTTAATGGAGAACGATTTCATAATGAAATCAAGGTATTTTAAATGCCATTTTTCCTTTCCTTTTTCCGTGTTCACTAATTTAAGAAATTAGTTTGAGTCTAGCCTTTTTAAGCTATTATAACCATTCACATGGAGTTTCAAGCATCAAACATAACTGAGCTATTGATCAAGTGGTCTCTTCTTACATATCTGCTATATGGTTTTTCTGCAAATTTTGAACCAATGATCATCAATTGACCAAATTTTAGAAATTCCTTCTCAGCTCAGGTTTGATTATTATAAAAGATCTTTTATAGCAAGTAATTAAAAAAGTTTATCGCATGGTCACGGATGTTTCAATTAAATAATGTTTTAATTGGTAGTTTTTTTAGGAATCTTACCTATCATGCTTACCTTAGTCCAGAATGCATGACCATGTATATGTTTAGTAATCAACACCATCAACATAGATGCTATGAAACTCAAATGCTGAGAGCATGTGTTTTGAAGGATGTGTAATACCTTTTCCAACCAGAAAAGTGGTTTAAAATGATGCTCTGAATCTGCAACTAATGCCTCCACAACATCACAACCGTCGATTTCTAACTCCTCCAGTGCTGGCCATTCTGTTGTATGCTTTGGACAAAAAGAGACGAGTTTTGGTAGTTCTGAAAGCTTTAAGGAAGATAGATGGGAGAATGAAATTTTTTTACAATCTCCCGTGTGGCCATCGTTTCCATTTTCAATAACTTGCTCCATAGATCCGCAAGAGTGGACTTCTAAAGAGACCAACTCATCGAAGGGGAAATGTTCGGTGAAGGATGCGCTCTTGCATATGTATTTCAAGTTTGGCAGACAAGACAACTGTATGCTCTTCAATTTCCAAGATCTACTTTTGGCAAGTTTACTCCCCTTAAAGGTGTGTCCCTCAAGTTCAAATATCACTTCTAGTGAATTACATTGTGTCACTGTGAGGGAGTCCAAGCTCTGCAAGTTGTTCATCATGAAAGATGGGATAAGAGAAGAAAGTTCGTTGCAATCTTCCACCAGAAGAGCTCTTAATTTGCAAAGGAACCTTGCGGGGAGTTCATTGTGCCATAGCTCATTTAGCTTCAGTCCTTGGATTCGTAACTCTCGTAGATTTGGAAATATAACCTGCAAAGTTTGCATGCTTGTGTATCAATAAATGGAAAGTGGGATAGGATGTAAAATGGTAATTTCGGTTAAAGAATAAACCTTCTTATCAAACATTGGTGTGGATTCATCTTCATCAGAGGCTAGATTAGAAGGCTTTAGGATAAATGCCTTCAATTGTGGGCATTTAATAATGGATAATTCTTTTAGAAATGGAAAATAGTGATTTTTTTTCCCAGTGCAGAAACTGGTGAGGCTGTCAAGAGCCTCAAGTTTCAAAGACAATAGATTACTGAATGTCATCTCCTCCTCTGATGCCACCAGTGCCCCTGCAGAAAAAACTTCAACCATACTCGAGCAAGAAGTTATTACTAAATTTTCGAGTTCGAAAAGGGTCCTGGCAGTGGCCTTAGGGAAAAGATCATGCAAGCCATCACATTCGTGTACCTTTATATCTGTTAGATTTGGAAATCCCAACACTGCCTTTTTGGAACTATCCTTTATCATCAACAAATGTTCCAATTTTGGTAACCGATGCAGCGACATCTTTTTCAGTTTAGACATCATCAAGTCTTGCTCGCCGGATTCAAATAATACTTTCAAAGCGTTGCAATCATCCACCTCAAGTTCCGAGAGATTCTGCAGTCTCTCCATCAACGCAGAAGGGAAAGTGGTCTTTAGTTTCTCACATTCTTTGATCTCTATGGATGCCAACTTGTAGAATGAATTTTCAGAGGGGGAGCTGTCCCATACATTTGTCAAGCTTTTCATTGAAGACAGGACTAGCTTTTCTATGCTTGGAAGGATAGCCTAGGAGCATTAGAAGACATTAATTTTGTTAGTTTCTGGATAGTATTGAAGTAAGTTTTCTTCTATGAACATGGAGGCTTCCCTTTTATGTGATAAAGTGCAATATTGAAAGATCTATGCAATGAAACAATGAAAAAAAAACTCAAAATGGTGGAAGAGTACTGCAACTTAGCCGTGTTTCTATAACCCATTAACCATTGTAAGCTCGATTATTATTGCACAATTAGCCTCGTACGGTCCGTAAAGTTCGAAGGGATAGCACTAAACGAGTCCAGTCATCCTATGTTTCTTTTATGATTTAAGCAATTCTCGACAAAATTCATTGACAAATTTTCACAAAAGCGAAGGGTAAGTAAAAATTCTACCAAGCAAGTAACACGCACTAAGTAATAATATCATCGACAACTCTATTCCATACATAAGCTTAGAGGCGACGATTTGAATTAGATCAATAAACCCAAGAGTATAAAGCGGAGCTGATGGTACCCATTACATAGCACAATCACAAGTTAAAAGAAAGCTAAAAGATATTGAGAATAAAAAGGGCACTTATGTTAATTGGGAGGAATGTGGTATAGGTAGAATTGGATTCCTTCCCAACAAATAAATTAAAGGGCCTTTTTGCTAAATTTACCTAATGTTTTGCAAAATGAATTCTTTATATAACAACCTTTGTTGTATATAATTCCTTTGCACAAGGGCTGTTGGTCTACGTGTGGTAATTGATAAAAAAATTGAGGTAGAACTTGCACATACCTTTGCAGTGAAGAAGAACTCATCCCTTACACTCTCAACATTTTGGGTTGTGGTTGTCCTCGACAGTCTCTTCTCAAGTTTTGAAGGAAAGAATGTCCTAATCTTCGTCAATTTCTTTTCAATTTTTGAAGGAATGAATGTGCTCATCTTCGGACAGTTATGTACCTCTATTTCCTTCAAGAGAGGAAAATCAAGACTACGATTTCCGTTGGCAAACATTGTCAAACTTTCCATATTAGAAATCCTTAACTCTAACAGTGAGCCAAACGCTCTAGCATCTCTAGTGTCCTCGTTGTCTTTCTTCTCTTCCACAAAAATTTTTGCCATGTTTTGACAATTCTCTATTGATATGTGACTTATACTCTGCAATGACATGACCAGTGACGCTGAAAACAGATACTGTAATCCACCACAACCGGACACCTGCAACCGTTTCAGACTCTTGGCATCTTCTTTGGTAGTTAACTTGTCAAGATCGAAAACTATTTTCATGCACTCACAATTTTTTATTGTCAATTGCTCTAAGCTCTTGAGCTGTGATAGCAATTGTGAGTCAATAGCACTAGTGAGTTTCTTGCATGCTATAACTTCTAGAGTGCGGAGATGGTCCAACTTCACTGGATTTTTATTGCCAGATATTTTTTCCAGTAAAGGAAGTGTAGACAAGGTGAGTGACTCCAAAGAGGGAAATGAAACCTAGTAAGGAAAAAAAAAACACATTGTAAAGATTTTGACATAAGTTCATTCTCTTCGCCACCACCATTTCCATAAAAAGGCAAAAAAAAAAAAAAAAAGAAAAGTTTATTATTATTATTTTTTGGGTATTGATTTGGATTCATAAATTTAAGCCAATCATCTCATTCTTATTGATCTTATATCTAATTAAAGGATACATTATCATCTCAGATAACGCAGGAAAAATATAAGGTATAGTTGTAAGTGCCAAGTCTTTTTAATAAGGAGAAGAAATAAAAATCAATTATGGTAAGTGATTACCTGTTGTTCATTGAAAAACACAATTTGAGAGCCATCATCACCGTTATTTGTCATCTTGCTTCCTTCAGTAGTGGCACAGAAATTTAAAAGATTAGGCAAACTTGACAATTTCAAGGTGCGTAACCTCTTAAATTCCAACAATTGCAAATTGTTATCAATTGTCCCTCCTTTACGTTCAAGAGAGTCATCAACTGCATCAACAATCCCCCTTATCATTTCGCAGTCTTCAACTTCGATTTCTTCAATTTGTGGAAGCGCTTTGACTAAGGAGATGGAAAATAGACTCCCTAACTTATGGCAAGCTTTTATCCTTAAGGATTTCAACTTAGGGAAGGAGTAAGTGGTGAGACTGCCCTGATATATCTTCTCTAAGCTCATCAGCTCACAAAGATATAAAGACTCTAAGAACAAAAATTGAAACCGTTCACTTGGACGGAAAATGTATTGAATTCTTGGGCTATGTTGAAGATCAATGTGCTTCAATTCTAGAAAGCCTCCTTTTGATAATTCAATGATGCCTTTTTCGATTCCTATCCATTGTCGGAGGCATATTTTTGTAGCGCTCTGTAATGTAGCCTGAACCCAATCTTCCCAAATGATCTTACTATTGTCTAAGTTCAACTCAAACTTTAGTGTTCTCTCTTCATCATACTCCACAGAGCAGCCCGATTCACCCCTTATAAGAATCTTATATCTCTTCAAGTTTCCAAAAGGGAGATCATGAGGGAGTGTGTTGACATTAGGAATACAAATATTGAGGCGCCTTAAGCATGACAGATTGTTTAGTTCGTTAAGGCTTGCATTAGTTACTCCTTCTACTTCCCATCCATCAAAAGTATCAGGTAGAACCAATTCTTCTAGACGAATTAACCTTCCAAGAGCGTTAGGCTCAATTACTTTTAATTGGTAACAATAGCTTAAATTTAGAAGTCTTAGATGGATCAACTCGCCAATTTCTTCGGGAAGCATAGAAATCTCAGATCCATAAAAAGTGAGCATTTGCAACTGCCTTAATTTAGCAATGTTCCTTAGATCATCAATTCTGCATCCATCTAGACAGAGTGTATGGATTTCTTCGAGAAGTTCAATTGAGGAAGGCAATTTAGTAAGAACCACACGAGTAAGATCCACCACTTTGAGTTTCGTCATACCAGCAAAAAATGAATCAGGAATATTTAGAGGGTGGCAATCTTCAAAGCATAGTAAAAACATGTTTAGCTCCGGACATCTCAATCCTTCGGGAAGTTCATGGATGTCGTCTGCATAACTGAAGGTAATGAATTTGCATCTATTCAACTCATCCAGTGGGCAATTGTCCAATGATTTCTTATCTCGCAGCACAAGAGAATGCTGATCTTCTTTTGCAATGGCGA
The DNA here is from genome assembly GCA_037954665.1 of Laguncularia racemosa. Taxonomy (NCBI): domain Eukaryota; kingdom Viridiplantae; phylum Streptophyta; class Magnoliopsida; order Myrtales; family Combretaceae; genus Laguncularia; species Laguncularia racemosa. The sequence continues at coordinate 308,641 of JBBMOL010000425.1, forward strand.
GGGAAACCTCACTCACCTGGTCATGTATTTTTATACATCCTCCTGTTTCGTTCTCTAACCAGCTATCGGACTTGAGACTTTCAAGCATTGTCATTAACTTCGTTCTACATTTTTCTATAGTTTCACCTTTCAAGAAGTCTATTCCCATTCCACAAACAAGCAAATAATCTATAGGGATGATTCGGTAAGGCATTCGGCCACACAGATAAAAGATTTTCTTCACCTCCTCTGCTTCTATGCCCTCGCAATTGGTTCCTAGTGTATCCTTTATAAATTTTGCCATCCATTCATTGGCTGATGGTTTTAAATTTTTCAAAGCACCATTCCAATCTGGCAAATCGAGTCTATTCAGCTGTGTAGCAAGAGTGGCTATAAATATTGGCAAACCTGCACATCGCTCAACTAATTGTTTTTGCAGGAGGTCCTGTGTTTTTGCATCAATGTTATGGGGCTTTATGATATTCTCAAATAGTTCAACTGCTTCTTCTCCATTCAAAGGCTCAAGTGTAAGATTTGGTTCAGAATTCATTTCCTTTATTAGCATTTCTTTGTTTCCGGATGTTAGTAGCAACTTAATATGGCTACGGCCATCAACCTCGGGAATTCCTAGCTTATCCAAATCCAATTTTTTCCAAACATCATCAAAAATCAGAAGAGTTTTCTTGTTTTTCTTCAATCGCTCACGCAAACCAGGTGCTTTAAGCTCAGCGCTATTTTCATTATTCTCAAACTTCTTTCCCAGCCTACATAAAGAATTGATATTTCCATTTAGTTGGTAGAAATTGTGTAGCATGAAAAAAAAAATGGTAAATGATTTGAATCTAATAGAGTGTTTGTTTCATAAAACTGGAGGAATATGCACTAAAATGCACAGTATCTAATTTATAGCATGCACTTAAGGCATTACTACAAAAAAAAAAAACTAATTTTCATACCACTAAACTAGAGAGGTCTTGATTTTATTGGCATGATTTAGAATGCATCATTTGCAATATAGATATACAAAACTTTCTTATTCGATAGCTTTATATACTAAATATTCTCAAAAAAAAAAAAAAACTTTCTTTGAAAATATTAATCTCAAATAAGCAAGACTAACATCTACATCAATAATTAAGTTGGTAAAGTATTTATATCATTTATGAAGCAAATAAAATAAATTTAGATAATAGCAAGTATGAGCTCGCCATTAATTGAGTCGTTTTGACTTTAAAATGTGACTCATAAAGGATT
>JBBMOL010000426.1:0-78556 GCA_037954665.1 Laguncularia racemosa
TATTTGGCAATTTCTCCCCTAACCTAATTTCTAATGAAATATGTCTATTTGATCAAAATTTAAAGCAAATTCTTGTCATATTACAAGGGATTTTGGTACTTATTCTGAATTGCGATTTAGCTTCTCAAATCGTTCATTCCTATGCACGTCCCACACCTCACTCCAAATTCTAATTACATGTTATAATTGATCTCAAGTTCATGAATCCATAATTCCCACTATACATTCTAATAATCAAGACTCTTACCTAATGAATGGATTTGATTCCTGTGCTTTTCCTTTTAGGTTGCTTTATAGTCCTCTCGGAGAGTCTTTTTTGGTCTAGCATTTAGGGTTCTATAGCAAATGAGGGGAAAAGAGTCATATTAGGTCAAATGAGAGCTTAAATAGTTTGACACTGAAATTGACTAAACTACCCCAATACTATATATTAATTTATTAACTTACCTATGGTAAGTTTTTAACAATATTAAATGCAAGTATACATATATATAATAATAGATAGATATTTACGGTTAACCACCAACGTGGTTCAATTAAACCCATATCTAAGAACCTTTATGTCATTACGCTAATACTAGATGAGTATTAATGTCGTAAGGACCATATTAATAGATGAATGTTTTAATGGAATGAATTAGAATGTATATAAATTGTGATTGTGAAAACCGATATGCATAAAATAAAACGTTGGAAATGAATAAGTCTGTCCAAACATCATATAGTTTGATATGCACCAAGCATTAAAAGCGAATAGAAAGTATAGTACGAGATGAAACCAACGCAAAATAGAAAAAAACAAAAATGGAAGACTAATTGAAGCTCGTCTTAACCATGCTTTCTTCTTTAGTTGTTTCATGAAAAGCTTATGTCAATTACGAATTCTTTGCCCACGTTCAAAGTATTATAAATTTTATTTGTGCATTTAAAGGGTTCAAAACAGTGTCATAAACGTAGTCTCCCTGCATCCACAATAGCAAGAGCTAATGTCTATTTTGCCCTAGTTAACAGAAACCACAAGATGTTTTGTTTTAAATAGTTGAGGAACTAAAAGAGGGGGAATAAAAAAAAAAAAGAAAGTAAAGTTTAAGTTGGAAGAAGAACATTGTTGATAGTCCAAGTATTGTTGCAGGGATTGCTCCATATTTCAACATGACCAAGAAAAAGATTTGGACATGATTTAAATAATTTACTTAAAGTGCAAATAAATAAATTATAGAAGAAAGAAAAAAACAGAGGCAATAGAAATAGCCCTAGGAGTAAAAGCCTAGTCTAGGAGACAGACGTTCTCATTCCTATTCGGAATAGTGAATTTGCTGGTATGTAAGTTTTTGTTTTTCACCTTCTAATTTAGTATTCAAGCTTTCGAGACTTTAATTTTTTATACGTCATGAGATCGATCAAGGTCCGTACACTAATGTGCAATAGGACGAAACTTCACGATAAAACCATCAGCAACATGATCTTTGTTTTATAATGAGAAAAATATGGCTTTTAGTTTATATATAAAAAAAATATAAGTAAAAGGATTAATATTTAAAATTAAATTTAAATAGAATAATGAATTTTTAAATGATTAAAGTAAAGAATTAAATTTTTAAATAGTTAAAATAAATAATCAATATTATGTTAAGTAATTAAAAAAAGATTTATTATTATTGTATAAACATGTTAAATGGTTTAAATAAATAATTTATTACTATCTGTAATAATATCATAATCGAATCTTTATTCGAATTATTTAACATAATTTTAATTTTTATTTTAATTATTCAAAAATTTAATTCTTTATTTGAAATCGGTTCCAGTTATTTATCCCTCCACTTAGATTTCCCCCAAACAGAAATAGCTTCATGAGCTTTGATGTAGTGATACTTGATGTGCTTTTTTTACATCGATCCTCGGTTTCAGTTTTGAGTTCTCGAAAAAGATAATAAAAAATGTACAGAATTTATACCCTCAAGATTTTAGCGACAGCCATTGGTAAAAGATGATAGTAAAATTCAATGATGGCAACAAGTTAGAGCTAAAAATGTTTAGTGGAAAAATAAAAAAGAATGATTTCTTCTTAGTAAATATTGCAATCATTCTCGTTAGAAACCATTATTTATTATATTATTATTATTATTATCATTATTTTTGGTAAGCCACCATTACCGTCAACTCGCCTTTATCATTAGTCCACTACTACCTATTAAAGTTTCAAGTTATTATGACAACTCGATATTATTGCAGCAATCCTAGACTTTTTTTTAGCGTGTGAAGAAAAAAAAAAGTAGAAATCTCGCACGCAAGAGGAAAAGTAGCAAAGTTCCATATAATTTCTTATGAAATAAGTATATTGGAAATGTAATCCATGCTTATACAAAAGCTCAATCAAGGGTCTTCATGAAGAAAACGAAAACAAATATGATCAACTGTATGAAAAAACCGAAATCCAAATAGAGCAGTAAGAACAAAGACACAAGCCAAAATTGAATAGAGCAGCAACAGCAAAGCAATAGCAAGCATGCCGTAATGCAACAGAAAACAACAGTAGCAAGGAGAAATAATACTGACAGCAAAGTTTCGTAAACTCCACAACACAGCAACAACACGCTAAGTTTAGATGGCTAAAAAACATAAATTCCAATCTCATTCTTCATACAAAATCAAATCCAATAAAAAGTTTAAACAATCTGATTTAGATAACAAAAACTTAAAACTAATTAGTGATCTTAGGATAACATTTTTTATCCATTATTTAATCATACTTATCCAATCCTACAATGTAAATTTATTTCTAACAAATAGCTAAATAATCAAAATAAATGAAAACAAATAAAAATTTAACATCTTTAACATCTTTCCTTAATTTTGATTTGGAGGATTCTCCATTCCAAGTAGGTTCCTCAACTTGATAAATGAATCAATTTTCAAGGGTTTGGTGAAGATGTCTGCAATTTGATCTTCAGTCTTACAATATTCCAACTTGATCATCCTTTAGGAACTTGGTCTCTTAAGAAATGATATCTTATATCAATATGCTTGCTTCTTCCATGAAAAACCGAATTCTTACTAAGTTAATTGTAGATATTTTGTCTACATAAATCTCCAAAGGAACTTGCAGCTTACAATCCAATTGACTTATTATATTATTGACAAATCACTGACATACACATAAGTTGCTGCTATGTACTCAACTTCGCATGTTGATAGAGCAACAATGGTTGTTTCTTCATCGTCCATGGAACATGCTGTCCATCCAAAAAAAAAAACAATAACCACTTTGGGGCTCTTTCTTTCATCCAAATCTCCTCCCCAATCACTATCTGAATATCCCAATAGTTCACATTCTTCAGCTAATGTAAAGAACAAACCAAGATCTTGCATCCCTTTGATATATCTCATGATTCGCTTTGCTGCTTGTAAGTGTTGCTGTCGAGGATTTTCCATGAACCTACTAATCAAGCTTATTGCATAACATATATCAAGCCTTGTGCAAGTTACATATCTAAGGCTTCCAACAATTTGTTTGAAGTGTGTCGATCAACTCTTTGTTCATCACCTTTTCCTTAACCACTTTAAACTTGTTTCAATTGGTGTTTGAACTGGTTTTGATCTTCCATCATTGTACTTATCACAGCTCACTTGCATATTTCTTTTGGTTAAATGAAGATTCCGTCATCCTCTTTAAAAACCTCAAGCTAAGGAAATAAGACATAGTACCGAGATCTGACATCTCGAACTCATTCTTCATGGATTGCTGAATCATTGATAAATTTTGAAAGTTATTCCTTAAATGATACTATATCATAAACAAAAGACACAAGATTAGTATATCCCAAATTGTTTACTTTCACATATAAGCCATGATTATAAGGACACTTTTGAAACCAGCTTCAACTAAGAAACTATCAATTAGTTTGTTCCATGCCTAGGTGTTTGCTTAAAAACCATACAAGGTTTGTTGATTTATACACCTTGTCTTCTTTTCCACTTTGTACAAAATCCAGGTGGCTGTTTCCATACACTTCCTCATCGAGTGATCCATTAGAAAGGCTGACTTCACATCCATTTGGTGAATTTTCCATTTTCTTTGGCACTAACGCTATTATCAAACGCATGGTTTCCTTTCTTGCAATGGGCGCACAAATCTCCTCAAATCATAGCCTTGTCTTTGCTCAAATCCCCTTTGCAACTAACCTGGCTTTATACCTCTCAACTTCACCATTTGCCTTTTCTTTGATTTTGTAAACCCATTTCACATCAATAGCTTTGTGTCCTTGTGGAAGATCATGAGCTTCCATGTATTATTCTTCTCAATTGCAACCATCTCGTCATTCATAGCAGTCATCCACTTGGGATTTCTAATGCATCCTCAAGTACTACCGGTTCTACATCTACAAGGAAGGCAAGATGTACTAACTCTCCCATCATCAATTTCACCACTAAAGCTTGTTTCAAAGTCTCATAGATATGCAGGTGGTCTATGCTCTCTTTTTTGGTCTCCCTATGTCAGTCACTTGAGTCGCACCTCCATCTTTTTGTTAATTCCAGTACAACTTCTTCAAAAACACAAATAAATTGCTTCGGGGAATCCTCTTGAACATCAGCATCCCACTTCCACTTTTTCATTTTCAACAAATGTCACATCACGACCACTTTAACTCTCTTAGTCATTGGATTATATAACTTATAGCCCCTTTGCTTGTATCCAAGAGAATGGTTTTCTCAACTCTATCATCCAACTTCGTTCTTATTGCTGCTGGGAAAGTGAACATAAGCAATAGAACCAAAGACCTTAGAAAACTGAACGTTTGCCTTAAATCCACTCCAAGCTTCTATAGGAGTTGTGTTAGGAACACTTCTAGTGGGAGATCTGTTTAACAAGTACACAACACATGAAACTGCTTCAGCTCAAAAATTGTTAGGCATTCCCTTTGCTTTCAACATGCTTCTTGCCATGTCTAAGATAGTTTTGGGTTCTTCCTTTCCCGCTACTCCATTGTGTTGGGAGTGTAAGGAAATGTTGTATTGTGTTGTACTCCATGTTGTTCACAATACATTCTAAATTCATTTGAGATATATCACCTCCTCCATCACTCCAATTGCTTTGAGCATTTGTCCACTTTGTTTTTTTAAAAAATACTTTAAACTTCTTAAAGCAATCTAATACCTCAACCTTTCTTTTCAACAATAAATCCAAGTTTTCCTCAAAAAATCATCAATAAATGTTAGAAAGTACCTATTTCCTCCAATTGAGATGGTATTCCATTGGACCACATACATCAGTATGAACCAGCTCCAAGGGGGATTTTGCTCGTTTCTAAATGTTTTTGAAATGGCATTATGGATTCTTGCCAATAACACATGCTTCACATAGCTGTTTCCGGGTGTTGGGTTCGTGGTAGTCCTTCACCATGTTTTGTTTTGCCAGTGCTTCTAGACTTTGGAAGTTTAGATGCCCAAATTGAAGATGCCACAACCACGACTCATTATCTATGATTGCATTCAAACATTTGAATTCTCCCTTGCTTATATCCATAGAAAACATACGAATTTTTTGATAAACAAGTTCTTAGGATCAATGTACCTTTTTGTCTTGAATTGTAAATTCATCTCCAAATATCATTTGATAGCCTCTCCAGGCTAATTGGCCCATGCTTAGTAGATTGCTTTTCATATCTGGAACAAAGAATACATTAGAAATGTACTTATGATCTCCATTCTTCAGTGTAATAAAATTCTTCCTTTCCCTGTCACGGGACACATCTGCCATCTCCAAACTTCACCTTTGCTTGGAATGTCTCATCAAGCTTAGCGAACAACTCCTTCCGACCACGCTTGTGATTCGTTCAGCTTGTGTCTAGATACCAGGTGGGGGCAATCAGACATCTCGCTTGATGAGGAGACCAATTTGGAGTGTATGATCACTGTCAATCAATTCGTGATGCGCATCTCTTTTGCATATTTGTAATTGGAGTTCTATCCTTAAGTCTACACTCGCTTGCAAAGTGTCCTCATTTGTGACAGCTGAAAACATTCTACATTTTGGGCTTTTTGACTCGTCCTTTGCTGCGTCTAAAGACTACTAGCTTGCTTAGTGTTGTGAAAGGTGTTGCATTGATTTTTAACACCATGGCTTAAATCACTCCTGATTCTATTTAAAATTTGGTTGCCACTTCGTCCTCTTCCTCTACCACAAAGATGCCATGCGTTGGTAGGAATTCCTTATGGAAATTTGCGATTGAAAGGCCAGCTTAATTTGTTTTTTCCAATTTGGTTTCGTTCAAACCTTTTTTTTTGTGTGCTTGTAGTGAGCTAGATAACAACTTGACCGCATTGTTGATAGATCATGGCTCTCTTCTATGCTGTTACAACGTGCTCAAATCTTGGAAGTAAGGTTCTCAAAAAATTTCTAACTTTGCTTTATTTAGACAATGTTTCACCATTCATTTTCATGTTGTTTGTCAACACATGAATTCTATTGATGTATGCATCAACCGATTCATTGATTCCATCTATACAGTTCATATTATCGCCTTAGTGTTTGGAGGCGTACCCTTTTGAATTTTCTCATCACCTTTGTATGATGTGGACAAGATATTCCACACCTTGTTGGATGTGGTGGCTCCTTCAATTTGTTCAAACATTTCATCATTCATTCCTTGATGAATGAAGTATAACGCCTTCTTGTCTTTCTTTCTTAGATCACGATTTGCTACCCTTTGTGTACACTCGCATTTTTTGCCAATGCAAATCACTCCGTCCTAACCACTTCGATAGATCAGATACTCAATGGGACCTTCATCTGAACACACCAATGGTTGTAGTTCTTCCTATCAAAGGATAGGAAATTTGATATTGGGTTATATTGTTCATCACTGCTATGGTACCAATTGAAGAAAACGAAAACAAATCCGATCTACTGTATGAAAAATCGAAATCTAAACAGAGCAGCAAGAATAAAGACACAAGCCAAAATTCGGAACAGAGCAGCAACAGCAAAGCAATAGCAAGCACCCGTAATGCAGCAATGCAGTAGGAAACAGCAACAGCAAGGAGAAATAATACCGACAGCAAAGTTTCGTAAACTCCACACACATAACAGCAACACGCTAAGTTCAGGTGGCCAAAAAAGTAAATCCAATCTCTTTCCCTTCATATCAAAATCAAATCCAATGAAAAAGATTACAATATGATTTAAATAACAAAAACTTAGAACTAACTAGTGATCTTAGGATAACATGTTTATCTATTATTCAATCATACTTATCAAATCCGACAAATGTAGGATTTATTCTAACAAATAACTAATAATCAAAATAAATGAAAAAAAAACAGAATTAGCATCTTCAACACTTCAATCATCATGTTATGTTTTACATAACCCCCTTTTAGGCACATATTATGAAAAATATGGTGATTTTGCCAAAGTGTGATAAATAAATTGGGAAAATGCATTCACCAAGTCTTCAATAAATGGTACAATATTGAAAAGGGAACTTTGATCTTATTATTTTGCTTTTCGAGAAATGACTTTTTCACAGTGAATCTCAATAAGGTTCCTTATTTTTTAAATAATAAAATAAATTAAAATAAAATAACTTTTCTCACGTCTATCGCTCATAATTCATCCTACTTTCCAATTATTTTTTTTTTTCTTTTTTAGCGCATTGCTTTCAATTAATACAATGCGATAATTATATTATGGACCAAATCAAAGCAAATGAAGGTTTTTATTTTATTTTTATCTTACTAGGTTTTATTGTTTAGTTTATAAGCAAACGTAGCTCCATGAGCTCTGATAAGTTGTACTTGATATACCTTTTTTATATACGTTGATCCTCAGTTTTCAATTTTGACATCTCGGAAAAGATAATAAGAAAGTGTACATTTTAAAAAGAACAAACAGTGCTTCAAATGAAGTGCTCGAGTTTATTTTATATCCTCAAGATCTTTGCGGCAGCCATTGGTGAAAGATGATAGTGACCATTCAGTGGAGGCAACAAGTTAGAGCTAAAAATGTTTAAATGAAAATAAACAAAAATTTATTTTTTCTTTTTAAAATTTTGCAATCTTTCCTTTTAAAAACCATTATTTTATTTTTATTAATATATAATATATTTTCATACTACATAAAAATCATTTTGTCTTATCATTAACTTCCAACCACCAATTAAAGTTACAAGTCAATTACGACACTTGATTTTTGACGACAATGTTAGACTTTTTTTAAACAAAAGAAAGAAAAAGTGTAAAAATCCACAGGAGAGAAAAAGTAGAAATTTATATTTTTAAATAAGGACAATGTTCCTTAAATTTTTCTTATGGGTAAGTATTTTTGGAAAAGTTTTCAAGTTTACACAAAAATTCAACAAGTTCTTGATCTTCATGTTTTAAGGGGTCATTAAAAGTTTTTTATATTTCTACAAAAACAAAAAAAAATTCATTTTTTTTTTTTTTCGAGATGTGCTCATGAAGGCATTGATAATAATTTATAAAAAATTTTTGATTTCATTAGAACAAAGCTTTAGGTCATTTTTTGACCCTATTGGGGCTTTATTGAAAATTTGTTGGTAGATGCCTCATGCAAGATTTGTTAAAAAACCCTAGGGCATTTTTTTATTGTCAATAGTTAAGCGTGATAATCTACCCAATTAAAGGAGATCCCCATAAAAATTAATAGGGAGGAAAAATTGAAGTTAAAAAACACAAACTACCCCTTCCCAGGGTTTTAGACTCCCAGGAGTGTTGTTTGTATTTACACAGTCTTTCATACCATATGTAGATAGATTTACTTCTTGACAATCCTATAACCTTGCCAAAGGGAGTTGTGAAAAATGAACTCTTGGGTCGGGTTTTGTTTATCCCCTATTATCCCTTTTTTGTAGGTTACTTTAAAACTAAGAAAAAATTAGGATGAAGTGATAAGGACCAAAAATTAGTCTTTAGGTTTGGGGTAACTTTAGAGTATAATTAAATTAGACTTAGATTTTGAATAAAATGGATTTTTTTTTTTCTTTTTTTCCAAAATTTTTAAACTTTTTAAAAACCCTTTGGCTTTTGTTTTTTTCCCAAATTTTAACTATTCAATTTTATGATTTATTGGGGATACCAATCCTGTTTTTTCTGGTAAGTTTTTTTTTACCCGGTTTTTTATAGTCATTTTCCATAATTATCAATTATACTTATTACGTTAAAAGGAAAAGAAATTTAATTATAGTTTTCAACCTTTTTCTTACGGTATTTTTTTATATTGACAATGTCATATTTTTAAAAAAGCTTTTAGGCAATTCACAAACCTCCTTTAGGGTCGTTACAATTTCTATGTAAGTTCTTTGGACATTATAAAAATAATAAAAAAATGACTTGGTAAAACAACCAGCAAAAAAAAAAGTTTAGTGACCCACTAAAAACATAAAGGGTTTTTAAAAAAAACTTTGCAAAAACTTAGAGGATTAACTAATTTAATGAAACATAAAATCTTTATTGATTTTTGGAACAAATATTATTAATTTTAATGTACTTTCCCAAAGTCTTTCTTGAAAATTTCAAGGAGGATTGGGAATTTAAACTAAACATGTATGGTGATTTCTTATTGCTAGAAAGACCATTTCAATATTGAACATGAAAATTAATTCCATCAAAGAAAGAAATTATACAATTATTTAAAGCAATTTTTCAATTTAAAAAATTAAAAAAACTTATAAATAAATGATGAAATTTCCGTTTTAACTCTTATTAGTTGATGTTTCTTTTATCTATAATCTGCATGGAGACATGAATATATATTGTTAAGAGAATGATAAAATGTTAAGTTATAAATCTCATAATATATAAGAGAAATAAAACAATAGTAAAAGAGAAATTGATTTTGTAGATTTGATGAGGAAAATGGTTGGTAAGAAACCATAAATATGACTAAACAGATGGCAATAATGTAACAACATAATAAATTTTACAATTATAACACTATTAGTTGAGTATGAGCACTTAATAATTGACTATTACCTTTGGTAGTCAACTATGGATCAACTTTTACACATCAATTTTCCTTTATGACTCCAATCAAAAGTTTGTGTAAGTTTAACATACACTCAACATGAAAGATACTATATATGAGGCAATTCAATGAAAATTAATAATTATCACAACAAAATCTCAAAACTTGAAGTTTCATCAATAAAGCTAAAATCATATTAAAACTTGAGATCTTAAAACAATTTCAATGATTATAATGAAAGCAATCATGCAAGGAATTGAATTAAGGGTTACTAGATAATATAAACACTAAATAAGTTGAAGTCAAAATTGAGCATATAATTCCCATTAACTACTATAGTGAGAATTTGGGATTTAATGTAGTGAAGGGGTCTATGATTTACTTATTTGAAGTAAAGCCCAACCACATTTAAACCTACTTAGTTAACTTTTGTTTTAGCGTTGGCAATTCAAGACTTGGAAAGTGAAACCAAACATGACACCACACAAAAACAAATGGATTTATGTTAAAAAAAATCAATAGGAGACACATATTGGTTAAACCCATTTAGACATGACAAAATTCATGTTCAAGTTTAGTCTGGCCCTCAAACCCTTTTAAACAAACTCGTTTTATTTAATAGTCTTGTAAACTAGTCATGGGTTTGACCCGCGAACTTGTTTACAAATAATAATATATTTTATTTCATATTTTCTTTATAATTTATCCCTAATCACCATTGATTTTGTTATTTGGGGTTTTCACGGCCCTTTTTTACATCACACCAAAAACATATCATATCTCCCTTTCTCTTCTTTCAATTATTTTTATTTCTACATCGTCATCATCATCATCATCATCATCATCATCCTTCTTCTTCTTCTTCTCCCCTCTCTCTCTCTTTTCTTTAGATAAATTCAATTAATTTTTTGGGGATAAATTTCTTTTCCTCATCTTTTGGTTATTTAGAAAGTATTATTTCTCATACTTAAAGAGTATTGGGAACAATGATAAAGTAATTTTTCCTTTTTCCCTCTTTTCAACAACAAGTAGCCTCTTTAATTTGTGTAAATAGTCTCACTTTAGATTTGTTAGGTTTAACACATTATCAGTATTTTTGTTTTTTGAAATGTTTGTTAAGTAATAGGTTCGTTTGGGTTTTAAAATCCTATAATAAGGTTTTGGGGTACTACCAAATCTAAATTAGAGAATTTTAAAGAGAAGCAATATACAATTGTTGAATTAGATTTATTGAGTTATTGGAAAACCAATTAATTTTGGTATCCTTAAGTTGCAAAAATGGCATGTGATATCTTAGACGTGCCATTATCTATGATGCTTTAGAATCTACATATAGTTTGGAGATCAAATCCTTGGTCAACATCATACCTTATTGATGTCAAAAATTGTAAAAGCTTTTTTATGTACAAAACATTAGCTTTATAAAGACGCAGGTAATAAATTAAACTATTTTTATAAATTTTTTAATAGCATATATCATCATTGATATCATTCTTTTTTATTTTTAGATTTTTTATTGTCTCTCTTGAAGATTTGATGAAAAATGTTGGGTCAAAAATTAGGGTTTAATTCAAATAGTATGAAACTTGTGAGTTTTAAATTTATTATATTTGATGAAATTTCACTGAAATTGTTATTTGGATTATAATTTCATATTAACTTTTAAGGGCTTTTTGCTTTAATATTTGAAGAAATTAATTTTATGGGGAATTACACTTGTAGTTCTCAATGTTTTGAAAATATTATAAAAATAGGAATTTCATCGAATGCGTTAAACTTTCTATTCACCTTAAGTATAATTAGATTTCAATTGGCCTTAAACTAGTTACCCAAGGTGATTAAGGTACACATAAATTTTCTCAAACCCATTTTCTTAATTTAATTAATGATTTTTGTATTTATATTTTTTTTCATTATGCTATATCCTTATATATATTTAATATTATTATTTATTTATTATGTAAATTTAAATTTATTTAATTTTAAACATTTTTTTATTTTAGTTATGTGAATTGATTTGAAGTTAATATGTATCATGGGGGGATGAAAAACTTAATAAATTTAACAAAGTCCTTTTTATAAGTTTTTGAAAATGTTAATGATTCAAATAGAAAAACAAAAAAGTTAAGGACTAAAACAGAAAATTAGTTAAACATTGACGACAAAAACGTACTTTTTGCTTAATTTTATTATTGATCTTTTCACTTTATATATATAAATATTTTATGAACTTATTTTACTTTTTTTAATTGAAAAATGTGTCTAACTCATACTCGAGATATACTTAAAAAATGAGTTGAGTCATAAGTTTAGGTTTTTATACATAATTATTAAATGGGTTTATCACGAGTTAAGTTTTTTATACATGAATCCCTTTAAAACAAATATGAGACATAGCACAATAACATAAATTCCCAAACACTAACTTATACTATTCTTGAAAAAGGAACCTTGTTGAAAATGTAGTGTTGTACAACCTAATTCCTCTAAATCCATAATGACAATAGTAAAGTGTCGCCATTTCTTTTGAACAATTTGGGGCATGTTTTGATAATGCATTTAATTAATCTCCTCATTTCATCTCTTTTGTTGCTCATATCTCTAATCTTGTTCCTCATATGATTTATATACTTCACTACCATATCCATTTGATCAAAAATCGATTTTTTCCACCATAATAACGCCATAGTTTAGCAATAGTTAGAGATTACTAAGGTCGATACTCTTAATTTTTACTTGCATACATCATAGATTTTAGGAAATCTACATTAGTTCCTATAATTTAGGGAAAAATATAAATAAAGAAAATTTAAATGAATGGAGCTATAACCTTTAGATACTCATGACGAATTTGAGATCTTAGAGATCCATATAGTGAGGCTTCTTGTCTTCTTTGTCATTTCAATTTCTCCATGTATAATCCTTCTACTTCCATTAAGGTTCGTGTCATTGTATTTGCTTGATGACACCGACAACTTTGCTGTTGTTGGCTATTACCCAAGTTCACAATGAAATTGAGAACACCACCTTGTGAAGGACTAGCATTTGAAGCTGCCATCTCCAAATGTGAATGGAGTAGTATTTAATAAGCCTTTGTGGGGGAATAGTCCGAATATGGGGGTCATGTATGTGCTACATGGAATGCACTACTCGTGGCCTAATGAGAGATGTGACACGTACAAAAATGATTGGGGGTAAATAAGATGGGAGAAGGAGTAGGTAATCTCGAATAAGACTTAACATTATGGTGATAGTGAATATTCTTAAGAATATTTAGTTTTGATTTTTGAGGAAAATCCAATAGATTAATGACATTTTCCTAAAGAAGCATCCCCTTTGAAGGAGGATACTTTGGGTATTTATAAGATTTAACTAGAATTTTGTTTGTTAAATGGTGATGACGATAAATTTTTAGTGAATGAGCCCCCATATTGGCTTTTCATGGGTTTAGGTCCCACTAGTGGCCTTTAATGTGTGAGTCTTATTAAGAAAGATTGGATTAGACTAATGATCCAATAGGCCCTACCCTAAACCCACCATGCCTAATCTCTCATGATCATCCTAAACCATATGCTTGACTATCCATGCCTTGTCACCTCAGTGTAAAGAGTCAAATCCATTAAAATATTAGGCTAAAAGCCCACAAATGAAATTTAAACCCACCACTGAATGAAGTTGAAAGGGTTTGAGCATCAAATAAGCCTTTCTAATGACTAGAAATTGCTTGGTGCATGCGTGCTTGTGGAATAGCTATATTGTTGCCATATACACGTTTGCACAATTCATATTACAAAAGCCTAGAGCCAACATTGCATATAATTTAGATTTTTCTCTCAATGCACAAGTTTGTAGCACCATTTAATTATGTGTGTCGTCTTTAGCCAATAAAAAATAGATACTGCGTAAGATCGAAATATGATATCACTTGGAGGAATGGAGTGCATAATGGCACAATAATAACATTAGACCTATGTTACATAAGCTCTCATATTCTTAGAGACTAGAAATTAAATTTTCTAAACTGGCGAAAAAAACTTTATCAACCTAGTAGGCTATGAAAACATGCAAACTTGACCCTCAAAGGTGTGGCAAACAATGGTCTTAGTTATAGTAGACTCAAATTAGTCCTTTTTTTGATATATTATGGGCTCCGTATCTCCAAATAAGCGAGAAGTTATAACCATTCAAAGTTTAAAAGGCAAGTCACATCATTTTTTGGTTTTTTCTTAATCTAAGTTTGAGCAATAAGATAAAATGGGAACTCTTGATTGCAAGACATAGGCCAATGGCTTATTTGGAAAGACATACACATATTGCATGCAAGACTCAAGTTCAACATTTTGAAGGAATAATTTATCACAAGAAAAATGTCATATCAATACATATAAGTGATAGCAACAAATTTATCAAGAAGTACATTTATAAGAAAAGCTTTTATACAAGGAGGTTTTTACAAATCATTTCTAATAAATGTTGGAGAAGCTTGCAAGAGTTAATGCTCTTTTGCAGCTTTTTCTATTGTATCAAGTTAGCAAGCATTTATCGTCAACATTCTCCTTCTCACTAGCCTTCTTACATGCATCATTATAGAATTGGTCACAATCATAAGGGTTGAATGTTTTTATACATTCTTGCATACAAGAACTAGTGTAACCCGCATCTATGCGCTTGGTCATTGAGCTTGTCATTAAAAGCATAGCAAACATGAAAAGTGCACAAATGGTTTTCTTTGTAGCCATTTTTAATGCAAAGCAAATTGCGAGCCAGTTCTTAGATAAATTAGACAAATCCATTAAGCCCAAGAAGAAATAAATGTGTAGCCCATCTTCTAAAAGCCATAACTTTTAGCACACAACTCTGTTTTCTTAATATAATATATAATAGAAAAATGATTTTTAGGCTAAAAAAATCTTCATTTAGTGCCCTAAAATGAGCTTTAAGTTTTTGTTTGAATTTTTGTATTTTGGACACTTAAGGTTTTTTTTTTAGGGATGATATATAATTGTCCTCTTCTTGTACAAAGGAGGGATTACATAATAATATTTAGACTCCTTGAGTTAAGATTTTTCAATTTCGTTTAGATTTCTAAGATTAATTGTTGATTGATCTAGTCTTTTATTCTACTCATGCATCATTAGTATTTAAGCAAGAGATTCTTGTAACGATGTTAGAAGATGGTAGTTTAGAAGGCAATCATGTTCTAAATGTTGCTTAGGATGTGAAAACCCTACGAATCGAAGTATAGCTCAAAGGGCAGTGTTAATAACATGGATAAGAGATTCTAGTGTGTAGAAGAGCGCGTTGATGACCCAATCGAGCGTTTTGATGCAATGGATCTAATGCCGATAGTGGCAAGAGCGGTGGTGGGATTGACCAAAGGTAGAGCATGTGCATAGTAATCCTATTGCCAGACCTATAGTTGCAAATCATGGGTTACGGATGTACAAAGATGATTCTAAAGAGGAAGATGGCATGTTGGTTGAGGAGGAACGGCCACGTAGATGAGGTAGTGTGGTGGCAAATATAGGAGAAACAATTATGGTTTCGGCTATGGAGATAGTGTAGAATTCAAACTAAAGGTTGATATTCTTAGTTTTAATGGGAATTTAAACATTGATGATTTCCTTGACTGGATAGTAGAAGTTGATAGGTTCTTCAAATATATAGAGGCCCTTGAGGAAAGAAAGGTGAAGTTGGTAGCATGTTGATTAAAGGGGGGGGGGGGGGGGGGGGTGGCGTGTGGGGGTGCATCGGCCTGTTGGAGAGGCTCCAGAATAGGAGGTGCCATGAGGACAAACAACTGGTGAGAACATAGTATAGGATGAAGCAGTTGCTACAGCGAGATTCCTACCTCCTAATTATGAGCAAATCCTCTTTTAGCAATATCAACTGTGTCACCGGAGGCAAAGGATTGTACATGAATATACCATAGAATTCATGCTGTTGGTAAAGAGGAATGATCCCCGAGAGAGTGAGGGTTAACAGGTGGCTAGATAACTAGATGGATTAAAGCTGTAGATTCGAGACAAAATTAGAGTCCATGTTTCTGCAGAATTTAAATGAAGCTAAGAACATGGCTCTTAGAGTATAATTGATATTGCAAAAGAAAAGTAGTTAATTTAGTAGTGGTAATAAGAGATATATGGTTGAAAGTTTAAGTAAATATGTGGTTGAGAAGAGTAAAACTACCTTGGAGACACAAGGAAGAGTTAATGATAAAAAGGAAGATAAAGGAACAGTGTAAAAACTAGTTGAGATGAAGGACATGCAAAAATAGAACAATCCCTATGTGAGGCTAATATTAGGAAAGTGTTATCATTGTAATTAGTTAGGCTATTGTCTAACGAGTACCCCAATAGAAGAGGAATTAATATAGTAAAGTGAGATGAAGAAGGTGAAGTTCATTGTGAACCTGATGAGGGTGATGATACATGAGATGAAGATAAGGATCATGAGCAAGCTTACATGATCAGAAGTTGATGTTGGCACCGAAGTAGGAGGAAAAGACTCAGTGACATCAGTTGTTCCACACCAATGTACAATTGATGGACGAATCTTTAAGTTGATAATTGATAGCGTAGTTGTGAGAACATCATAGTAAGGAAGCTATGCAAATGTTGCAATTATCGATAGAGAAGTATCCTAACCTATATGCCATTGGGTTGATTAAGTAGCAGAAAAGATTGAGGTTAAAAAACACCACAAAGTACCTTCTCCATAGCAAATATCAAGATGAGTGTATTGTGATGTAGTGTATATGGATGCCTATCATTTTTGTTCAGAAGGCCTTGGTAGTACAATATTAGCGCTTAGCATGTGGGTAGAGGAGAATGTCTATAGATTGGAAAAAGATGGAGTGAAGTTTACTCTCGTACCTTTGAAGTTAGCAAGTGATTCCAAACCTTCTAAAGTTGAGGGGCATTCCTTCCTCACAATTACGCAGTCAGAAAAGGAGATAGAGGATACAATAAGGGAGTTCCAAATTAAACATACATTGATTGTGAAACAGACCTTTATGAGTGGCTGGTCATGCCTTTCGGCCTAAACAACACACCAAGAATTTTCTATGTATCATAAACCAAGTATTGAAACCTTTTATTGGTCATTTTGTTATAGTTTACTTTGATGACATCTTAGTATATAGTAAATCTAAGAAGGAGCATGTTGTACATTTGAGGGAGGTGCTAATAGTTTTGAAAGTGAGTAAGCTTTATGTAAATATAAAGAAGTGCATCTTCCTAATTTAGAAAGTTGCTATTTCTAGGCTTTGTAGTTAGTAGTAATGAGATTCGGGTAGATGAAGAGAAGGTAAAGGCAATTAGAGAATGGCATATTCCATAAATAGTCACTGAGTTACGGAGTTTCCTGGTTTTGGTTAGCTTAGGAGATTCATTAGAACTTTAACACTATTGTAGCTCCTTTGAGCGAGTGCTTGAAGAAGGGGAAGTTTCAATAGAGTGAGGATTTGAGAGTAGCTTTGTTGTTCTGAAAGAAAAGCTATGTAGTGCACCCATCCTAGCATTACCTGACTTAAAAAAGTTGTTTGAGGTGGATTGTGATGCGAGTGGAGTTAGTATAGGGGTTGCTTTGTCTCAAGTATAGGGGCTGCTTTGTCTCAAGAAAAGAAGCCAATTGCATTCTTTAGTGAGAAATTATGTGATTTCTAGGAGAATTGTCCACATATGATAAGGAGTTCTATTCAATTGTGTATGCTTTGAGGACTTGGAGCATTATATAGTAGGCAAAGAGTTTGTGTTGTACTCAGATTTTGATGCACTCTAGCATTTGAATAACTAAACCAGGATTAGCAAAGACATGCATGCAAGGTGATCCGGTTTTTGCAGAAGTTTCCTTTTAAGTTGAAACATAAGTTAGGGTTGTAGAATAAAGTAGCTGATGCTTTGAGTAGAGATCTAATCTTTTGGTGACTTTAGATGTTGAGGTTATAGGGTTCGAGCACTTGAAAGAATTGTATGAGACTTATGCTGATTTCAAGACCTGTGAGAAGTATGTGACTATGTAGCCTTATGGCAATTATCACATCCATGATGAGTATTTGATAAGGGAAAATCAACTTTGTGTGCTTGAGTCTTCCTTGAGAAAGAAGTTGATTTGTGACCTACATGGTGGTGGATTGGCTGGTCATCTAAGGAGAGACAAAACGATTGCTGCAGTCAGTGATAGATTCTACTAGCCTCATTTGAGGAGGATGTTAGTAAGATAGTGTAGCATTGTTATGTGTGCTAAACAGCTAAGGGAAGTCCAAAACACCAGCTTATATATGCCATTGCCTGTCCTTAAGAATATATAGGAAGACGTGTCGATGGACTTTGTACTTGGATTGCCTTGTACTCAACGAAGCATGGATTTTGTTTTTTGTTGTGGTTGATAGTTTTGTAAGATGGCACACGTCATCTCGTATCAAAAAGTAGGAAATGCATAAGTCATTGCCAAGCTGTTTTTCAAAGAGGTTGTTTGCCTCCATGGAGTACCTAAGTCTACCACATCAAATAGAGATAGCAAGTTCTTAAGCCATTTTTAGAGAACTTTGTGGTAGATGTTTGACTCGTCTTTGAACTACAGCAGCAAAACTCACCTTAGATTGATGGGCAAACTGAAGTTACAAATAGGACACTTGTAATCTGATTAGGAGCATTTGTAGAGAAGCCGAAGTAGTAGGATGGTGCATTAACTCAAGTAGAGTTTGCTTACAATAGTGCGGCTCACTGGACGATAAGGAAATCTCCATTCTCTATAGTTTACACCAAGATTCCCTAGCATGCTTTTGATTCTCTATAGTAGATAATTGGTAGAATGTGACAATAAAGATGTGAGGGAAGATAGAGCAAGCTAATGCTAAGTACAAAGTAGCAACAGATAAACATCGTAGAAGCAATTGTTCTTAGTAAGTGATCAAGTGATGGTGTTCCTACGAAGAGAGAGGTTTCCAATTAGGAAGTACAACAAGCTATGGCCCAAGAAGTATGGCCTATAGATTTTGCAGAAGATCAATGACAATACTTATGTGATTGGACTACCTAATAGTATGAGCATTTTAAAATGATCAATGTGGTTGATATATTCCCCTTCTACCTAGATGATGTACCTTTGTATCTAGAAGAGAACTTAGGTCAGTTCACTCAAGTGGGAAAGAGTGATGCAAAGTAGATGATGCACCCAATTTTTGGATAAATTAGACAAGTCCAAAAAGCCCAAGAAGAAATAAACACATAGCCCATCTTCTAAAAACCATAACTTTAGCATATAATTTCTTTTTCTTATTATAATATGTACATCGAAGGTCTTTTAGAAATCTACAATTCTTATAATAACAAAATAGTTTTAGGCCAAAAAAGCCTTCATTTAGGGCTCCAAAACAAGTTTTAAGTTTTTAGTTCAAAGTTTTGTATTTTTGACGCTTAGATTTTTTTTTTTTAGTGATGATATATAATCGTCCCTCTTTTCTCATTTCATTTTGATTTCTAAGATTAATCTTGTTTTTTATGCTAGTCATTGCGTCATTTTTCTTTGTTTGAAAATATTGCTCAAATGAATTTTTTCTATATAGCATAACCATTGCTTAGAACATAACCATGGCATCAGATATCGGGCATGCTATAGAACAAATGTGTGGAGTAGTTGATTTGTTAAATTAAACAAATGAGCTTATGGTCTGAAATAAATAAATAAGTGCTAAGCTTATGGTTTCCTCATGCCAAAAAAAGCGTTGAGTTAGCTCTGACAACATTTTCCATCTCTTCCACCATACTATTTATCTGTAATAAAAAATCTCCTTAAATAATTTAGCTTGTTTTCTTAAAAAAATTAGAAGACGTGCAACATCTTTCAAGTCATGCATTCATGAGTATTATCTACACCAAATGTAAATTAGATAGAATAATAAGTATTATACGTAAAAAGCCCAAACGCATTTGATTAGATCAAAGACGGACAATTCAGATCAACTCTAATCAGCCGGTCTTCACACATCAGGAAGACTTTCCCTATCAAATAATCTGAACCTCCATTAAGAAAAAGTACAGCATTGAGAACGTTACGTGAAGTGGATTATATACATTTTTGTATGAATCAGAACTTAAAGGGAAAAGAAAGACGAAACACTTAGAAATTCCAGAGTGGAAAACCTAAATTCAAGAAACTCCATTGTCATTGAGGGGTTTTCTTTGTATCGAGATCGAATTCCAATTGAACTCTTAGCTGGGGTTTCGCTTTTACACTTTTGAACTAGGGCATGCTAAATTTGAGAACTTTTGACACATTTTCAGTATTCAAACGCACCAAAATGGGGGGAGGGAGGGGGGGGGGGGTGAAATTCAAATCTTGATATTGACAAGGTTCCACACATATTTTCTATGCACAAAATCCCTTTATAAGATGGAAGGAGAAAAAGGAGAAAGGTACAAACCCCAACGCGAGACACTAGTGGCGGTAGCGGGAGTCATCTTGTTTTATGGTCTGATGTCCCGTGCAATCGATCGGTTGGTTTTCAATGAACTGATCGGTAGGTCTGGAGGAGAGGAGAAGAACGGAGAAGATCTTTGTTTCGATCAAAACCATGAAATGTGCACAAATGGTTTTCATTGTAGCCATTTTTTCTTCGTTTGAAAATATTGGCCAAATAAGTTTTTACCTATAACATAACCATTGTTTACAGTGTGCTACATCCACCACATGGCGTTAAAATATATCAAGAAATCATTTTTGCCTGGTTAAGAGATGAGACGACATTTGTGGTTTTCTGTCCTAAATCATTTCGAGCAATTATTGGCTATTAAGCGCAACTCATCTAAATGCCGTAGAGTTGTGTGAGGACGTAACAGTAGCTCTTGAAAATGCAAAGGATGTCAAAATTTGAAACAAAATCAAAATATAGTTGATTTAGAAATGGATTAGTCTTTCTCAAGAATATCTGTAGCTCTTGATTTAGAAACGAAATTCTTGATATATATATATATATATATATATATATACTCTATTATTTCCTTTCTTATTATGACCTTGATCTTTCTCACCATGTAAATTTTAGATGCTAAATTTAGTATCCATAGCCTAGAGAAAGAATCGACGAAAGGTTAAGCAACAGATTTCAAGTGTAGCATTCGTGTTTTCGGCTTTTCCGAAGAAGCAGTGATGGAATTCAAAAGATTTGATGGATACGTACCTTCTTGCTAATAAGAAAGAAAAAAAGAAAAGGGAATTTGAAAATCTGCACCAAATAGGCTATTGGTGCTGGCCAGTGAATCTTTATTTTTGCAACTTTCTCTATCGGGAGTATACTATATAAGGGAGGCGTCGCCGCCATTCAAACTTTGTCTCAACTATGGCTATAAAGCTGGCATTTATAAGTGTAACACACTCTGTGGTGTGCCTAATTTTTAGTAAATACAAAAAAGACTTTGAGAGATGAAGCTTTTACTCATGGTAGACGTTTTCTATTTCCTTTTTTTTTTTTTAATTTCTATTTTTATTTTTATAATTTTTGATTTTGGTGTTAATGCAAGCCGCATGTAATAGAGAAGGATATCAACTAGTAAATTTATGGATAAAAGCAACGAAAGACAAGTGAAAGGAGGATATGACTTTTAAGACGAATGATTCATGTCTCTTATTGAAGGAAAATCGAATTTCTAAATTATTGCTCTACTAATCCCTAGTCTATTAAAAAAGATAAGCTGAATTAGAAAGAAAATGACTACGAAGACATTTTCCTTCTTTTCCTTTCTCAGAAAAACAAATAATATTTATGTATTCTTGGATGAAGCATTGATTACATTAAAATATAAATAAATAAGTGAAGACTATTTGCTAAAACAAAGCAAAGCAGTGTTGTATATTGTATATATGAATACTTCAATTTCTATCCGGTAAGCAATAGAAAAAAAACACAGTTAATAATAAGCAATTTTCCAGACTTCAGCTGTGAATTAAACTACACTTATAGGTACTTCGGTTCCAAACTGCTCATCACATATTACACACATATATATATTTGTATTGACCTTCTTCATGTTCAAGTAATGGGACTTCCATTGACTTATCACAACTTTTTTTCGTCCCCATGATTCGCCCCATCTATCACAACTCTTGAAGTTACAATATGCTCGACATTTTCATACGATAAATTAAGATGGGAAATACAATGTAAGAAGGATGATAGAAGGACTAACATCATGATCAAATTCATTCTACCAATGACTTGTCCTCATTTACATTTCAACATCTGGTAATGCCTACACGGTGATCAAGTAAAGGTGGACTTCTATTTACTGTTTGGAACTTTTTTGGGTCTTATGATTCACACCATCTATAACAACTCTTGAAGTTGCAATATGCCCAACATTTTC
This sequence comes from Laguncularia racemosa, assembly GCA_037954665.1. NCBI lineage: Eukaryota > Viridiplantae > Streptophyta > Magnoliopsida > Myrtales > Combretaceae > Laguncularia > Laguncularia racemosa. The sequence goes on from JBBMOL010000426.1 coordinate 22,354, forward strand.
ATATGATAAATGAAGATGTGAAATACAACTATAAGAAAAATGGTAGAAGGACCAACATCTTGGCCGAATTCATCCTACCAAATGATTTGTCCCCATTTACATTTTAGCATGTGGCTATACCGATGTGGTGATCAAGTAATGATTGAACTTTCATTCACTGTTCACAACCTTTTTCAGTTCCATGATTCACACCATTTGTCACAACTCTTAAAGTTGCAATATGCTCAACATTTTCGTATGATAATTGAGATGTGAAATGTAATTACAAGAAAAATAATAGGACTGACATCTTGGCCATATTCGTCCTACCGAATGATTTATCTCCATTTACATTTCAGTATGTGGGTATACCTATGCAATGATCAATTGATGGTGAGAATTCTATGTATTGATTGCAACTTCTTTCGGTCTCATGAATCTCACCATCTATCACGACTCTAATTATAATTACCAATGATGCACGTAAACTGATCAGAAAATAACATAACTTTCAACAAAGTGGGAAAAAATTTGTTTCTCATGTATTAGAAGAATGGCTCAATCACATACATTATACAAGTCATGAAGTTTCAAGGATAACTCACTACATGGATCGGTTTTGTAAACTTTTGCGTGTTTTCCAATTATATATCTAATGGTTGAAATTGTTCAATATCATCTCCAATAAAAAAATTTCTTATCAAATTTACTACCTAATTTCTCATCAATAACTTTTATACTATTGATTGAGAAGCATTTTAACCATGATGTCATTTTAAAGATGATAGAGGTAATATAGTTGATAAGTAAAATTTGAATGAATTTGATATATAACAATCTCAAACTTTAGGTGTAAAATTGAAAAGATGCTCAAAATTCAAGAAAGTTCACATTATTATCTATTCAGAAGTAGTTATAAGAAATTAACTAGATTGTTGATGTGAACATCACGTTAATTTTGAATTGTTAACCTTGTGGAAGCTTTGATAGATCAACATCTCCTCCATCAGTCATCTGTAGATAAAATTTACAAAGATATCACAAGTAATTTTTTCCTCCAAATTAATGAATATAATGAAAGAAATTGTATCAATTTCAAAGTTTTAATCATCAATTGATCACCAACAACCAATAAAAATGGTACTAACCTGGCATTCAATAGCATGAAGTAGCCTCTCATTTACTTTGGTTGAGGTACAACTAATTACATTTAGTTTTTCCTCACTCAGGACCTGAAGCGCTCTTGATAAAGGTAAGCCTTGCTCAAATGAAGTATTTATTGAAACTTCCACACCTTCGCTACAAGATAAAGATCTCACCATCACGTTATCTTGAGATCGGCTTTGGGAGCATTTGGGAGATTTAATTTCTCTTTTAATTTCATCTCTCTTTTCACTTAGACTTTGATCTTAGCCCGTAAATGCTTTATGTATTTGGCAGCCTCCTCCGTTTGAACCGCGGTCGATCTTTTCCCCTAATAATTTCAAAAGTATTTTGTGCAAAATCTAATAGTTTATCAAATTAATTTGAAATTTTGAAAAAAAAATAATTTATGGGAAAAATTAGGGTTAGTAAAGATACCTTGAGATACTCAAGAGGTAGTTGTGACCTTAGAGATGCATATAAAGTGGCCATTTCTTGCCTCCGTTGTCTTCAGTATCTCGATGTACAGTCTTCCTTTTGCCTTTGTTAGGGCAGTGAGAACTTTTGGCAGATGGGGAGGATGATTTATGCAATCGACATTATCCGTCATCTTAGCAAAATCGCGACTACCCCCACAAGATGGCAACAAGATTCGCTTACCTCATATGTTGATTGTGATTGTGTTTGTGTTTGTGCTTGATTTTCAATAGAACAAAATTGAAGAAGCTCCAACTCACTTTCCTCCAATGGAATCATAGATGTGATATAATCCATCCCGATTTGGTTAGATATATTAGTACTTCCCTCCATTTACCCTTTTTCCCATCTTCCTTCAGCTTTCTCTCATAAACTTGATTGTGGCTATTGAGTGTCTCAACTGCCATGATTAGTTTGAAGGGGACAATAATTTAGTGGCGTCTAGGGTTTTTTTTTTTTTTTTATCATCTTTAGGATTACTTTCAAGGGTAAGGGTGCGTGTATTTAAAAGTGACCTCAAGACAATAATCTTTAGTAATTAAGTTTCAAATTGTGCTTGTAAAAATGACCTCATGACAAAACTATTACTAACTATTTGTAAAAGTTTGGTTTTCATGGCACTGTAGTTTTGGGGGCAAGTTTTTATAACATTAAAATCACATGGCTTATTTAGCATTGATGTTACTTAAATCGTAGCTAGACAATACCTATGGTTTGCTGCACCCCGCCCGACCCGATGAAGTCAACTTTTTATGAAATCGGTGATTCGGTACTTTTGGCGTATGTATCGACTTAAAGGCAATGTTCTACTCTCAATTCGACAACATGAACCACTGGTCATGCTAGGTGATTATACACGGATATACACATATATAAAAACATTGATAAATTATAATTTGAATAAGCAGACAATAGTCGTTTCATGAGAGAATTAAATTTCAGGTTATTGTCAATGTAGGGTACAATGAAAAGCACCGACAAATTTTTTATATACGAACAAACCCTCATTTTAAGCATGAAGCAAATAAAATTACAGGTACAAAAAGTATATATACAGGGTTGTATAGAAACCGTGTGCATAACAGCACAGCGGCAGTTGTTAGGCAAGCTAAAATGCGACACACAGATTTCTTTTTTCAGGCAAAAAGTTTTTAACCTATACTGTTAAAATTCTTGTAATTTAATAGTAGAATACTAGTTTTAAAAATGGAATAAACTAAGTTAAAATTCCCTTTTCTATTATAATTATTAAAAAAAATTAACCCATAGTTACTTTATATATATTTGCTATTTGCGGCTTATAAATCCCCCTCAATTATTCATGTAGAATTCAACTAGTCATTTTCCACTTACGAGAGTTAAAATGGATTTCACAATCTTCTTTTAGCTAATAATCTTATCAAATTATTATGTTATTAAGCAACTCTTTTCATGTAGAATAGCATAAGGAAAAAATTATAAAGGAAATAATGGAAAGGTCATACAAGATGCAAATAATTATTGAAAACATGAAAATGTCTTAAAATATTAATTTAAACAATGATTACATTTAATACTTAAAGGAAGTTACAAAAGAGAAAAATATAGTTATTTTTCTTTTTTTTGGCGAAAAGAAAAATTATCGAAATGATATATCACATACTAGCTTCCACTGATGGGGGCATGTGGAGAACACAAAAGCTTACACGGGCTAAGGGCACGACCGTGTATACGTCGGTATAACTTACCACCCAAAGGCCGGCCAGGACACAACCGTGTGTTCCAGTAAAATTTTCCACGAAGCTTACACGGCCTAAAGGCACGGCCGTGTATCGACCATGTATATGTTCATCCATGTCCAGAAACTACACGCCTAGAGGCAGGGCCGTGTATGAACCGTGTACTGTGCTCGCTACATCCCTGAAACTACACGGCCTAAGGCACGGTCGGTATGCGACCGTGTACTGTGCCCGCACATGCCCAGAAACATATCCCCTCGGGCACGGCCGTGTATGCGACCGATTATAGATGTATTTTATTTTTTATTTCCACATGTACTATAATTTTTCCCTTTTAGATATTTTACAGGGAAGTAAAACCTTTTTTGTCAGAAAGCTAGGGTTACGTTTTACTACATTTTAAATACATTTGAGGAGAATTACTCCTTTACCGGTTGTGCGCAACCAGAATTTGCATCAAAGAATATTCTTTGTTTTTTGTAAAACCCAAATCCTATTCGGTTTCTTTTCGACGCTTTTCCTCGCCGCGTTATTGGTTCAGAGCAAGGAAATTTTCCCTGGGGAGATATCCTAAGGGGTGGTGTTGATGGCGGTCGCGTCCCGACCTTGATCGAGATGGGGAAGTCCAAAGACCAATCAATGGGCTCCGGGGGGAAGTGGTTTGAAACCATGGGCAGAGGTTTGGGCGTGTAGAACAACCCCTGGAGAATCTGATGGCTCGGGTCGACCCATGGTGATGGACCACAGGGTCACAGAGGTGTTTTGGGGAATCGCCCGGGGGTAGCAGCTGCTCGCGGCGGCCTTATCAATGACTTTTTCCCGGAAACCAATGGAACCAGAAAATTGACGGAAGCTCCTCTGGGGAAGAGGACGGTTTTTGCAAGGAGGGGGAAAAACCACCGAGAAGGGGGGGTGTCACTGGCGGTGGAAGATTTGTGGAATGGATGATCGGCAAATAGATGTACCGTAAACATTGTCGAGAGGGAAGAGGGGAAAAAGTGTGTTGTGAACCAGACGGGATGAAGAGTACTATGAGGAGGTTGATGACGGGGTAAAACCTAATTAGAAAATTAGGGGGATAAAGTTAGCACCGAAAAAAGAGGATAGCTCACAACGACACCAATTGTTTCGCACTAGGTGCACGATTGGTGGGAGAGTGTTTGACTTGTCATCGACGTGGGAGTTGTAAAAAACATCTTTTGGAAGGAAGTTGTGAAGAAGCCCCCAAATTACCTACAGAGAAGCATCCAATTCCGTACACCATGGGAAATGGATAAAAAGCGGCAGAACGAATAGAGGTAAAGGAGAGATTTTGATTTCCCTTTTCTTCAATCGGCAAAATCGAGATGAAGTGTACTGCGACATCGTCGTTTTTGGATGTTGTCACTTGTTGCTCGGGCGTTTTTGGCAATTTGATGTAGATCCCCAACATGCAGGGAAGGAAAACCCAAGTTTAGGTTGGGAAGGGGGGGGTGAAGTATCCCACTAATGCCACAAACGGATAAGAAACCCAAAAAAATCCAGAAGGTGGAAGGGAAGCCTTTTTTTCGATCCCCCAAAATTTCAGAAAGGGAGATGACCAAAAGGACATAAAAGGAGCCCGCTTGATGCATCCCCTAGTAGTGAAAATGGCGGGAGGGGACATGAGTAACGCAGAGATGCCGGAAAAAAGTGAAGGAATTACTAGAGGAATTCAGAAAAGTCTTTCCCGGGAAAAGACTTCCCGGGAGGGTTTACCTCCATTGCAAGACATCCAGCATACATTGATTGGTGCCAGGAGCTAGTTTTCCCCCCCCCCCCAACCCCCCCCTCCCCCCCCCTTTTACCGGATGAGTCCTAAGGAAACGGAGATCTTAAAGGAAAAGGTCCAGGAATTGTCGATAAAGGATTCTTCGAGATAGCTTGAGTCCCGTGCCATACCAGCATTACTAACCCCCTGAGAAGGATGGGAGTTGGAGGATGTGCGTGGATAGCCGAGCGATCAACAAAATCACCATTGGGTACAAATTCCCAATACCTCGCTTTGAGGCCCATGTTGGATCGCTGAGGGGGAGCAGTGGTTTTCTCCAAAATAGACCTTCGAAGCGGAAATTAAAAATTCGGGTCAGACCTGGGGATGAGTGGAAGACCGCCTTCAAGAAAAAAAAGGGGGACTATACGAATGGAGGGGTCATGCCTTTCGGGCCAGCAATGCACCGAGTACCTTCATGCGCGTGATAAATTCAGGTATTAAAAAATTTCATGGGCCCGTTTTGTTGTTGTATATTTTGATGACATTTTATATTGCAAAAACTCGGGAGGAACATCTAGTGCATTTGAAGGTGTTTTGATGGTGTGAAAGGGAACAAATATATGTAATCTCAAGAAGTGTGTTTTATGTAAATTAAAGCTGTTATTTTTGGGATTCTAGTGAGTGGGGAAGGAATCATGGTGGATGAGGTTAAGGTACGAGCCATTAGAGATTCGCCTACACCTAAAACAATCACTGAGTTGAGGATTTTCCCTTGGGTTAGCAGGCTTCTACAGACGTTTCATACGACACTTTAGCAGGTAGGGGCCCCCTTAACCGAATGTTTAAAAAAAAGGGCAGTTTCATTGGACGAGGAAGCTGAGTCGGATTCGCTGTGCTAAAAAGAGCGATATGTAGCGCCCAGTGCGGGCCCTTTAAACCGGACTTCGACAAATTATTCGAATTTGGGTTGTGATGCTAGTGTGTGGGTATTGGGGCGGTAACTCTCAGGAGAAAAAGACCTGTTGCGTTTTATAGGAGAAACTTTGTAAAGGCCAGGGGAAAGCGGTCCACATATGAAAAGGGAAAGTTTTACTCCGTGGTCGGCCTTGAAAAATGGGGGGAGCTTATTTGGTGGGCAAGGAATTTCGTTTCTGTATTCTGATTGCGTTGCCTTGAAACACTTGAGCAATCAAACCCGCATATTTCAAAGACATTTCACGCCCGATGGATACCTTTTTTGCAGAAAATTTCCATTTCGTTTGATGCATAAATCCCGGGGGGAGAACAAAGGGGGTGACGCATAAGCCGAAGGGGGGATTTACTAGGGGACTTTGAGAGCTGAGGTAGTGGGGGGTTTTAACGTTGAAGGAGCTGTATGAAACAGATGAGGATTTTGGAACTACCGGGAAAAAATGCACCCAACAAGGAACCCAAAGACAGTTATTATATTCCCGGGGGGTTATTTGGGTGAGGGAAAACCAAATATGTATCCCGGCTTTCCCCCTTGAGAGAGAAGGTGATCCGAGGGTCCCATGGAGGGGGACCGCCCGGGCCCTTTGGGGCGGGGCAAAACCCTAGCAGCAGTGGCGGCAAGATATTATTGGCCTCAGTTGCGAGGGATGTCAGGCAGATAGTGCAACACTGTACATCTGTCAAACATCCAAGGGGCACTCTCAGAATACGGGACTCTACACTCCCTTTCCCGTTTTTTTCCTGAGAACATTTGGGAAAACCTATCCATGGACTTCGTCCTAGGTTTGCCTTTGTACCCAACGAGTGCTGACATGTTTTTGTATTGTGGAAGGTTTTCTAAGATGACTCACTTCATCCCATGTAAGAAGACGGCAGATGCTCAGAATGTAGGGGCCGATTATTCTTTAAGGAGGTGGTCCGATTACATGCGGTTTCCCCAAAAACCCTCACTTTGATAGGGACACCCCATTCCTTAGCCACTTCTGGAGGACGCTTTAGTACATGTTCAAAATCGTCCCTCAACTTCAGCAGCCAGCCCACCCCCAAAACCCATGGACAGATCGAAGTGACGAACAAAAACCCTTGGGAATCTGATAAGAAGTATCTGTGGGGAGAAACCAAAGTAATGGGACCCGGCATTGTCTCAAGCAGAGTTTTCCTACAACAACTGATCCACAGAACTACCGGTAAATCTCCTTTCTCAGTGGTCTACACCCAAAGGGACCCTTTTCACGGTTTGGACCTAGTTTGCCTACCCCCAAAGGGGTGGAGGCCAAAATAGCAGCAAAGCACCTGGCGTCAGGATCAAAGAAAAAATTGAGAAAGTGGGAAAGAGCCCCTATAAGAAGGCAGTTTATAGGCATAAGAAGAAGAAGTTGTTCGAGGTGGGAGACCCCCTGATGGTGTTCTTAAGGGAAAGAAAGCTTCCCCGTGGGCACATTTTAGCAAGTGGGGAACCGAAAAAGATGGGGCCCAAAAAAATAGTGGCCAAAATCAATGACAACGCTTATGTGGTTGGCCTCCCGGAAAGCTTTTGGGAAACTCTAAGGGCCTTCAACGTGGCGGATTTATCTCCATTTTATGAGGATGACGAACCCCTTTATCCAGCAACGAACTTAGGGTCGAGTTCTTCCTTGGTGGGAGAGAATGATGCCGGGGGATCGTGGAGAACACAGAAGGGTTACAAAGGCTTAAGGGCACGGCCCTGTTTTGCGACCGTGTATAACTTACACGAAATCAAAGGGACGGCCAGCGAAACAACCGTGTGTTCCAGTTTTTTCTAATCCTTTTAATGAACTTCTATAGTGTACTAAATAATTCAATGTTTAATTTTTTTTCCCTTTTTTTTTTTTCAATTTTGTAGAATTTTGAGTTTGGATTTAAAAAAAGACTCAACTATAAGTAAAAAATGGTAAAATTTTTGCTAAAAAATCATTTTTAGGAAGGGGAAAATTTAAAAACTCATAAACCTTCCCATCTAATTCCTTAGGTGCGTTTTACTATTTTTTACATTTTCATGTTTTGACCCCAATTTCAAAAAGAATTGTATAAAATTTTTTTTCTTGGTTTTAGGATAAAAATTGAGACAAATAAAGTAAAGCAAATCCGACTGAAACTAGCATCTAGCCGTTCGATCACCACATAGCTGACTCTATTGTGCATTAAGGGATCTCGGTCAACCGGCTTTTGCAATACATTTTCTTTCTATACGGCCTGCCCAAATGCAGGGTCGTTGAGAGCCACCAGCTTCGCTTTTTTTTCCTTGATTTAAAAGATGGTTAGTATTAACCCCATCTTTTTTTAGAATTTGAAATCCCCTTTTTCCTTAAAAATCCGTGGGTTCCCCTTTTAATGGCTTAGAAAATTCCCACTAAACCTTAATTATTTATCGAAAAGAAAAGGATCTTTGGATCGGAAGTTAGTGTTCACGGAAAATTTTAATATTTTTTAATAATACCCTTGGGCCTTAAAGAATTATATTCGCTTTGATTTCCCTCATATTGAATAGACATAATAAAAAAAAGGAAAAACATAAAAACAATAAATAAGTATTACCGTCATAAAGAATGATCCACATATGTACGAAAATATTAAGAATACTGATGTTAGATCTATTCTAATAGTTCTATAAAGCTCGCTAACCCTTTTTTTTTTTATTTTTTTTCGTGATTTTTTTGGGTTTTTGTAAGATGAACTTTATTTAACTTTTTCTTAACTCCCCAAAAACTGGTCTTGGTGTGATTCTTAATTGAACGTTAAAACCTGCTAAAAATTCTTCTATGTTTAAAATCACTAATGATACAGCATTGAGATAAGCTTGTTTTCTTGATTTTTTCCGCGAACCTGTAAAAATGGAATCTGTAATTGTTGATTAACTTCTCTTTTTTTGGGGTCGTATCCCCACAAAAACATAAATATCTCCTTAGATTTTTATAAAATATGCATGAATTCAAAAGTAGCTTAATACTTTAAAAGATTTTTTCTTATTTTACTTGTACGAAAATACCAATAATTCTTCTTTTATTTTTTTATCTTTTTTAAATTTATTTTTATTCTTGGTCCCCTTGAAACTTGTGATAATCTTCATAAAAATTTAATCATTTCTAAAATAATGTTTTCTTGTAATTGTCATGCTTTAAAATTTTCTTGGTCTTGGTCATAAAAATATGTTTTCATTTTAAATCCCCCACAAAAAAAAAAGCAAATAGGTCGCCACACCAATATATTTTACTTTGTCTCCAATAAAGAGAGAAAAAAAACCTATTTTGACTTGTATTTTAAAACACACTCCGAAATGAATATATATATATAAATATTTTCTAAAGTGAAAAAGTAGAAAAAATTTAAATTCCCCCTTTGTGTACTTTTTATTCAAACAAAAAGGCACTCAAAAAATTTTATTGTAAGTGTAATTTGCTTTTTCATAATTTTAAAGGGTTGAATATATAAGTTTTTTTTTTTTTTTTTCATTCAAAATTTAATTAAATCTTTCAAGTTTTAAAAAATCATTTAGATCCACTATTTTTTATATTATAATAGGAAATCGATGAGTCTTTGTCAAGGTTTTGCTATACACACGTTTCTAGTGCTATATGCTAACATAAGGGGTAAAAAAAAATCATGGCTCCTGGGTACAAGAACCGATAAACTTGGTTCCTTGATTTTTTGAAAAAAAAAAAAAATGGTTCCTTAATACAAGACCAATGTCAAGGTTTCTCTATAAAAAACTCAAGAGGCAAGTTCTTTAAGGTTATATATATATGTATATATATATTTTTTTATTTTACTTGTAAAAGTCTAATATGGGATCCCAAAATTTTCAACAAATTGTTAAAGGAGCTTTTTTAAAGGAATTCATTAATAAAATAGAATGTTTTTTAATAATAAGAGTTTTTTAAGATATTGATATAATATTTTATAAAACTTTATGAGAAATTCCTTGATAAAGATACTCTATGTTATTAACTCATCAGCATATTAAACTGGACTTACAGATTAGAAAATTGTCATATCAACGATTTTTAATGTGGTGAAAAATAACAGTGCTAGAGGAATTTATTTCACAGTATATAAACATAAAAATTTTAAATAACTCGTTTAAAATACATAATACTTTGACTTCTTGCTCTTTCTTTTCCTTTTCCAATTTATTTTATATCTGTTAAGTGCAATAGCGTCTTCTGCTTTCCTTCCGTTAAATTAATTCTATAATCAAATCGTAAGAGATTGCGCACCAAAAGCTCGTGGAATAAATGTTTTATTATAATTCAAAACATATAACGCGTTGAGAATTTTTCAATTCTTAGATCATGGGAATCCCATGCTGCAAGTGCGTCTACATATTGATGTTGAAAGCAATAATAAAGTAATACGACTTAAAAGTACCTTGCAGCTGGCAGATGATTTTTCCATGTTTTCAATTTTGCAATTTGGTATTCTACTAACCCTGAGGTTCTAAAACAATTGACTTGCAACGAGCAAATTACTTAAAAGATGCTCGACCGTTCAAATGGTATGATAACTTTTCGAATTATATATTATAGTGCCTATACTAATTCCATTTTTGACTTTGTAAAAGCTTGAATACTATTGAGTCTTTGAAAACTTCATATACAAAATTGTAGAGTCTAATAGTGTAATAATCGGAACTAAGTAAAATGAAATATATTAAATGATAGTGTTTAAGTTTGAGAAAAATAAATCAAAATATAAGAAATGACAAGAATAGGACAAATAAAAGTAAAAAGAATTTAATAACATGGACAGTATGGTCTTTTGACGGGAAGGTATAAATAGCCCCTCATGTGTCCTTTTAATTCTCTTTTCCCATATTGTGTACTTTAGAAAATTAGGAGAAAAAGGTGACTTCGATACAACGAACTTACACACAAGCGACTAATGTGAGAAGATTCAATCGCTGGAATGATACAAATCGTGTTAAAAAGACCTGGTAACGACAATAATAAGACTTCGGGCGATTGTTTGTGGGACGACAATTAATCTTGTAAATTTTGTGTATCTAGAATGAAATTAAAAATAGTGTCGTAAATTAGGAATAGGAATTAAATGTAGAAAGGATTAGAGGATAATTTTGATTAAGACAATTGAGGGTTTGGAGAAAAGTTTCGTTTTCGCAAAAAATTGAGAATTTCAAAAGTACATGGCCATAAACACAGTCGTGTTGCACCTATATACTTCAAGTATACAGTCATTTGAGAGATTTACACAACCCTGCCAAAAATTAGAAAGTGAACAGTAAGTTACATGAGCAAGAAACATGGTTATGTATTTGTTTTTGTCCTACCACTGTAATAACATACGCAGTACATAGATGAGAACACACTTGTGTACTTAGATGTGTCAAACTTATGTTTTTCCAAAGTCGAGTTTTCTACTAAATTTCAATTCCTCACTTCTCTTAACTTATCCAGATACTTAAAAGTAGATTAAAGTAATTGTTATAGGTTCTCTAAGCATAGTGTTTTATTTATTTAAATAAGTTTGAGGATTAAGGGAGTGTAGAGTTGTGAAGAGATCATTCATTGTTTATCACGTATTTGTATACTGTGTTTATTGATTGTATGTGTTAGGTTATAAATGTAAACCAATCTAAATTATAATTAAAATTGATTAATTGTGTGATTGTGCTTGCTTAGGCTCGAGGAACTGAGAATGTCAATGATCACAGGGTGCATCTTGATGATTAGTATGTGATGTTGTCCCTAGTGGATTTATATACCGAGATGATTTAGGTAGATTTAGGACGTTTGGACTCATGGACAGTAGGAGCACCAATTGGCGTATATGTGTATATGTATGATAAAGACTCATGGACTCATGGACATTGAGGAGGACCCATTATTATTATTATTATTATTATTATTATTATTATTATTATTATATATATAATATATAATTGAGTATAGTTGTGTGTATATGGAGTTTGTGTTTTTGAGAGTTGTGTGTTGGAATAACTGATATGAAAGATTATGATTTAGTGCTTGAATATCTTGTTACATCATGTTTGTGTTTATATTTTGACATAGCACACAATGTCTAGTTATTAGGATATATTGTATTGGGCTTTAGCTCACTTCTTGTGGGACCCATTTTCAATTGCAGGTTTTTTGGGTAAAATTGTGAAATATGATGAAACGCTAGAGAATATAAGTCAAGACTTAGATAATGATGTAGAATATGTGTAATATGAAGAGTGACAAACATACAAGAAGAAGGATTAGCATTAGAATATTGTGTTTAGAGGTATTACACCTATGATTTCAATTGTACTTGACTTTTATTAAGATTTTGTTGTTATTAATTGCAGGAGATAGATTATGGTTTAATTGTTGTGATAGTTGTTCTTTGCAAATTTCTTTTTGTATAGAGAGACTAAGTAGGATTTGTTAAGCCACTTATTTATTTATGTGGAGAATACCTCTATAAACTATCATGGTGATTAGAGACTAATTGTGGAGTTTAGCAGATTCTAAACATTTGTGTGTTTTTACCTAGTAAGGATACATGGCGGGTAGTGACGCCATGAGTTTTGGGGCATTACAGCACAAGTGGTATCAGAGCCTAGGTTTTATTAATCCATAGACTATGTAGGAATAAAATCTTCAAGACGGTGAGACATGACAAAAGTGGGTGATAAATGGGACTAATGTTATTGTTTACGTGAATTCCTTTTAGTGATGTTTACAATGTCACCTTTAGAAATTCAATATCTTGAGAAAGTTTCTATTCTTACATGTCTCCTTGATCTTGTGAATGTCTTCTTATATAATGCCTTGGAGAATCTCTAGACCATGTTTGACATCAAGTGCTGAAGGTGATGCTCCTGATAATCGAATTCGACCCAAACAACTCAACATAGTTTAAGATCGAATGAAGATCTCACTGTGTAGTTGCTAGAAGCAATTAATACCCTAGCAAGAGTAATGGCACGGTAGTAACACAGATACATGAACTGCAAATGCTAATGGTAGACAAGGACAAATGGTGGGAGAGGTTAGAAAGGCTAACTAAGCCAATCAGTTTAGATTGGCTCATAAGACCGGTCAGGGAATTTAAGCCTAAGGTGAATGAATATTGAATGTTAGGCAATTAATTGAAGAGTTGGAGAAGACTTTTGTAACATCGAAGTCCTAGAAGAGAAGAAGGTAGACTATGCTCTGTATTTACTAAGAGGTTTAGCTTCAAAGTGGTAGTCTAGTGTATCAAGACTAAATGTAGGACACATCACTTATAGAGGTTTCAAAAAGTTAATCTATGATCAATACTTGTCAAGTACATACAGGACAAAATGGAGGCAGCATCCTACAGTTGTCACCAAGGAAACTGATCTGTGGAAGAATATGAGGCGGAGTTAAACCGCAAAGTGAAATTCAATGCCAACTACGTTTAGAAAAAACGGGAGGTCTAAGGCTCACAAATTTATGTTAGGTTTAGACCCCATTCTACAACATAAAGTAAGGTCATTCCTATTGAACACATACTTTAAAGTAGTGAACAAGGTAAAGTTCTTAGAATAGAGCCACAAAAGATTGATGAGATGAGGACATAGGGGACAAGAGTGGTACTAGGAAAAGACCTACTAAAGGGGAAACATTATACAAGAGCTGGGTAAGAAGCTTCAAACCTCCTAGACCAGACTTATGGTTTATTGCAGCACTCTTCTCTCAGGTTAGAACTTCCCCTACAGAACATGTTTCGCAGATGCGCTAAGTGTTTTAGGCCACATGAACTGAGTGAGTATAAGTGGCCAAAGGGTGCCTGCTTCTCATTGGAAAGACATGAAGCAATAGTAAGACCTACACAAAGAGATCAATTTTCCTCACCTTCTATTACCCTAGCAAATAAGGGTCATAAAAATGATAGATTGCCTAAATATGGAGGGTAGACTATGTCATCAACACAAACAGGGGGAAACTAAACTGTAATCCAGGTTAGCAAACCTTAGCTAGTAGGACAAAGGTAGAGATCACTACTTGGGTATTTACATTATAGCGTTAGGACAATCTAAACATTAACACTTTAGTAGTATGCTATTTATATACTCTGCTAGTGCTTATGTCTTGTTTGATACTAGTGCAATGTATTCCATGCGTGTTTGATGCCTTTAGTCGTATTTGTACTATTTATGCTGAGATGTTGAATGATATAAATAAGTATGAGTATACCTATGGGTCTAGGTAGAGACTTAAATAAAATATGTAGAAAGGTTAGTGTCGAAGTATAGGTAGGGTTCTATTTGCAGACCTTCTAGTTTTGAGATGAGAGATTTTGATGTGATATTAGGAATGGATTAGTTGTTTAAACACTATGTAGCCATTGATTGTCATAGTATGACAATCTATTTCAATGCACAAGGAGAAGAACCCTTTTCGTTTTAAGCTTGTAAGATAAAGACTAATAGATTGTCTAGTAATGAATTATTGGTAAGAGCATGGTATCTTTAATGACGATTGAATCTAGCAATTTTGTGAGGATTAATTAGCTAAATATCATAGAGAATTCATAGAGGTCTTTCTTGAAGACCTACCAAGCCTACCCCCAGCAAGGGAGATAGAATTTAGTATAGACATGGCACTTAGTATGGCTCTTATTTCCATAGTTGTTAAAATTGCAATTTATCTAGAGTTAGAAATGCAGGCTAAATGGGTTGGCTCGCCTTAACTCGCATCGGCCCAAAAGTTGAAGTAGGCAACCTACATTGGCCCCTAGCTTAGGCAAATCAAAAAAAGTCAGCCAAAGCCACCCTATGGGCCAATGCAAGTTAGGCGGTTGGTTCGCTAACCTGTAAAAAAACACAATAACTTGCCCAATGACCCATTCACCAGCATCAGTAGCTAAGAACCCAATAAAAGAAGCAACATATTTGGTCTCCTTAAGACGGAACAACAAGCTCTCATCAATCACCATCTAGATCACCTCCTTTGATTTCCCAACAAAAAACATTTCAGTTACAATAGGGCTAGAGGCAATGCAATTTGTAGTAATGAAGGTTCCTTTGAGCTCCTTGGCTAGGATCTTGGTCATTGTCTCCACTGTTGCCTTTAAAGTTGTGTATGCTCCATAGTTTGTTTTCAATGCACCCACAAGTGACGATGATAGTAATATAATCTAGCCTCTACTACCTTTCTTCAACCTATTGGTTGCTACTACACTTAACATATGATCTGTGTATGCTAAACCCCAAACGCCAAACCTTAAACTTAAACCCCAAAACTGAACCCCAACCTCAAACCCTAAAGGGCCTAAACATAAACATGAAACCCCACATCCTCATTAAATTAATAAAAAAAAAACACAACTTCTTAACTCTTAAGAACTTACCTCATGGCTTGGAGTAGGAGACTAAACACCGATGTGGCGAGTTGTGAGTCATTAGATTGGAGTAGGAGAGAGACTGGAGCGGAGAGTGGAGGTTAAGAGCATCATATTAGATAGAGGAGGGCAAAGGGCAGAAGAGTGGAGAGGATAGGGCAGAAGAGTGGAGAGGATAGGGATGGGGGTTTACCAGAGTTGAATGAGTAAGTGACAAGATGACAATGATTACTGGAGTCACTAACTCATTAGACAACAATGAGTGTGATGCAGGATGTGTGAAGACTAAATAATGAAGAGGAGGTTTATGTAAGTGTAAGTGCATAAGTGTAATTGTGTTGTTGTCTTGTCATGTTTTGTTTATTGTCCTCTACCTCTCTATCATATATTTAAAAAAAAAAAAAATTGGGCAGGCTATGAGAGCTAACTTGCCTCGCAACGGGTTGGCTCATGTTAGCCTATGAGCCATGCACAATTAATGTGAGCTAAATGTTTGGGCTTAATCCGCAAAAAATTACGAGTAGGGTGAATTGGCCCACTAAACCTGCCCTACATTCCCAACTCTAATTCTATCCATATGATTCTACAAGTTTATGATTTTAAGAGACCTTTCCAAGTTGACTCGGGTATAAAATTGTTTCCATATAGACTTGTGATAGAATCATGAGTTTATACGTAAAATCAGTAAAGCCTTACATTTTTAACAAATTAACCAATTCTACATATTTTAGTCAAATGGACTAAAAATTGAAAAATACAACTTAATCTTTACAAGATATGAATATTATTAGCTCTTTAAAAGAATTGGAACTATAATATAAGGTAATATTGATAGTAATACCAATAATGATGTTGGTATTGATGATGAAGATAACACCGATGATGATGATGGTAAAGAGAGAGTTGGCAATAATTTTGACTTTAGATGACAATAAAGGGGTTGGTGATTTTTTTTAACATTTTATTTCATTATTATAATTTATGTTGTAATTTATTTCATATTGGCATTGTTTTTTATATTGTAGTTCTATATATTAGCTTAAAAACTTATACTAATTTATTTGTACCATAAGTAAATAATTTTTATTATAAATTGTAATTAAAATTTATATTAAATTTCTTTATTTTATCTTACATTTTATGTTTTTTTTTATGACTATAATAAACATATTTATAGTTTTTGAAAACTACTTTATATAGGTTATAGAAACTTATATTTCTACATTTAATTCTTACATTCCGATTCAATAGATCCTCCAGTGATTCTAGGTAGACTCACGAGTTTGACAACTTTGCCTATTTCCAAGACCCTGTATCGCATGGTGTCTACTAAGTTAGCAAAACTGAAGAAGCAGTTGCAAGAACTACTATATAAGAGGTTTATTAGACCTATCGTCTCACCTTGAGGTGCGTTTGTGCTATTCGTGAAAAAGATGGATGGTAGTATGAGATTATGCATTAATTATGGAATCAAATTTGGTTACCATCAAGAATAAATACCCCCTTCTCAAGATAGGTGATTTATTTGATTAATTATATTGGGCTCAAGTCTTTTAAAAAATCAACCTAAGATCTGGATATCATCAGTTAAGGATTAAGGAGTAGGACAATCAGAAGACTACTTTCTAAAAATTATAAAGGGCATAATGAGTTTCAAATAATGCCATTTGGACTCATGAATGCATTAACAACTTTCATGGATTTGATGAATCGATTGTTTTGGAGTTTGGATAAATTTATGAGTGTTTATAGATGAAATTTTAATATATTCTACGAGTTAAGAGGAGCATGAGCAACATTTGAGGATGGTGTTAAATAAATTGTAAACAAAGAGACTATACATGAAATTCAAGAAATGCGAGTTTTGGTTAATCAAGTAACCTTGTTGGGCCATATAATAAGTAAAGAAGGTATATCTATAGACCCTAAAAAGATAAATGCAATAAATGACTGGCCCAGGTCGAAGACAATGATAGAGGTTAGAAACTTCTTGGGGTTAGCAAGGTATTATAGAAGGTTTGTGGAAGGATTTTCTAAATTAGTAACCCTTCTAACTAGGTTAACTTAAAAGGAGGTGAAGTTCAAATGGATGATAGATATAAAACAAGCTTTGTAACATTGAAGGAGAGGTTGGTTTCAACACCGATTTCGGCATTACCTATTAGTGGTAAAGAGTATTTCATATTCAATGATGCATTTATCCAAGGGTTAGGATATGTATTGATGTAAAATGAGAGGGCTATAGTATATGCATCCCAATAGTTGAAGCCCTATGAGAAGAACTACCCTATACATGATTTAGAATTGTTAGTTGTAGTCTTTGTACTCAAATTGTGGAGACATTGTTTATATGAAGAGAAGTGCAAAATATTCACTGGTCGTAGGAGTCTTAAGTACATCTTTACCTAAAAGGAATTAAACACGAGACAAAGAAGATGGTTAAAGTTGATAAAGGATTATGACATTGAAATTTGATATCATCTTGGGAAAGTGAATGCATTTGCTGATGTACTCAATAGAAAATGACATAGCAATTTAGCAACTCTAATCACAACTCAGTGGAACATATTAGAAGACATGCAAAGATTCGAATTAGAAATTATAACCCAAGAGGTTGGGGCAAGATTAGCTAGTTTGTGCATACAGTTGACATTAATAGATAGGATAAAAGCTGCACAAGCTAATGATGTGGAAATGAAAGAAATTAAAAACGGATGGAGGAAGGAAAGGTAATGGAATTTAATGTGGATAGAGAAGGAGTATTAAGGTATGATCAAAGATTGTGTGTTCTAGGTATATTTGAAGTGAAGAATGAAATGTTGAAAGAGGTATATTATTCTAGGTACTTTGTACACCCTAAGAGTATCAAAATGTATAAAGACCTAAAATGCCACTATTAGTAGAAGAAAATGAAGCGGGAAATTGCAAAGTATATATCTAGGTGTTTAACCTACCAACAAATCAAAATAGAGTAATAAAGACCCATTGGCGAGTTGCAACCTCAACTGATACTAGAGTAGAAATGGGAGCATGTGATCATGAATTTCATCATAGCATTATCTAAAACTATGACTAAACTAGACACCATATGCATAATTGTGTATAGGCTCAGAAAATCTACCCATTTTATACCTATAGGTATTAGTATAAAGTTGAGAAGTTAGCTCAACTGTACATCAAGAAAATTGTGATGTTACATGGGTACTGGTCACAATAGTTTCTAACAGACATATAAGGTTTTTTGGAAGATTTTAGAGGAGTTTACACAAAGCACTAGGAACCAAATTGCAATTTAGTACGGTTCTCCACCTACAGACAGACGGATAGTCAAAACAAATCATCTAGATATTTAAGGATGTGTTGAGGGTTTGTGTGTTAGATCTTGGTGGAAATTAAGATGAACACTTACCCTTAATAGAGTTCGCTTATAACAATAACTATCAAGCTACGATTCAAATGTCACCTTATGTAGCATTATATGGTAGAAAGTGCTAATTGCCATTACATTGCAATAAAGTGGGTAAGAGACAAATATTAAGACCAGATCTAATACAAGATGTTGTGGATAAGGTCAAGTTAAACAGCTAGAGAATGCAATCAACTTAAAGTTGTCAAAAGTCTTATGTAGATAGAAGATGACACCTTTTAGAGATTAAAGTGAGAGATTATGTCTTGTTGAAAGTATTACTTACAAAAGGGGTGATGAGATTTGGGTTAAGAGGAAAACTGAACCCCACATATGTAAGGCCCTTTAAAGTCTTAGAAAGGTTTGGAGTGGTGGCATATAAACTAGCCTTACCACCAAATCTAGTTAGGGTACATGTTATATTTCACATTTCTATGTTAAGGACATATGTATCGAACTTAGACTAAGTAATTGCTTTAGAACCTCTGGAAGTGCAACTAAACCTCATAACAGTAGAGAAGCCTATCAAGATTGTGAATGCTAAGGAGTAGATTTTGAGGAGACGAGTGACCAAGTACATTAAGGCTTAGTGGAGTAATTGAACAAAAAGAGAAGTAACTAGGAATTAGATGAGGAGATGAGAAAGAGATACTCAGAGCTTTTTCATAATCCAGGTAACTTTTGTGGAAAAAAGTTCTATAGAGCCCTAAGAGAAGAAGGCAACCTTGATCTAACAAACTTACACACAAGCGACTAGTGCGGGAAGATTCAATTGTTGGAAAGATATAAATTGTGTCAAGGCAATCTGGCAACCACAATAATAGGAGTTTAGGCGATTGTTTGTAGGATGATAATTTGAATAAATCCTCTAAATTTTGTGTATTTGGAATGAAATTAAAAGTAATGTCGTAGTAAATTAGGAATAGGAATACAATATTTGCGAATGTAGAAAGAATTGGAAGATAATTGTGATTAAGAGAATTGAGAGTTTGGAGAAAAGTTTTGTTGTCATAAAAATTGAGAATTTCAAAAGTACACAACCACAACATGGCCATGCTACACTCGTGTACTTAGTACATGACCATTTAGGAGATTTACATGACTGTGCCCAAAATCGCAAATTGAACAGTAAGGTACACAAGCAAGAGACACGACTATGTATTTGCTTATGACTCACCACTGCAATAATACATGCAAAATATGGATAATAACACATTAGTGTACTTAGATGTGTCGGACCTATGTTTTCCAAAGTTGAGTTTTCTGCCAAATTTCAATTCCTCACTTCTCCTAACCTATGTAGATACCTAAAAGTAGATTAAAATAGTTGTTATAGGTTCTCTAAGCGTATGCATTTATTTATTTGCATAGGTTTAAGGATTAAAGAAGTGAAAAGTTGTGAAGAGATCATTCATTGCTTATCAGGTATGTGTATACTGTATTTGTTGATTATGCATGTTAGGTTAGAAATGTAAACTAATCTAAATTATAATTGAAATTGATTAATTGTGTGATTATGCTTGCTTGGGCCTAAGGAACGAAGAATGTTGGTGATTGTGGGGGTAGCACTTTGATGATCAATATGTGATATTGTTCCTAGTAGAGTCATATACCGAGATGATCCGAGTAGATTTTGGATGTTTGGATTCATTGACTCTTTGATAGTGGGGAGCACCTATTGTCATATATGTATATATGTATGATAAAGACTCACGGACTCATGGATAGTGAGGTCGACTCATTGTCATATATATATATATGTATGTATGTATGTAGGTAGGTATTGTGAGTATGGATGTGCGTATATGGAGCCTGTGTTGTTGAGGGTTGTATGTTGGAATAATTGATATGAAAGATAATAATTTGGTACTTGAATATCTTGTTTGCATCATATTTGTGTTTGTATTTTAGCATGACATGCATGTGTAGCTATTAGTATATATTATATTAGGTTTTAGCTTACCCCTCATGGGACCCTTTTTCAATTGTAGGTTCTTTTAGTGAAATTGTGGTGTATGATGAGACGCTAATGAATACAAGTCAAGACTTAGATAATGATGTGGAATATGTGTATTATGAAAAGTGGCAAGTAGACTAGAAGAAGGATTAGCATTAGAATATTGTGTTTAGAGTATTATGCTTATGATTTCAATTGTAATTAACTTTTAAAAGCTTTTGCTGTTATTGATTGTAGGAGGTAGACTATGGTTTAATTGTTGTGGATAGTTTGTTCTTTACAATTTCTTTTAATATGGAGAGATTGAGTGGGATTTGTTAAACTACTTATTTATATATGTAGAGAATTCTTTTATGGACTATTATGGTGATTGGAGACTAATTGTGGAATTTAGTAGATTATGAGTCTTTACGTGTCTTCACTTAGTAATGACATGTAGCGGAATGCGACACTCTAGGTTCTGGAGCATTACAAATAATATATACATGATAAAGTGCAAAAATTTGGAAGTTCACACCTATATGATATTTATTCAAATTATATAACCAATCTAGCACAAGATATAAACTCTTATTGATTATGGAACTTATTGGGATCATATATGCATACCATACATATTTCATATTCAAAGATACACATGATTGTATTATTATATGCAAAGTACACTTCCAAGATTTTATAAAACATCCTTTGTAAATGTATTTGAAATTTCTATATTAGATTTTATATTTTAAACTTATTGACTAATATCTCAAAATTCAAGAGTTATGATTAACAGGATAAGAATACTAAATCAGATTAAATGGCAAAAATTTCCAGCAATATACAACCCACCAAAACGCAAACCTATTTTGAAGAGGATCCAAATCCTATAATCTCAGATTTTCAGACTTTAGATTCATTACCTTAATTTGAGGAGATGAAATCTTATTCAGTTATGCATTCCTGCTATCCATCGGACATTCAGTTTCCTTAAATAGAGATGAACTCTATTTCCCAGCAGGACATCCACTTGTCGGGTTAAACAACATGCAACACATTACACGCACACTAAAACATACATAAAGAATCTCGGGCAGCGAACTGCTATCGCATGGGTGATATGATCATTGGGCCCGACTGGTCCAGCCTGCGCCGGGATGACAGAGTTTCTTGCCCGTGTTCAGTTGGTAGAGTAAATTAGGATTGAGCAGGATTATAAGGTTAGTTATTTGATCCGGATGTATATTATAATTTTCTTTTTTTTTAAAAAAATAACTCTATGATTTAGTTTGTAAATTTTTACCTAAAAATATAGTTCAATTCAATCCGATCCATAGTTACACATATTATTAATCTTTTTTATATATAAGAAAAATGGGTTTTGATTTATGATTTGAACCGTTTTTACATATTTTATTATTATTTATATATATATATATAACACTCAAGAATCAAAAGCATAACAACTCATCACGTGTCATTACTATTTAGTAACACGGAAGACTTTTAACCTACTTAATCACAATTACTTAAATAACTTATCAACCATATTCATTTAATAGAACAAATTCCCTAGCATTTGTTATGTTCATCCCTCCCAAAATAGTAAGTGATATAAAAAAATGATAATAAATTAAATCGTTTTTATATCACGTACAATATTACATAATTTATTGACTTATATATAAAAAAAAAGTTAATAAAATATTTAAAAATAGTTCAATCCATAGATTGAACCCTTTTTTTCTTAAGTTTCAGAAATTTATGAACTCAACCATATGGTTATGTTAGATTTAGAAAAAAAAAAAAGAAAAGAAAAAAAGAGTCATAATATATGATTTGATTTGGTTCGGTTCGAGAGACGAATCATATCAAACTAAATCAAGTCTTCCCTTAATCACCAGCCACCCTTTGACCTTTGAGTGGTTGATTGTATTTTCTTTTATGTTTTTAAAAGTATTTGTTTCTTTTATATCTTAATATAATATTTATTTAATACAAGTCAAATTAGAGTGTATCGGTTGTCATACATTAACAAAAATTTAACATTGTAAAGAAAAAAAAAGTTGGAAATGAATCCTCTAAGGTCACATTTTTCTTAATTTTTCTTAAACTTAACACCTTAAGATATTATCATGTATAATCAATAAATGAAATTATAATAAAAAAGATGACACTAATGGTGACATTATAAAATATTTTAAAAATCTAAATAATTTGAATCATTAATTTGTAAATTTAAGAAAACTTAAGAAAAATAATTTTAGAAGATTTAAATATGAAATAATCTAATTTGTGAAAATTTACAAATATTGAGGACTTGAACAATAAAAAAATCGTGAAAAAAAAGTAACAAAAAATTTTACGACCTAAATTAAAAAAGTTCAGATACTAAGGTCTAAAAATGTCTTTTCCTTTTTTTTTTTTTTAAAAAAAGAAAATCATTATATGACAAACTGTGAAACTATGATTTCTTCCGCAGGAGCATAATCGATTTTCTGGTTAAATACATTACGAGATGTTTTTCCATACTTTCCGCATTCAGTTCTAGCTATTTCTGCGCCTTCTAATCGACCTGAACAACATATATGGATCCCTCTTTCCATCGTACTAGAGCGATTCGAGAAGAACGATGAGGGTGTTGGTCCTTCGTCGTCTGTGGCGTCTTTAAATGAGAGTACAGCGCCTTCTTAAGGGACTTTTCAAGGCGAGAGGAGTTCTCTCTCCCTTCAACTAGTTAGAAGAGTGATCTACGACCCTCCTCCTTTAAGTCATTATATGACAAACTGTGAAACTATGATTTCTCTCAATTGCAAAATCACCATAAAGACAAAGAACTTGCAAAAAGCACTCATCATTGTCCAGCCGCCGGACAGCGGTGAAGCCGATGAATGGGAGTGATCCACTGTCTCTGCCTGGTCTAATAAAAGCTAATAAAAGGCAAAATGAAGAGTTGCCCCAAGAAGTATGGAGTAGCACACAAAATTCCAGCTGGGGACCAGCGAAAAATTACTACATATGCTACTTTGCTGTGGCTTACTCATCTTGCAAGATCGTTCATCGCTCTAGTTTGCCAAAGGGAATGAGATGGTAATCATAGATGGTGACTGTAAGTGCTGTGTATACCCTTTTTCCTTGGGGAAAATCAATGCACACTGGCACAGCCTGTGCAGTACTAGTCAACTGACCAGGCCGTGTCTACAAATTTTAGGGGGGTCAGGCTGAATTTTTAACACTAGTAACGATAATTCATCACGTATGTAATAAACCTAGCAATAGTATGCAGCATTAGGGGCACACAAACTCTAGGAGAAATCTGCCCCAGTTGGCTGGACATGAATTATTGCATATGAATTCGGAGCGATCAAACTCAAAAACTCAAAATGGGGATGCAAATATGACTTGGTTGTTATTCTATGTTATATGGATTGGTACAGATATGCATGAACAAATTATGCCCGGTAAAAACTGCAGATATGAAAGAGATAAGAAGAAAAAGTTTTTAACTCGACATTTAATTCTAGAATTAGATAGAATAAGAAAAATATGGCATAGAAAACTTCTAAATTTGTAGGCTGTGGCTCCCAAGGCTAGGGTCACTCACTGTTGCCTAGGGGCTTCCACATGCCCCTTGTTCAGGGGGCAAAAAACCTTATCACTGAGAAGAGCCTGTGCTGGGCAGGTACGTTTGGAATAAGGAAAGCACGCACCGTTTGACTTGAGTGAACCTTACAGTATATATGCATTATTGTCGAGAACTCCTTGAGGCAGATTTTTAAAGACTTACGACTTACAAAAAAAATAAAAGCAGGTTTTTGCAAAGATATGTATAATGTAGTAGTAGGAATAATGGTCTTTTAGAAGAATATATTAGGTTTGGAATTTTCTTTTCATCACTATAAAAAAAAAAAAAAACTTGTTTGTACCTATTTGATTTATATTTATTTAATACTAATTTATATCTATTTAAAAATATGAACTTTTTATGATGAATATCGTAATTGAGATATATAAATTAAAAATTGAAATTTTTGTGCTTTTAAGAAAAAAAAGATTTAAAAAATATATTTTATGTATTGACTAATAAAATTTTAATTGGTAATTTTAGTCCAACTTTTTAGAGATTTCATAAGAATTTAATTTTATAAATTAGGTACATATGTATATATTTTTGTCTTTTTCGTATTTTATTCTCAGTAAATACACCGTTTGAATAGATGCTATAAAAATAGGTTAAATTACATACGAGATGATCAATATTTAAGGTCAAATTAAAAAAGATGATTAAATTTTCAAATTGTTAAAATAGAAAATCACTGTTATGTTAAATAGTTTAAATAAAGAATTCAATTATTGTATTGCTACAAATAATAATAACAGATTCTCTATTTAAATCACTTAACATATTTACAGGATAATAATAAACCGTCTATTTAAATCATTTAGCATAACATTTATCTTTTATTTTGATCATTTAAAACTTTGATTATTTGTTTTAACTATTTATCATAATATTGGTTTTTTATTTTAACTATATAAAAATATGATTTTTTATTTGAATTTAATCTCAAATATTAATCTACTTACTTATAATTTTTCCCTAAAAAAATATAAAAGATAAATTTATAGGTGTCAAGTGAAATACTTTCCAAGCTAATTGGTTGCAAGAATCTGTTTTCCACATTTTATTAGATAAGCTGGAATAGAATGTAAAAGGAGGCAAAAATGTGATAAATATCTCTCCAGTCAAATTCACCTGTCTTCTGCCCCTTCAGAGTATGAATCATGTAAGTTGCACGAGTTGGTGTACATGTACAGCCCTCATTGCATGGCTAGTATGGTTGCAGCCAATGTGAGTCGTATGATTGGTGTTGATGCAACCATGGGCAGAGGTAGTTTGCCATTGGTTGTGGTGCTGCACATGGTTGCAGTGGTGCTAAAATTAAGGATAATGATCAATTAAATTAAAAATATTTTATAATACAATCAACTTAAAATTTATAAAAATTCTACAATTTTTCCGGTCCTTATTTAATAATAATTATTTTTTAAATAGATTCACTTATATCAATATGTTGCATATATACCGTATCGTCTTTTTTTTTTTTTTTTTACTACATTTCTGAATCTTTATGAATAAAAAAAAAAAATAGAATCATGCAGTTTCCAAAGATAGTAACATGTATTTCTTTGTTAGTAGACAAAAATGTTCCGAAACGTTTAATTAAAAGGCAACCCCAAACTTCTAATTTTTAGTTTGATTTTAGACTAACGGTTACCACAAATAATCACTCTAAAGCAATGTACATCAAATTGAAATTTCTCCATAGGTCCAATGGCTACATTTTGGTGACTTGAAAAGATCTAATAGAAAAAAAAAAAAATCTCACGTGGAACATTTATTTATGAATTATTCAATAATATGAATCAAAGATTTCATTTTAAGTTACTAATAAATAACTTATCACAATACCGTCCTGTCTTATTTTGTCTTCTCACTCTCCCTTTTTTTTTCTTACATGGATTTATAATTATCTCAATCAAAGGAAAAAAAGAAAAATATGAGTTTTCCTCAGTAAAAAGAATAGAAATTGTTATGGTTAATATCACAACTATGTAATATAAAAACTTAAACTTGTAAATATAATGTGAAGTTTAACATGAAAATAGAGATGAGAGAATTTCAATGAATATATCTTATTCATATATCTTGAGATTACAACAGGAGAGCAATATATAACAAGAAGAGCAATGTGAAACCTACACTAAAAAAGGTAACAGATCACCAATTCCTTGCTACAAATCAGGAACGTAATTGGTTCCAAAAATAGGAAGAACAAAAATAGGAAGAAAATATTTATAATGGTAAAGAATATGTAAAGAATATTTCTACACACCCCCTCAAGTTGGTGCATAGATATCATGTATGCCCAACTTGTCAATCCATCTCAGAAAATCACGACTAGTTACTGCCTTAGTTAAAATATCTGCCAATTGGTTTTCTGATCGTATCTGAGGTAACTCCAAAGTTTTATTATCTAGCTTCTCCTTGATAAAGAATCTATCAACTTCAACATGTTTAGTTCTATCATGCTGGACTGGATTGTGAGCTATATCACGAGCAGCCTTATTATCACAGTACAATTGAATTGGACGCTGTAAAGGATAACCCAGGTCTTGTAGTAACAATTTCAGCCATATAGCTTCACATAATCCAAGTGCAATTCCTCTATATTCAGCTTCTGCACTTGAGCGAGAAACCACATGTTGTTTCTTGCTCCTCCAGGTAACAAGATTACCTCCTACGAATGTAAAGTAACCAGATGTAGATCTCCTATCTACTAATGCTCCAGCCCAATCAGCATCCGTATATACAACAATATCTTCTATAGTTGCATTTTTCGTGAACAAAATACCTCTTCCAGGTGAAAACTTCAAGTATCTCAATATTCTCATGACTGCCTCCATATGTTTCTCTCCAGGATTATGCATGAATTGGCTGACAATACTCAAGGCATATGCTAGATCAGGTCTTGTGTGAGCCAAATACATTAGTCTCCCAACAAGCCTTTGATATCTTCCTTTATCAACAGGAATTTGACCTTCTTCTATGCATAGTTTCAATCCTTCTTCAACTGGTGTATTAACAGGTTGACAACCTGACATTCCTGTTTCCTTCAATAAATCTAGAATATACTTTCTTTGAGATAAGAAAATTCCTTCCTTTGATCTTGAGACTTCTATTCCAAGGAAATATTTCAAATAGCCCAAATCCTTCATCTCAAATTCTTTTGACAAGTATTCTCTTAGAGCTTTTACCTCATCAGGGTCATTACCAGTTATAACCATATCATCAACATATACAATGAGAGCTGTGACTTTATCCTCCACTCTTTTCAGAAATAATGTATGGTCTGAATTACTTTGACGGTATCCAAAAACAATCATTGACTTTGTGAATCTTCCAAACCATGCTCTTGGGGACTGCTTTAATCCATATAACGCCCTTTTTAATTTGCACACTTTTCCAGTCATTCTTTCATGCATCGCACATCCTGGTGGAAGCTCCATATAAATCTCCTCATTTAGTTCACCATGCAAAAAAGCATTCTTCACATCAAACTGATGCAGAGGCCAATCCAAATTTGCTGCTAGCGACAACAATACTCGTACTGTGTTGATTTTGGCAACAGGAGCAAAAGTCTCTTTATAATCAACTCCATAGGTTTGAGTATATCCTTTAGCAACCAATCGTGCTTTAAAGCGTTCAATTGTACCATCAGCTCGATATTTGACAGTGAATACCCAACGACATCCTACTGGTTTCTTTCCTGGTGGACAATCAACAAATTCCCACGTTCCATTTTTTTTTAGTGACTCCATTTCTTCATTTATTGCTGCTTTCCACCTCGGATCAGCTAACGCTTCCTGTTCATTGTTAGGAATAACTACAGAAGATAATTGATTTATAAATGCCTTATTTGATTCTGACAAATTATGAGTTGAAACATAGTTATTCATGGGGTATTTAACTTTACTGGAAAGAGAAGGTTCATAAGTTGGTTTAGGAATACCTCTAGTGGAACGTTCAGGCAATTGTTTCCGGATAGGTTCAACTTGCATGTTAGAAGCATCCAAAATAGACGATTGGTGTGGTACATCCGGGACACCATTTTCTCCAATTGCTTCTCTACCCAGATCTTCATGTGGCAATTCTATAGTAGTCAAGTCTCCAGTCACATCTTCAGACTGTTGTTCAACAAATTCTTCAGGTTGTGCAGTAGATTTTTCAGGTTCATTTATAGGATCAATCCTGTAGTATTCCTGAAGTTCATAATCAAGTGTCATGATGTCCTCCTGGTAATTCTTCCCCTGAAATTCAGGTTGAGCAAAATACATTTTTTCCTCATGAAAAAATGCATCTACTGTAACAAACATCTGTTTAGTGGGAGGATGATAGCATTTGTATCCTTTTTGTTGTATAGCATTTCCAAGGAACACACATCTCAAAGCTCGAGGAGCTAGTTTATGGCGTTGTTGCTTATGAATATGTACAAAGACAACACATCCAAACACTCGGAGAGGAAGACTTGATATAGGTGGATAGCTCACAGTCATGCACAAAGTGTGTAATGGTGTTTGAAAATCAAGAACTCGTGAGGGAGTCCTATTAATTAAGTAAACTGCAGCACACAAAGCTTCTCCCCAATAAGAAAAAGGCATATGAGCTTGGATTAATAGAGCACGAACCACTTCAAGAAGATGTCGATTTTTTCGCTCTGCTACGCCATTCTGTTGGGGCGTATCAACACATGTGGTTTGATGCAAGATGCCTTGTGTGTCTAAATAATTTTTTATCTCCAAGTTTTTATACTCACCACCATTATCACTACGGAGGATCTGAACTTGTGCATTATATTGAGTCTTGATTATTCTGCAAAACCTTTGAAATAAGATATTCACCTCACTCTTAGATTTCATTAACCACAGCCATGTCATTCTACTGCAATCATCTATAAAAGTAACAAACCAACGAGACCCCCCTAATGTATGAATTTTAGATGGTCCCCATACATCGGAGTGAATAATCATAAATGGAGATGGACTTTTATTCAATACTGGTAAAAAAGAGGTTCTATGACTCTTTGCAAGTTCACATACATCACAATGCATACTGGAAATATCAATCTTCTCAAACAAACTAGGAAATAGTTTCTTCAAGTATCCAAAAGAAGCATGTCCCAATCTTCGGTGTTGTAACCAGATTTCATTTTGACTGCTAGCAGAATTGCCTCCATTCACTGCAAGAGCTTGACGTAATTTATCTGAAATTGTTGTTTTCAAATCCAGGTAGTATAAATTCCCGTGCTTAGTACCACAACCAATCGTCTGTTTTGTTTGGATGTCCTTAAACAAACAAAAGGTAGGCCAAAAAACAATAATGCAAGATAAGGCCGTTGTAATTTGAGAAACAGACAAGAGGTTATATCCAATGGAAGGAACAATAAGAATAGAATCTAAATTTAAAAATTCTGTAACTTTTAAAGATCCTTCACCAACAATAGGAACTTCATCACCATTAGCAGTCGTAACAAAATTTTGTGAGGAGGGTTTAATTTTATCAATTTGGTTAGAATCAAATGTCATATGATTGGTGGCACCAGAATCAATTATCCATGTGTTATTACTAACAGGTGAAGAAGCATAAAAGGACTTACCACCATTACCTGCCTCGGCTATCATCACTGAATGCATTTGTTCACTTTCATTAGTTGCTTTCGCTTCAACAGCTGCAGCAGTAGATTGACCTTTATTTATGTTCTTCTTTCGAGATTTGTTATGATCCCACCAATCTGGATACCCCACCAACTCATAGCAACGTTCTTTTGTATGTCCAGATTCATTGCAGTGTGTACATTTGTATGCTGATTTATTAGTGCTTCGATTACCTCTTTGTTTATTTCTGGCAATCATAGCTACAGTTTCCATAGTTTCAGAATCTCCTTTGAATGTGATTTTCCAATTAGCCTCCCGTCGGATCAAGGCATAACATTCTTCAAGACTGGGAATAGACTCCTTTCGCAAAATATCTCCACGGACTTGTTCAAAGAGGTCATCAAGTCCAGCCAAAAATATGTGCACCCTCAATCTTTCAATGGATTTTCTGTATATTTCAACATCATCAGGATCTTTCATGAAAACTTTGTCTCGATGATCGAGTTCTTGAAAAATCTCAGTGAGTTCACCATAATATTCTGAAAGTGACCTTTCATTCTGCTTAGCTCCAAAGGCCTTTTGATTCAATGCAAAAATCTGCAATTCATCATTCCCATCATAGAACGCTTTCGCCAACGCTGTCCAAATTGCATAAGCAGTAGGCAACCGGACATAGCGTTTCATAATATCAGGAGTCATTGATATTAGCAACCATCTCTTAACTTTCTAGTTTTCCGCATACCACTTCTCGTATCCTTCTTCAGAGTCTTTGGGTGGTGGTGGTTTCCCACGTATATAAGAGAGCTTTTCTCTTTCCGCAATGTGCATCTCCATTAACTGTGACCAAACATCATAATTTGATTCAGTCAAAGTAATGCCAGCGTTAAACGCCCCTTCAGATTGCACTATAACTGGAACATAATTGTTCTTTGAAGATTCAGATTTATCATCCATTTATTTGCAACAGCGTTTCAAATCAATGATTTAGATCAACCACGCTCTGATACCAACATGAAAATAGAGATGAGAGAATTTCAATGAATATATCTTATTCATATATCTTGAGATTACAACAGGAGAGCAATATATAACAAGAAGAGCAATGGGAAACCTACACTAAAAAAGGTAACAGATCACCAATTCCTTGCTACAAATCAGGAACGTAATTGGTTCCAAAAATAGGAAGAACAAAAATAGGAAGAAAATATTTACAATGGTAAAGAATATGTAAAGAATATTTCTACAGTTTATATTTATTACATAACATGCTCTCACACTTATGAATTGGGACTTTGACTAAATTAAATAAGGATAAAATGATTATGTAGGGGTTTGAATCTAAGAAGTTCTACTTTGATATCATGTTATGATTAACATCATAATCATATAATCTAAAAACTTAAACTTGTAAATAAGATATAGGTTTTATATTTATTACATAATAAAAAATTCTCAATCAAATACAATATGCACAAAAACTTAAGTCTTGGACATGTAATTTAAGTATTTGAGTCTTAAAATCATAATAAATAAAGGGGTAAATTATACTAAAGATACATGATTTTGACTCTCTCTCTTTTTTTTTTTTTTTTACTTTGGATACCTATGTTTTTATTTTTAACATTTATGATACCTATGTTTTCCAAAATTAAAAAAAAAACTTAGAGTGAATACCTATTAATTTGAAATTAAAAGGAAATATAAAAAAGTTTCCTTCTTTTTCCATAACTAATTTCCACCTTCAAATCTTTAAAATTTAATCCCATTACTTTTCCCTTTCTCTTCACTCTAATCTTAAACTTGTGGAGCAATTATCAACATGGAGAGTATCTTTGAATCACGTTTGTTCCATTACTACAGTTTTAGGTTTCAATTTAGTGGGAAAGGAAAATAATTAGTCTCACTCTTTCTATTTTTCAGGTGTTTTTCCTTAAGATTTAAACAAGGTAAAGTTTTGAACTTTAATCAATTCGTAGCATTTGATTAATTTCTTGTCAAATTCATTTTAATATGTCATAGTATTTTTCTAGTTAAAAGTTGGGACATGCAACACATCTAATATGCCATAAGGAGAGGGAAAAGAGCATTGATAGGAGTGCCATATTATGCAAATTAGGAGACCTGTACAGTGGACTAGAAGGGAATTTGATAAGTAAAAGTATACATACCAAAACAATTGATAACATTTTTAAATATTATAGTTTTTTAAAAAGTTATATAAATATTATATATTTATAAAATAGATTTTAAAAACATGAATGTGATTTGCGATAAGATTAAAAATAAAATTAAAACAGAAGACGTAAAACTGATTTGCTTTTTCAGCATTTATTTTTTATCTTAAGAACAAATTGTATCATAGGCATGAATCGGATATATATCTCCGGTTTAAAATTTTTTATTTTAAAAATTATAAATCGTATACATACTTTTGAAATCTATTTTGTAAATAATTATTTTAAATATAATATTTATATAATTTTTTTAAAATTATAATATTTAAGATCGTTGCTCAAATGATCCGAAATTAAAAAAAAAAAAAAGGAACTGTTATTTGTCTTGGACACATGCTACCGCTAAGTTGAAATCCCAAAGTCCATGGCAAAAAAGCTGGAAATGGAAATGGATGAAAGGACAACTATAAGCGCAATAGTTCATTTCTCCATCAACATTTATTGAGGAACGTATATGTAGCTCGGCTAGTGACTAATGAGAGGACTATACAGAAATTATTATTATATTATATATATTTATTTTGTAAATATAGCCAATTTGTATTTGTAATATTTTTTTAAATACCGACATATACTTTCAAAACTGTGCTATATATTAGTAATTTCATTGTTTAATCTTGTTATGGTCTTGACTATCTCTTAAACTTCCTATTTTATCTCTTGCTTTGGAGTAACTTAATAAAAATATCGCTACACTCCAAAATAAACCAAAATTCATGTTTTTTGGAAATTTAGAATCCTTTCTGTTTTTGGGGAATATTTCTAAAGCTTTTTTTGGAAACTTGTTTATTAAATTTATTGGATTGCAGTATTAGGTCAGGAAGTTGGGGTAACAAGTTTTTATCTCCAATGGGACATGGGTTGCTAGACCAACACTAAGTAAATCTATACCTGCATTTTCAAGTCATATCTAGGGCTGGTAATGCGGGCTAAATGGATTGGCCCGCCTCGACCCGCACTAGCCCGCGAGTCGTCACGGGCTGACCTGCAGTGGCCCGCAAGTCTTACGGGTCAGCAAAATCAGTCTGCCTCGCCCCGCGGGCTAGCCCACGACGACCTGCAGTGGCCTGTGAAAGTGGAACTTGCGATGGCTTGTGCGACGACCCGCACCGTCGACCGTCGTCCTCACCTCGACTCCTCGCTCATCCGTCAATCGTCGTCCTCACCTCAACTCCTCCCTCGTCCGTCGACTGTCATCGAATTCAGGAGCTTCTTCTTTAGTCTAGGATTCTAAATAATAATCAAATCAAAGCGGCTGGGCGAGAACAAGAAGGGGTCGTCGTTCGGCGACCGGTAACTCTACTAAGCGAAGAACCACTTGCTGCCTTTTCTTCACAAATAACATGTGCAGGTAGCCTAGGAGAAGAGAAGTAAGCTACCCTCGCCTACCTCCCATCTATATTTATAGGCGGCAATGGTAAGAGCTGGTAAGCATGGTAACTGTATCGGCGGCCGGGGCCGGTGCTCTAGACTCGACTCTTCCCTCATCCCTCCACACTCAGTCCTCAGTCGTCCTCGCCTCGACTGCTCCGGAGTCCGTCCTCAGTCCTCGTCAGTCGTCACCGACGGTTCAAGAAAGTTCAACCGTCAGTCTTCAGATTCGACCGTCAATCCTCAACCCTCACTGTCAGTCCTCAGTCCTCAGTCATCATCGTCACTTCAGCAATTTTTTTTTCCTGGTTCGTGGGCCAACCCACGCCCGCGGGAACTTGCCCGCCCCGCGGGTCATGCGGGCACGGGTTAAAATGGCCCGCAGCTTCAACAGGCCAAAATTTTTGGTCTACCCTGCATTTTTTGCGGGCAGGGCGGGCCAGCCCGCGGACCCACCCCGCAATTACCACCCTTAGTCATATCTTCAAGCCATTAGTCCAACTAAACAAAGTTGTATGAAGAAAATTCAGGAAAGTCAATCTGTTCAACGTACATGTAATTTACAATTTTGGCAAGTTTCATATAATGGTAAGTTCTCCTTTAAGTCTGCCTCAGGATGTAGGACGACAGAGGTCCGATGTCTCTTGATAGATGGCAATTTGAAGTGAAGAGGCATCTAGTCGGTGTCGAGGTGCGTGCTGTGTCAAGAAGAAGAATAGATTCAAAACCATGGTTTCTTTCGTCGTTCCTTCGCGGGTGATGCTACAATGTTGGTGTTTTCACTCTGATAAATTTTGAAGGTTACTTTCATGAGGGTTGCGGATGGATGAATGGGAAAGTAGATCACATACGAATTATCTTCATGATTGGAGTTCTCCGGTGTGTTTGGCTAGAGAGGAACAGAGCGGAATGTGTTAATGGGGTGGTGAGCTAGAACAATCCAATTGCTAGGTCAAGAGACCTTGTTCAAATAGACCAATGTTGGTGATTCCATGGCCCCCAACTCTTGTTGTTTGTGTCAAACCAACTTCAAGAAAGGTGGTAGCATAACTAGTGAGGTGGATTGTCCAAACATTTCTCGTTACTCTGGTGCTTGGAAGTGTGGAGGTTCACAAGTTTGGTGAGAAATTTACATGGAGGTGTTATTTAGGGGTGGACATGTATAGATTATGTATAGATTGAGTAGGATATAGGGTTTTATCCTTATCCAACCCTCTAAAATATATGTTTTTAAATTTTAGAGATGGAACTTATCGTATGGTACTCTAAAATCTATAATTTTTGCTAATTTTTTTATAAACTTCAAGTTATGTTATATTAAAAAAATAATTTATATACGATATTACATGTTCTTATATAAAAAATTTATGAAACTTGTGACAAATTTGTAAAATAAAAGCAAGTAAATTTTCTTACCTTCATTATTTTAAACTTATGTGATTTTATTATTTAGTAAATGAGAGAAAATAAGGGAAAAGAATGGAAAACGTAAAATTGTTGAGAAAAATTAGAGAGAACAAGAGAAAGAATAGAAAAAGTAAAGTGAGTAAGGCCTTATTACATTAAGTTGTTTAGGTTATTAATTTATGAGCATGACCTCCTTTTTCTTCCCTTTTACTAAAACATTTCTTAGCTAAAAAACTATAAATTTGTCATATATTATTCATTTACTAATATTATTTAATAATCTTTTATAGGATTGGTATATGATACCTTAGAATTTATATTCTAAGTACCTTATAATATAGGTTCCAAAAAATCTTTACTTGAAACCTATTATGTGGCTTTTAATACCCATTTGAACTTACCCAATTGAATAGGATACAAGTAAATACTCCATATAATAGGGTTACCTACTCACCTTAGTGTTAATTCTATATTTGACTCTTATAACTAAGGGAATGTTAATGTTTGTGGACTTAAGTACAAAGCATTGTAAATTATTAGTTTTGATGAGTGCACTTTGTAAAAAATTAAAAGAATTTTTTTTTTTTTTTTTACTTTCATTGTAGCAATATATATTGACTGAAATTTAATAATCAATGTATAAAAAAAAAATTGAAATCAATACACATAAAACTTGCATAAGTTTTATTACGATAAAAAAATACAAAATATTTAAATAGGAAATTATAAATAGAGTGAAAAGATTAGTAGGATATAAAGAAATGTATTACATGGTTTTTTTTTTTATGACTTTGTAAAATTGTTTCATTATTGATGATAAAAAAAAAATCATTTTCAGTATAAATGATTAAGAAATGCAATTGATATTATTAGGTGTCGTAGGAGGAGGGGGGAAGTTTAGTATTGAGAAAGAGAACTAGATTTAGGAATGACATACACAAGAAAGCATTTAAGCAATTTCAATTCCCTCCCTTGTGAACCAATGTGATTAATCTTTATACCTTAAATTGACATACACTTGATGTGTGGGCTATCATGCTTCAATATTAATATAGAATTGCTTCTCTATTAGTCTTTATTAAGTTGCTATTTAGTATGACCAAAAGCACTTGTGAGTGGTAATGACAAAACAAGATGGAGGATTTGTTACTGTCCTATAAATATGTTAAGTGGTTTAAATAAATAATTTGTTATTGTCCATAACAGTGCTATAATAAGATTCTTTATTTGAATTACTTAATATAACTTTGATTTTCTATTTTAATCACCTGAAAGTTCGATCTTTTTTTTTCTTTTTTTTTTTAATTTTAACCCTAAATATTGATTCCTTCGCTTATAATTTTTTCTAAGAAAATTAGACAAACGCTTTGTATGGTTGGATGGAAAAGTATAGAACTCTAAAGACATTGGTGTAAATGGATGGAAACTACATGTTTAGGTATTAAATTTCCATTGTTTTCTTTATCCTTTTTTTTTAATTTACTTTTCTACTGATTTTTTCTTTTTTATATTTCTAATTTACATAAAACCTACCAAACATAGTGAATGTCCATATGAAATTTAAATCAATTAAGGAAGCCTTATTGTTTTGCGCATGTGCCTAAGCCTTTGTTATATGTATATTTGATGTGGCATTATGATTGGAGTGGAAAGATTAAGTGTGCAAGACTGCAAGTCATAGATCATAAATGATAGCTATCCTTTTGTCTACTTTAATAGCTCACAATTAACCATCCATTTTTTTTTTCGATGAAAAATATTCATTAGAAACTGGAAAGAGCACAAAGCAGAGTTTTTCATAAGTTCATACAGCACAAGCAGCATCACCTACATGGCTGATGTTAACCAATATTTACAATTTCTATATAGACCAAAATTCCCCACATCAGCCTTCTTTAGATTTAAAATATCCATCGGAGGAAGAACAAAAGGTAAGTCATTTGCTTCCTGCTGTTGACATATAGCTGCTGGTCGATCAGCTACCGAGTTGAAGGAGAGCTTTTCCCTGCATGCAACAATCGCTTTATAAAATTTAAGCTTTGGATTTATGTGATTTTGTAACATAGTTACAGCAACTTGGGAATCAACGCATATCTCTACTTTTTGACATCCTCACCCAACTGTAGAAAGTATCATCCATTCGCCCTTCCTCAACACTAAGACTAGAAAACTGTTTTGATATATCTTTAATAGCAGGACAATTCCTAAACACATGTTCCAAGTCCTCTTCCAAAACTCCACAGTTTGGACAGGTGGCGTCATCTGTTTTGAGTCTTTAACACAAATTGGTAGTAGTAGATAAACTATTGTGCATTAAGCCCCGAAGAAAAACCTTTATCTTAGGAGGGAACATACTTTGTCAAATCCATCTCCAATCTTTCCCATGATAAGATCTTTCTTTCATTAAGCGAAGGATTGAGTCTAGTATTACGAGTAGTTTCTCGCTGATCCTTCCTTCTTGGACTCAACATAACAGGACCTATTCTATTAACTAATATAGCTGAAAATTGAAAGCCAATCCTGTCCTCATTGCACCTCCTGTCACTTAGCCAACAATCATAAACACAGATTTGAAGAGCTTGTTGAGTGATAGGTCCTTGAATTAGTTCTCGTATGGTGAAGTTTCCACCTCACTTTGTATCCCAAAAACTTGAATCCTTACCATCTCCTAACAATACAATACCCTCTTTATCCCTCCATCTATGGACCTGCATTATTTCTTTAGCTAACGGAGAAAAGGAATTCTTTATAGCGAAAGTGTTTCCTCTCCACCATCATTTATATTTAACTTCCAATAAATCAGTCCAAATCACCTTTCTATGTCTAAGCTCCCACCCCTTTTCATCATGCACGTTTTATTCCAAATATGTAGATTACTCAGACCTAATCCTCCTCCCTTTTTTGGTTTGATGATTGTATTCCATTCAGCCCAATGGATTCTTTCTTCTTCCACCTTACCATTCCATAAAATTTTTTTGGTAATTTGTTCTAACCTATAGAGAATTTTCTTTAGAATCTTTTCTACATACATGTAATAAGTACAAACAGATTCTAGAGATGATTTAACAAGTATGAGCCTACCGGCTATACTTAATGTGCTTGCCTTCCAACCATCTAATATCTTCTGTAACTTCTCTTCAACTAAGTGTAATTGGGAGCTGGTTACTTGTTTCCCTTGATTCAAAGGAAAACCCAAATATTTTCCTAAAGAATCAGTCGGTTTAATTCCCAAAACCTCACCTATTTCTTCCAGTCACTGATTCTCCACATTTTTAGAGAACACCATCGTTGATTTGGCTTCATTTATATGTAGTCCAGATATGGCAGTGAAATGTGTCGAAATTTGCTTTATCCAAATTGCATTATTAGTTGTTGCTTTGGTGTTATGATTCCCAGTTTGAGATCAGGTCACTGGACGAAGGATCGAAAATTCTCCTTCCAACAAAGGGTTCTTACCCTTGTTCCTCCTCCTTGATGCACCTATCCTTGATAATCAAATGCAACTCTTGAAGGGAGCTACCACCTCGGAACTCGTTAAGAGAGAGTTTCCAAATCTCTTGAAATTTTGTTAAAATAATTCTCTGATTTTTTATTGCTCAATAACTCCCTAGATATAGGAGAGCTTCCTTACAATACTCAAGATAAAAAAAGACTAGGATTCATCAATATTCTTAGTTTCCTAAAATAACTCCTACTATAAATAAGAAAAGAGTAAAACTGGAAATTGAGAAAATATAACTAAAAAGGAACAAAACTGGAAAGTAAAAATATGCCTAAGATTCCTTATTTTGCATTATCCCTTTTGCTTGTGCGTCTTGTGTATTTTCTGCCCACGAATGCATCCACAAAATTACTCCCCTCCTCTACAAACAACTTGTCCTCAAGTTGGAAGTCGGGAAATGCTAGTTTGAATTCCAATACATCTTCCTAAGTAGCATCCTCTAGCGTCCCTCTATTCCATTGTACCAGGATTTCCCAACGACCTTGGTTCAATCGAGTTTGCAAAACGACCAAAGGGCTGATTACAACCTGACCATCATCTAGTGGATGCAGCTTTGTTGGTTCCTTAGGCGGCTCGCCCTTGAAAGGCTTCAACAAAGACACGTGAAATACATTGTGCAGCTTGCAGTCCAAAGGAAGCTCCAGTTGGTATGCTATGGTACCAATGCGTTTGACCACCAGAAAAGGCCCATAGAACTTAGGAGCAAGCTTATGGGAAAGGTGATGAGCAAGTGTCTTCTGACGATAAGGCTGTAAGCGCAACCAAACATAAGTATCAGGAGAGAATTCCACATCACGATGTCCTTTATCATAGAAGGTTTTCATATGTTGCTGCGCTTGGTGGAGTTTGGTGTGAATGTCCACTAAAGCTTCATCCCGAGCAAGAAATGCTTGATCCACTGCATCGACTCTAGAAGTGCGAGCAACGTAAGATGTTAAACTCGGAGGTGCGCATCCATAAACAACTTGGAATGGAGATGTTTTAAGGGCTGTATGGAAGGAAGTGTTGTAACAAAATTCTGCCCAAGGAAGCCATTCTACCCATTTTTAGGGCGAACACCAGCAAGGCAATGCAAGTACATCTCAATGGTGTGGTTCACCACCTCAGTTTACCCATCAGATTGGGGATGATATGCGGAAGAGAAATAAAGATTGGTTCCGCATAAATGAAACAACTCCTTCCAAAAGGTACTAGTAAAAATCAAATCGCGATCACTAACAATAGATTCAGGAATGCCATGTAATCGAACAATATTGTCAAGGAATACCCGTGCAATGGTGCAAGCATTGTAAGGATGTGCCAATGGAATAAAGTGAGCATATTTTAAGAACCTATCTACCACCACGAATAAGACAATTTTACCTAATGATTTAGGTAATTCGTCAATAAAGTCCATGGATATATCCGACTAAACCTGGTGTGGTAATTGCAGCGGTTGTAACAACCCGACTGGGCTTAAATGTTTAGCTTTATTCCTTTGACAAATGAGACATGCGGCGACATAGGCTTTGATGGTGGTCTTCATGCCAGACCAATAAAAATCCTTGCGAATACGCTGCAAGGTTTTCTCCACACCTTCATGAGTGTTGTCATGGATTTCTGATAAGATAGCGTTGATCAAGGAAGATGTTGGTAATAGGTAAATGTGATCTTTAAAGAATATCATCTCATCACGCAAAAACCAACCCAAGCCAGCTATTCCCTGCTCAATTCGTGATTTAAGGGCCCTTAAAGTATCTGAATTCTATATCTTTGCTCGAATTTCATCAAACAAGAGAACCTGCGGTTGGGATATTGCACATAACAACGCACCATCTTCCTCACGGCGTAACAAGGAATCTGCAGCAACATTTGTAGAGGATGGGAGTAATGTTGAGCGACTTAGCCTGATAATGCCTTGCTGTAACATTTGTTGGCATTGTTTTTCAATTTCATCTTTTTGAAGATGCGGGTATCGATAGGATCGAACAACCACTGGAGTGGTATCGGGTTGTAAATTAATGCGATGATCACATGGTCGGATGGGTGGCAGTCCTACGGGTTCTTGAAATACTTCCTCGAAAGCTGCCAGTAGTTTCTCCAAGTCCCTCTCTTGCAGTTGGGATGTTTGAAGATGGTTTGTGTCGAGTGTGAAGTCTGCAGCTATCCATGTAGCACAATGGGGTTGTTGGCCTTCTCAAAGCGCATGGTGAGGGAGGAAAAATCTCATAGGATTTGTCCTAATGTTTGAAGCCACTGTATGCCTAATACCAACTCAAACCCAGCTAAAGGAATCACATAAAAATCTGCCCGGAAAGTATGATTGTTGATTGAAAATTGTAAGTTGGTGCATTTGCCTAATCCCACCACTTGCTCCCCATTTGCTATTGCCACCTGTAGGTTTGTTTGGGGTTGAATATGAATTCTTAATCTTCGAGCTTCTGTCGAACTCATGAAGTTGTGAGTACTCCTGGAATCTACCAAACTATTCAAGGGCTGTTCATAAACCATTGCCATTAATTGCATGGTTCTAGCATTTTGTTCCCCCGTGATGGCGTGCAAGGATATCGCTGGAGTATTTTCTTCTTCAGTTGGGTCTTCCTTTGCTGTTTCGTTCATTTCCAACTAGAATAGTTTCTTGCATTGATGTCTAGGGACGTATTGTTCATCACAATTATAACACAATCCTTGAATTCGACGATTGGCCATCTCAGCTCTTATTAATCTCTTAACAAATGGCGTTGCAGCACTGCCTGAAGAAGAAGATGCACTACCCGCCACGGTGCCTAGTTTGGAGTTGATTGGAGTTCCCTTTGAACCGAAATTGATGATGTGGTTTACACCTTTCTTTACGTTTTGGGTGAGTTGCAATTTTCTTTCAAAGGCTCTTGCAAATTTCATGGCATGTAACAAACTTGGTGGGCTGTGTAATTCTACATCAATGCGAATATTCTCCCTCAAACCTGCCGTGAACATGTCAACTTGTTGATTGGGTCGTACAGAGCTTGCCCTTGCTAATAAGGTTTGAAACTCCCACTGGTACTCTTCCATAGACCCAGTTTGTTTGAGGTTGATTAACTCTCCTAAAGGATTGCTTCGTAAGGGAGGCCCAAAGCGCAGGATACAATACTCCTAGAATGTCTTCTAGGTCATATTTGGTTCTTCCTTTTCCATTTGGTAAAACCACAATTGTGCCTCTCTTGTCATGTGGAAAGCGGCTAAACCCACCTTGTCTCCCTCCACCGTTTTCTGGTTCGCAAAGAATTTATCACACCTACGGATCCACATTAATGGGTCACTCGCTCCATCATAGGTGGGAAAATCCAACTTCGTATACCGCGGCACCCAACCCCCCGATCCTCTGCCACTCATGTCCCCTTTGCTGCTGCTGTTCTCTTCATCCGCATGCGATCTTGGGTTGTGGTTGGAGCCTGCATTACTTCTGTCCCCAGCCTCTATTCCTTTGCCACGGTTGCTTGCACAAATTAAGGCTTCCATTTATTGTGATAATTGTTGGAGTTGAGCTGCCATCCTTACCTCTGCAGCAGCCCTCCTTGATTTCGCTGCTGCAATTTTAGCGTCCGTTTGTGATTGGTTCTCATGCAAGAGATAACGTAGCTGTTCTTCAACGATGTTCTCGTCCATGGTGAGTGGCTCTAATACCAAATTATTATGATTCCCAGTTTGAAATCGGGTCACCGAACGAAGGATCGAAAATTCTCCTTCCAACAAAGGGTTCTTACCCTTGTTCCTCCTCCTTGATGCACCTATCCTTGATAATCAAATGTAGCTCTTGAAGGGAGCTACCACCTCGGAACTCGTTAAGAGAGAGTTTCCAAATCTCTTGAAATTTTGTTAAAATAATTCTCTGATTTTTTATTGCTCAATAACTCCCTAGATATAGGGGAGCTTCCTTATAATACTCAAGATAAAAAAAGACTAGGATTCCTAATTAATAAAGATTAGGATTCCTTAATATTTTTAGTTTCCTAAAATAACTTCTATTATAAATAAGGAAAGAGTAAAACTGGAAATTGAGAAAATATAACTAAAAAGGAACAAAACTGGAAAGTAAAAATATGCTTAGGATTCCTTATTTTGCATTATCCCTTTTGCTTGTGCATCTTGTGTATTTTATGCCCACGAATGCATCCACGACATTTGGCCACTAAGATTACATCATCCGGAAACATTATGTGAGATAATTATATTGTTGGGAGTCCTTTTTTGTGTCGAGAGAAAGCATTGACGCCTCTCATGACATGGTGTTGAATAAGTCGTTTCTTGAGCATACTGACAGCT
Source organism: Laguncularia racemosa (assembly GCA_037954665.1). Taxonomy (NCBI): domain Eukaryota; kingdom Viridiplantae; phylum Streptophyta; class Magnoliopsida; order Myrtales; family Combretaceae; genus Laguncularia; species Laguncularia racemosa. Next base: position 65,064 of record JBBMOL010000426.1, read on the forward strand.
GGCAGCATCACATGAGACGTGGTCAACCCTGTCATTTTGAATATATGGATTGCTATTCGCTTCATGGCTCTTTCCCATTTTTCCATCAGTAGAGCTTTGATAGTTCTCCTCAGCCACTAGAGGGCTAGCATCAAAACTAGAAACTCTTTCCGTGTTCTCATGATCTTGTCCATTTCGGAGAAGGACTTGGGTACCATTTGGCTCTGTCACCTCTACATGGAACGGAGGAACTTGATGTGGGGATATCATAGCATCCCCTACTCTCTGAATGCTCTCGACCTCTACTAACAACTTTCTCCCACCTTTCAAGATGACCTATGTAAAAAAGCGGTATCGAGGAGTTAACCATGGAATGTAAGACTCCAGGTTAAGAATTTTCAAAGTGAATTCGGCTACCATCTTTTGTTCCATTTTTTTTACTATTCTAGCTAATCTTTTTGCCCTAGTCACTTGGATATAAAATTCTTTTGGATATAAAATTTCACCTTGTGGATTATCAGAGTTAAAGGCAAATACCTTTTCCATCTTGTCACTTACCTCATCTTTACTACCTATCTTTTCCTTTTCATTTCCCAAATTTATTACTCCTCTCTAGTTCATTGACATTTAATTTCTTACGGCTTCTGTCATCCTTATGGATTTTGCATAAGATCTGGTTGGTAATAATTAGTCGATAATCTTAAAGTTTTATTATTATTGGTCAGCAGCTTGGGAGAAAATTTTGTACCTGCCGTCAAACGACTCTTTAGAATCATTACACCTGCATTTTCCTTCCAAACCGGCGGCATGGACTCATCATTACCTTTCGTATTGACATCAGCATATCTTTGATGAGAGGCCAGTGAAAACTTCTTCCTGTTATTCCTCACAATGGTCCGTTCCCCATAGGCTAATTTTGACTTACTACGATTTCTGTTGAAAGATAATTCATACGTTTGACTTGCTCAAATTTATTATTTATGCTGCAGGATATTTGTTGTTAATGTTGCAGATTATTTTGGCGAGTTACTCAAATAAATATCTTGATGTAGTGACAAGAATTTCTGATTTAGTTATGATTTTTTAGATTTCAATTTTTTCTTCTAAGCCTTTATAAAGGGTACATCTTGTTTTGAATAAAAATAGTGCATTCTCTTCGTATTTTCGTGTGTTATCATTTTACTCTATTTCTTCATCTTTATTTTTTTCCTACTCTAGTTTTTCATATTATTTCCAACATTTGTGATATCAGTGTGTAGGCCAGCGAGCTATATTTCCCCTAAGAGAAGAGAAAGAAACCATGGCTTCAAATGGCAATTTGTTGAGCATTGCATAACCTGCTATTCCCATTTTCAAAGGGGACAATTATGAGTTTTGGAACATTAAGATGAAGAATATTTAAGTCTGAAGACTTATGGGACTTAGTAGAGAATAGATTTGTTGATCTAGATGATGAGAACAAATTGAGGGAAAACAAAAAAAAAAAAAGGATTCAAAGGCTGTCTTTTTCATTCAACAAGCAATACATGAAACTATTTTTTTTTCAAGAATTACAGTAGCTATAACATCACAGCAAGCTTGGAAAATTCTTCAAACTAAGTTTCAAGGCTTGTCAAAAGTCATAGCTATGAAACTTCAAACTCTTCGGCATGAGTTTAAAACTTTATTAGAGATTTCCTATAATATTGTAATATATCTTTTTTTTCTTTTATGTCATAGCCTAATTATAGGATTTCTTCTGTCATAGTATTATTATAGGAGTATCTTTATTCCCTTTATCACTTTTCTTTTTGAGCACTGTATTGTATCATTTTATATTCTCTTCCTGATTCAATGGGAATGAATGATTTTTAGCCAAACAATATTGCATATTTCTCATGGTATCAGAGCCAGGCAAAAGACCTAGCTCCCATTAACCATTGAGTATGTCAGGATCATAAAGAACCTATGAATACAACCATTGATGACTCACCTTACATCTTGCACTCATCAGATCACCCAGGGTTAATTTTTGTCACAACACCTTTCACCGGAGAAAATTTTACAGCATGGAAAAATGCGATGGAAACGGCTCTATATGCCAAAAACAAAGCAGGATTCATTGATGGCAATTTGAAAATACCAAATCCGACATCGAATGATTATCAACGATGGAGGAAGAACGATGCAATGATGAAGGCATGGCTGAGAAATTCTCTAGGCAAGGAAATTCAAGAGAGCATTGCATATGCAAAAACTGCTCAACAAATTTGGTCAGAAATTTGTGAGAGGTATGGACAGAGCAATGCACCGCGAATATACAAAATTAAGAATGAATTTTCTAACATGACTCAAGGAGAAGGGCAGTCCATAACACAATATTACACAAAGTTCAAAACTCTATGGGAAGAACTGCAGATTTGTGATCCTTTACCTCATTGCAAATGAGAAGCAGCCAAAGAACACCTACTTCGTCGAGAAAGAGAAAAATCCCATTAGTTCCTATTGGGATTGAATGGTAACTTTGATAGGTTGAGATCAAATGTATTGTCTATGGAACCAACACCTTCCCTTAGCAAAATTTTTTCTTTAGCACTGCAAGAAGAACAGTCTTTCATGCAAAAGGACTTACATTCAATACTTACCTTAGAGGGAGCTGCTTTTACAGCAAGATCAGATTATAAAGGGTCCGAAAGGAGTCGTTTTAACAAAAATGAAAATTTTGGAAACCGATCAGCCAAAAAGTGTGAACATTGCAAAAAGATGGGACATGTGAGTGACGAATGTTTTGAAATAGTCGAATACCCAGTGAATTGGAGAAACAAATCCAGCCAAAGGCAAAGGTACAACAACATGGCAACGACAGATCACCAATTCACTCACTCCTCTAGATTCAACCATGGGGAATTGAGTAGCGCTTCTAAGCAACAAGGTCAACAAACTTTAGGCTTGACAACTGAGCAATACAATAAACTTTTAGAGATCCTTGGACTAACAAGCAACACGACCTTAACACCTGGTAATGAAGCCTTAGCAAATTTTGCTGGTAAGTCTACATTGATAAGAAAATCGTGGATAATAGATAGTGGCGCATCTGATCATATGGTAAGAGATAAGAATTTGCTTAATGATGCTAAACTCATTTCCTCACATTCACATGTTAGAATATCAAATGGCTCTGTCCTGCTTGTGTCACACATTGGTAATGCTTGCCTAACACCAAATATCAATATGAGAAATGTGATATATGTACCTAGTTTCAAAAACAACCTCCTTTCAATCTCTAAAGCAACCAAAGATTTAAACTGTTTAATTAGCTTCTTTCTTGACTTTTGTGTTTTCCAAGACCTACATACGAGGACGCTAATTGGAGTGGCTAGACTTCGGGATGGTATCTACCAAATGGAGGGAGGTCATGCCATTACAAGTCATAGTGTTGTTGAATCAAACACAGCTTTGTGGCACATGTGCTTAGGCCATCCTTCTCTTAAAAGACTGAAGTTAATTCCCAGCATCATTACCTCTAATCACTTTGATGAAGCTTGTGATGTTTGTCATAGATCTAAACAAACAAGGTTACCTTTTTCTGTTAGCAATAATAGGAGTCTTGAACCTTTTGCTCTCATTCATGTTGACATTTGGGGGGCTTATTCTATCCCATCACTTAATGGTGCTTATTTCTTTTTTACTATTGTGGATGACTATTCCAGGGGTACTTGGGTATATCTTTTAAGAAATAAATCTCAAGCATACGATTTTTTGACTATGTTCTGTCGTTTAGTATAAACTCAATTCAAAAGTTCTATACAAATAGTTAGAAGTGACAATGGGAGTGAATTTGTATCAAGAGCTATGAGAGATTTCTATGTTAGTCAAGGGATAGATTATCAAACTTCTTGTGTTGCCACCCCACAACAAAACAGGAGAGTAGAACGCAAACACTGTCATATTCTTGAAGTAGCACGATCCTTGCGTTTCCAAGCCAATTTACCCTTAAAGTTTTGGGGGGAATGTGTTTTAACTGCAGTATATCTCATCAACATGATGCCAACTCCTATTCTTGGAGGTAAAAGTCCTTATGAAGTACTTTTGAAGAGAAAACCTGATTATACTCACTCGAAGGTCTTTGGTTGTCTATGCTATGCACATAATGATGATAAAATGCGTGATAAGTTTTCAACTAGAGCCTATCGTTGCATCTTTGTTGGTTATCCTCATGGAAAAAAGGGATATAAGGTTTATGATCTAGAAAGAAAAAAGGTGTTTGTGTCAAGAGATGTGATATTTTATGAGAGAAAGTTTTCCTTTCAATCAAATCTTCTTGCTAATTTTTTAAACTCAGATGAACAGATTGATCCAAATGACAAACAGCGAGCTAACCACCCATATCATGATCCAACCTACAGTGAGAGTTTAGTTCCTATCCTGAGCCAAAATGATAGCACAACGACACAAATTCCTGAAAATATACACTCACAATACAGTGAAAATAACCAGGATTAGAACACCTCTACCTCCATTCCAATCGTTCATAACCAAAATACCCCTGAGACATATTCTTCACCTTCACTCCAATGAACTCAATGCATAAGACAGGTGTCCACAAAGCTTTCTGGTTTTGACCATGAATTGCTGCCTTCGTTAGTACCATTCCAAAAGCCTTCTCCATCAGCGAACTCAGGTACTATCTATCCCTTATCTCAAAACTTATCTTACCCTCATTTCAGTAGCAATCATCAAGCATTTCTAGCTTCTATCACATCTTTAGATGAACCAAGATCCATTTCTCAAGCTGTCAAAGATAAACATTGGAGAGATGCTATGCAACAAGAAATTGATGCTTTAGAAGAAAATCAAACTTAGACTATAGAACCATTACCAGTTGGTAAACATGCCATCGATTCTAAGTGGGTATATAAGATTAAGTACAAATCAGATGGTTCCATTGAGTGATTTAAGGCACGATTGGATGCTAAAGGTTTTTCACAAATTGAAGGATTAGACTATCATGACACTTTTGCCCTAGTTGCAAAAGTCACAACTGTACGTTGTTTATTAGCTGTGTGATGCGAACCCTAGGTATATTAAACCTAGAACCCGTCAATCGTGATTTGAAATCGGATTCCCAAGTATCGTCTTGAACAAGTGATGAACGGAACTAGACCCCAACCACACCTGCTGATTGAAACCTAAGTTATCAAGATGACTTCCCCGAGCGTTCAGATCGAAGAAATCGAAAAGGAGTTCTTTCACAAAGAACAAAAGAGAGAGAGCTCTCAAAATGTGTATTCAACAACTATCCGTCAATTGGTCTGACAAAGGAGTATTTATATGGCCCCGTAAAATACCTAAAAAGGGGGAAAAATCTAAGCGTACACGTGGAAATAAATAAGAATATTCGCGTCTGAACATGTGACGAGTGCAGTACACGGCCGTGTCCCAAGCCGTGTCTTAACCCGTGTAAGCTTCTGTGAAAGTTCTGCAAGCCGTGTCCCCAGCCGTGCTCGGAACCGTGTCAGAGTCTGTGACAGACCTTCAGGCCGTGTCTCAAGCCGTGCCCGGAACCGTGTCAGAGTCTGTGACAGACCTTCAGGCTGTGTCTCAAGCCGTGCCCGGAACCGTGTCAGCCTCTGTCCTCCATTCAAGGTCGGTTCTCTCGGGATCCTCTTTGGAAGCTTGGATAATGTGAATAAATGTCGATTCTCCCTTGGTAAAGCTCGGTTCCTTCTCTTGCAGCTCCATCACTAATCTTTGCAAAGCTTCTCTCATCCGCTTAGCTCTAGCTCTTATCATTGGACCTCCAATACCATGTAACGGGTCATTGGATTTTGACTCTTGAACTCTTGATGTTAGCTGATCCCCATCATTCCCTCCTTCCTCGAAAAGATTCGTCCTCGAATCACCTGCATCATATAGAGTAAGGTCAGAAACATTAAAAGTTGCGCTTACATTACCATAGTGACTTGGTAAGTCAATCTTGTAAGCGTTATCATTGATGCGTTCCAACACTTGGAATGGCCCATCTCCCCTAGGGTGCAACTTAGATTTTCGCTGTTCGGCAAATCGCTCCTTTCTCAGATGCACCCACACCCAATCTCCTGGATGAAAGACAACCTTCACATGACCCCTATTGGCCTGGCGAGCATAATGCTCATTCTTCTTCTCAATGTTAGCCCGCACCTGAGCATGCAATTCCCGCACAAATTCTACCTTTTTCATTCCATCAAGATCAACAAATTCATTAACAGGCAAAGGCAAAATATCCAGTGGAGTCAAAGGATTAAAACCATACACAATCTCAAATGGAGAGTAAGATGTAGTGGAATGCACAGTCCTATTATACGCAAATTCTACATGGGGTAGACATTTCTCCCATTGTTTCAAATTTTGATGAATCACAGCACGCAACAAGGTTGAAAGAGTCCTATTGACTACTTCGGTCTGACCATCAGTTTGAGGGTGTGCAACAGTAGAGAACAACAGCTTAGTGCCTAGCCTATTCCACAGAGTACGCTAAAAATGACTCAAGAATTTCACATCCCTATCACTCACAATAGAATTGGGCAAGCCATGCAATCGCACAATCTCTCTAAAGAACAAATCAGCAATATGTTGTGCATCATTAGATTTAGAATAGGCAATGAAATGAGCCATCTTGCTAAACCTATCAACAACAACAAATATGCTATCTTTTCCACTTTGAGACCGTGGTAACCCTAACACAAAATCCATAGAAATGTCAGTCCAGGGTTGATTAGGCACGGGTAATGGAATGTATTCTCCATGGGGCATTACTTTGGATTTAGCCTGTCTACATGTAATGCACTTGTCACACACAGTTTGCACATCATGCTTCATTTTTGGCCAATAAAAGTGTTCATGCAAAATATCCAAAGTCTTTTTAACACCAAAGTGTCCCATTAAACCACCCCCATGTGTTTCCCTCACAAGCAATTCACGCACAGAACTTTTAGGCACACACAACCTATCTTTCTTAAACAAGTATCCATCATGCCTATAAAAGTCAGCATGTCCAGACTCAGCACAAGCAACCCAAATTTGACCAAAATCAGCATCAGTCTCATACAATTCCTTAATGAGTTAAAATCCAAGCAATCTAGTATGCAAAGAAGTCAAAAGTGAATACCTTCGAGAAAGTGCATCAGCCACCACATTCTCTTTTCCTTGCTTGTATTTAATCACATACGGAAATGTCTCAATGAACTCCAGCCACTTTGCATGTCTCTTGTTCAACTTACCTTGAGTTTTCAAAAACTTCAAACTCTCATGATCGGAATGAATGATGAACTCCTTAGGCCATAGGTAATGTTGCCAAGTTTGCAAGGTCCTCACCAGAGCATATAACTCCTTGTCATAGACTGGGTAATTTAATGCAGCGCCACTGAGTTTTTCGCTAAAATAAGCGATCGGTTTAGATTCCTGCATCAAAACACCACCAATACCTTTCCCAGAAGCATCGCATTCAATTTTAAAAACCTTCTCAAAATTAGGTAGAATAAGTAATGGTGCATTAGTCAACTTACCTTTCAAAACATTAAAAGCCTCCTCATGCACTTTAGTCCACCTAAACTCAGCATTCTTCTTAACAAGATCGTTTAAAGGAGCAGCTATAGAACTAAAGTCCCTAACAAACCTCCTATAAAAACTTGCTAACCCATAAAAGCTCCTGACCTCACTTGCGTTCCTAGGTGTTGGCCACTCCCTGATCGCCTTCACCTTTTCTTCATCCATAGCAATCCCATCTGCACCTACAACAAATCCAAGAAAAACCACAGATTCCATACAAAAGGTTCACTTCTTCAAGTTTGCATACAACTTGTTTTCTCGCAAAACAGTAAACACACTTTGTAAATGCTGAATATGTTCATTTAAAGTCGTGCTGTAAACTAAGATATCATCAAAGTAGACAACAACAAACTTTCCAATGAAAACGCGAAGAACATGATTCATCAACCTCATAAATGTGCTAGGCGCATTTGTTAATCCAAAAGGCATTACCATCCACTCATATAAACCATGTTTAGTTTTAAAAGCCGTTTTCCACTCATCTCCCTCTTTCATGCGAATTTGGTAATAACCATTCTTTAAATCAATTTTGGAAAAAAAATAGGCACCATGCAACTCATCAAGCATATCATCAAGTTTAGGGATAGGATGTCTATACTTAACTGTGATCTTGTTGATTGCTCGACAGTCAACACACATCCGCCATGTTCCATCCTTCTTCGGAACCAGGATGACAGGAACTGAGCATGGACTGAGGCTTTCTCTCACAAACCCCTTCTCTACTAGATCATCAACCTGCCTTTGGATCTCCTTAGTTTCCTCTGGATTGGCCCGATAAGCTGGCCGATTAGGAATGGAAACACCTGGGATAAAGTCAATCTGGTGCTCAATTCCTCTTAGTGGAGGCAATCCCCTTGGGACTTCCTCAGGAAATAAGTCTCCATATTCTTGCAAAAGAGACACAACCACACTTGGCAAAGAAGAGTTAAGGTTAGTGGTAGTAAAATATAAATCCTTGTACATAAGTACAAGTAGTTGTTTCCTGGCCACTATTGCACCTTTAACCTCACTTTTTCTTGCAACTCCACTCTCTCCTGCAATTTTCTCTCCACTCAGTGTGTTAAGCTCTTCACTCTCTTATCTCACATGTGTTTGCCTCTCACTCTTTCTTTCTTTTTCACTCTTTTCTTGTCCACTCAAGTGTTTCTCTCTAAACTCTTTTGCGAGCCTCACTTGATCCTCACAAGCCTCCCATGGTTTCTGGGGAGTTAGAACCACATTTCTCTTGTTTAAAACAAAAGAGTAATGGTTCTTGTACCCATCATACATTACCCTCCGATCGAACCACCACGGTCGCCCCAACAATATGTGACTAGCCTGCATGGGAACTACATCACACATCACCTCATCATGATAACTCCCAATAGAAAATGAAATAAGAGCCTGCCTAGTCACCTTCACTTCCCCACACTCATTCAACCACTGTAACCGGTATGGTTTCTGATGCTTCGAAGTCTTCAACCTCAACTTATCAACCAATAAGGTACTAGCAACATTAGTACAGCTACCACTATCAATAATCAAGCTGCATACCTTCTTCTGCACATGACACCGGGTGTAAAAAATATGCTCACGCTGAACCCCTTCACCATCATCCTTAGGCTGAGTACTCAGGACTCGCCTAGTAACTAGCAATTCCCCACTCACGGGTCCCTCAACGTCTACATCACTACAATCTTCCAATGGTGGCATGTCATCATCACTGGAACTAATACTCTCCATATCTCCATTATCCCGAATGATCATGGCCCTTTGATTTGGACATTGAGATGCAATATGTCCAAACCCCTGACACCTGAAACATTTGACATCACGAGTTCTAGTGAATGGTTTACTGTCAGATTTACCTTTAGAGGAAGTAACTGGACTCTTGGCCTTCACATCCTCTTTTGGTTTTGAGTTTGCAGTGTTCTTCTTCCAATTTGACTTCCATGAAGAGTTAGAAGTCGCCCAAGATTTAGAATTCCCTTTATACTTCAACTGCTTCTCTACCTTGATCGCCTTATGCAACAATTCCTCAATATCCACATAATGTTGTAAGTCTACTACATCAGCGATCTCCCGATTCAACCCATTGATGAATCTAGCCATTGTAGCCTCATCTTCCTCATCTACTTTAGCTCTAATCATAGTTATCTCCATCTCCTTATAATAATCCTCTACACTCTTGGACCCTTGTGTCAACCCCTGTAATTTCCTATGCAAATCCCTATAATAATGACTAGGGATAAATCTCTTCCACATAATTGTTTTCATCTCATTCCAAGTGCTAACAGGCCTCTCACCATACCTTCTCCTATTACGCACCAGCTGATCCCACCATACACTGGCATAATCAAAAAATTCAATTGCAGCTAACTTTATCTTCTTCTCCTCACTGTAATTATGGCAATCAAATACATGGTCCACTTTTCTCTCCCACTCCAAATACAGCTCTGGATCATTCTTCCCTTGAAAGGAAGGTATCTTCATCTTAATACTACCCAAATTACCATCTCGCCGTTGGGTATCTCTTCTCTCCCTCATGAAGCCATATTCCCCTGAATCAGTATCCTCCTTCTCTTCTATACTCACTCCCCTCTTGAATGCCTATTGGTTCTTCTCCCCACAACATTACTACCTGACGGTTCCCTACTCTGCTCCATCTTATCCAACCTCTCATGGACTTGCTCCATTTCAGCACTCAGCATTTTTCTCATCTCACCGAATAATGCCTCAAACATCAATTTCTTATCTACGCCTCCCTTCTCTCCATTAGTAAGACTTTGATCAGACATATTGCTGCAACAAAAGGGTTAGAAATAACACAAAAAAAAAAATATAAACCTCACAATTCACTCCCTCACCTGTTTACACTCACAGATATAGATTCACTCGTGTCTCGTTCAATAAATAGATGATCCTCACAACACGCTCTTATAGGCTCTTTGATCAGAACTCAATCAAAATTTCTTTAACATAAACCACTAAGGCAACTCAACTTTTTAAACAAACGGTTCCAATTCAACAGCCAATTAAGAGAAACACGGACAAGGACTCCAATAGGGACACAATGAATACAATTCGAATGAACGGAAAAATATAGATACTAGATTACTGAAATGTTCTTCTTTTTTTTTTTGAACCTAATCTACTTTGTCTGCGACTTGCAGTAGCCGCAGTGGAAAAGGCAACGAATTTGCCTTGCTCAGGGAATCGACGACTTTAATGGCCGTAGAATTCCTCCCCCCCCCCCCCGATAACGGAAGAGAAACAACAACAGAACAATAGCAATTCCTTAATGAATTTGTAAGACAGGAGAATTTAGATTCTTTGCGTCGACTAATGGAAATTCTTGCGGAGAAATCCAATTGACGAATTTCCAGACAGATACGAACAAAATAACAATAATCGAACGACTTGAATTCCTACACAAATAAAACAATTTTTTTTTTTTTAAAGAAGACAACGATAATTAATCGAAAAGGATAGAATTACTTGAATTAAGAAGCCGAGGCTCTGATACCAAATGATGCGAACCCTAGGTATATTAATAAACCTAGAACCTGTCAATCGTGATTTGAAATCGGATTCCCAAGTATCGTCTTGAACAAGTGATGAACGAAACTAGACCCCAACCATGCCTGCTGATTGAAACCTAAGTTATCAAGATGACTTCCCTGAGCGTTTAGATCGAAAAAATTGAAAAGGAGTTCTTTCACAAAGAACAAAAGAGAGAGAGCTCTCAAAATGTGTATTCAACAACTATCCGTCAATTGGTCTGACAAAAGAGTATTTATATGGCCCCGTAAAATACCTAAAAAGGGGGAAAAATCTAAGCATACACGTGGAAATAAATAAGAATATTCGCGTCTGAACATGTGACGAGTGCAGTACACGGCCGTGTCCCAAGCCGTGTCTTAACCCGTGTAAGCTTCTGTGAAAGTTCTGCAAGCCGTGTCCCCAGCCGTGCCCGGAACCGTGTCAGAGTCTGTGACAGACCTTCAGGCTGTGTCTCAAGCCGTGCCCAGAACCGTGTCAGAGTCTGTGACAGACCTTCAGGCCGTGTCTCAAGCCGTGCCCGGAACCGTGTCAGCCTCTGTCCTCCATTCAAGGCCGGTTCTCTTGGGATCCTCTTTGGAAGCTTGGATAATGTGAATAAATGTTGATTCTCCCTTGGTAAAGCTTGGTTCCTTCTCTTGCAGCTCCAACACTAATCCTTGCAAAGCTTCTCTCATCCGCTTAGCTCTAGCTCTTGTCATTGGACCTCCAATACCATGTAACAGGTCATTGGATTTTGACTCTTGAACTCTTGATGTTAGCTGATCCCCATCACTGTGGCTGCAATACAACATTGGGAACTACACTAGCTAGACGTTAATAATGCATTCTTACATGCAGATTTAGATGAAGAGGTGTATATGAAACTACCTCAAGGTTTTTCAAAACCAAATGATGATTGTGTTTGCAAACTCCATAAGTCTCTCTACGGTCTTAAATAGGCCTCCAGAAATTGGTTTAAAAAATTTAGCACTTCTATGAAAGATCTTGGATTTAAGCAATCTGCTCCTAATCACTCATTGTTCACTTATATTGATGGATCTCAATTTACTGCTCTGTTAGTATATGTAGATGATGTAGTACTAACTGGTAATGATGCAATCACAATTAAGTGTGTGAAGCAACACCTTGATTCAACTTTCCACATTAAGGATCTTGGGATACTAAAATATTTTCTTAGCATTGAGATTGCTCGTAATAAAGACGGTATTTTTCTTAACCAACGGAAATACGCTCTCGATCTTCTTGAAGAGGTAAACTATCTTGATGCACGACCTGTAGATTTTCCAATGGAGCAATGACATGGCCTAGCAGCTGGTGTAGGTGAACCAATTCAGGATGCAAGTCAATATCATTGACTCATTGGCCGCCTCATTTATTTAACCATCACTCAGCCTGATATAAACTACCCTATGCAATTCTTAAGTTAGTTCATGCAGGATCCCTGAGTCCCTCACTTAAACTCTACACATAGAGTGCTACGTTATCTTAAAGCAACACCTAGACAAGGAATTTTTTTACCTTCTACTAGTGAGTTTCTGTTAAGAGCTTATTGCGATTTAGACTGGGCGAGCTGCCCAACTACTAGATGTTCGACTATTGGGTATGTTGTTTTTCTTGGAAATAGTCTAATATCCTGGAAGTAAAAAAAAAAAAAACAGACCATAGTTTCTCGTTCTTTGGCCGAAGCAGAATATCGAGCAATGGCCAATGCTACAAGTGAATTGCTTTGGTTGTGATCTTTGTTCTCAGATTTACAAGTGCCACTATCATCCCCCATGCTGTTATTTTGTGATAATCAAGCTGCTCTTCACATAGCTGCAAATCTGGTCTTCCACGAATGCACAAAATACATAGAGATTGACTGCCATTTCGTCCGTGATCGCATCATCGCCAAGGAGTTAAATGCATTTCATGTCCCATCACAAAGATCAAATTGGAGACTTTTTCACAAAAGCACTTGGAAAATCTCAATTCCAGCATCTACTGAGCAAGCTGGGCATTCGTGATCTCCATGCTCCAACTTGAGGGGGAGTATTGGAGATTTCCTATAATATTGTAATATATCTTTTTTTTTTCTTTTATGTCATAGCTTAATTATAGGATTTCTTCTGTCATAGCATAATTATAGGAGTATCTTTATTCCCTTTATCACCTTCCTTTTTTAGCACTGTATTGTATCATGTTATATTCTTTTCCTGATTCAATGAGAATGAATGATTTTCAACCAAACAATATTGCATATTTCTCAAACTTTGCAAATGAAAAGCAATGAATCAATGTAGGAGTTTCCGTCTCAAGTGATGGCAATTATCAGTTAGATGAGGTCATATGGAGACTAAATAGCTTATCAAACACTAGTCACAAAGGTGTTGACCAGTTTAACACCAAAGTTTGATCATGTAGTT
>JBBMOL010000426.1:79056-309036 GCA_037954665.1 Laguncularia racemosa
TGGCGACAATGCGATCACGGACGAAATGGCAGTCAATCTCTATGTGTTTTGTGCGTTCGTGGAAGAGTGGATTTGCAGCTATGTGAAGAGCAACTTAATTATCACAAAATAACAGCATGGGGGATGACAGTGGCACTTGTAAATTTGAGAACAAGGATCACAACCAAAGCAATTCACTCGTAGCATTAGCCATTGCTCAATATTCTGCTTGCTTTAAGATAACTTAGCACTCTATGTGCAGCGTTTAAGTGAGGGACCCGGGGATCCTGCATGAACTGACTTAAAACTTGAACAGGGTAGTTTATATCAGGCCGAGTGATGGTTAAATAAATGAGGCGGCCAATGAGTCGACGATATTGACTTGCATCCTGAATTGGTTCACCTACACCAGCTGCTAGGCCATGTCGTTGCTCCATTGGAAAATCTACAGGTCGTGCATCAAGATAGTTTAGCTCTTCAAGAAGATCGAGAGTGTATTTCCGTTGTTTGAGAAAAATACCGTCTTTATTATGAGAAATCTCAATGCCAAGAAAATATTTTAGTATCCCAAGATCTTTAATGTGGAAAGTTGAATCAAGGTGTTGCTTCACATGCTTAATTGTGATTGCATCATTACCAGTTAGTACTACATCATCTACGTATACTAACAGAGCAATAAATTGAGATCCATCAATATAAGTGAACAATGAGTGATTAGCAGCAGATTGCTTGAATCCAAGATCTTTCATAGAAGTGCTAAATTTTTTAAACCAATTTCTAGAGGCCTGTTTAAGACCATAAAGAGACTTATAGAGTTTGCAAACACGATCATCATTTGGTTTTGAAAAACCTTGAGGTAGTTTCATTTACACCTCTTCATCTAAATCTCCATGTAAGAATGCATTATTAACGTCTAGCTGGTGTAGTTCCCAATGTTGTATTACAGCCACAGCTAATAAACAACGTACAGTTGTGACTTTTGCAACTGGGGCAAAAGTGTCATGATAGTCTAATCCTTCAATTTGTGAAAAACCTTTAGCAACCAATCGTGCCTTAAAGCGCTCAATGGAACCATCTGATTTGTACTTAATCTTATATACCCACTTGGAATAGATGGCATGTTTACCAACTGGTAATGGTTCTATAGTCCAAGTTTGATTTTCTTCTAAAGCATCAATTTCTTGTTGCATAGCATCTCTCCAATGTTTATCTTTGACAGCTTGAGAAAAGGATCTTGGTTCATCTAAAGATGTGATAGAAGCTAGAAATGCTTGATGATTGCTACTGAAATGAGAGTAAGATAAGTTTTGAGATAAGGGATAGATAGTACCTGAGTTCGCTGACGGAGAAGGCTTTTGGAATGGTACTAACGAAGGCAGCAATTCATAGTCAAAACCAAAAAGCTTTGTGGACACCTGTCTTATGCGTTGAGTTCATTGGAGTGAAGGTAAAGAATGTGTATCAGGGGTATTTTGGTTATGAACGATTGGAATGGAGGTAGAGGTGTTCTGATCCTGGTTATTTTCAGTGTATTGTGAGTGTATATTTTCAGGAATTTATGTCGTTGTGCTGTCATTTTGGCTTAGGATAGGAACTGAACTCTCACTGTAGGTAGGATCATGATATGGGTGGTTAGCTCGCTGTTTGTCATTTTGATCAATCTGCTCATCTGAGTTTAAAAAATTAGCAGGAAGATTTGATTGAAAGGGAAACTTTCTCTCATAAAATATCACATCTCTTAACACAAACACCTTTTTTCTTTCTAGATCATAAACCTTATATCCCTTTTTTCTGTGAGGATAACCAACAAAGATGCAACGATAGGCTTTAGTTGAAAACTTATCACGCATTTTATCATGATTATGTGCATAGCATGGACAACCAAAGACCTTCAAGTGAGTATAATCAGGTTTTCTCTTCAAAAGTACTTCACAAGGACTTTTGCCTCTAAGAATAGGAGTTGGCATCGTGTTGATGAGATATACCGCAGTTAAAACACATTCCCCCCAAAACCTTAAGGGTAAATTGGCTTGGAAACGCAAGGACCGTGCTACTTCAAGAATATGACCGTGTTTGTGTTCTACTCTCCCGTTTTGTTGTGGGGTGGCAACACATGAAGTTTGATAATCTATCCCTTGACTAACAAAGAAATCTCTCATAGCTCTTGATACAAATTCACTCCTATTGTCACTTCTAACTATTTGTACAGAACTTTTGAATTGAGTTTGTACTAAACGACAGAACATAGTCAAAAAATCATATGCTTGAGATTTATTTCTTAAAAGATATACCCAAGTACCCCTGGAATAGTCATCCACAATAGTCAAAAAGAAATAAGCACCATTAAGTGATGGGATAGAATAAGCCCCCCAAATGTTAACATGAATGAGAGCAAAAGGTTCAAGACTCCTATTATTGCTAACAAAAAAAGGTAACCTTGTTTGTTTAGATCTATGACAAACATCACAAGCTTCATCAAAGTGATTAGAGGTAATGATGTTGGGAATTAACTTCAGTCTTTTGAGAGAAGGATGGCCTAAGCGCATGTGCCACAAAGCTGTGTTTGATTCAACAACACTATGACTTGCAATGGCATGACCTCCCAACATTTGGTAGATACCATCCCGAAGTCTAGCCACTCCAATCAGCGTCCTCGTATGTAGGTCTTGGAAAACACAAAAGTCAAGAAAGAATGTGACTGAACAGTTTAAATCTTTGGTTGCTTTGGAGATTGAAAGGAGGTTGTTTTTAAAACCAGGTACATATATCACATTTCTCATATTGATATTTGGTGTTAGGCAAGCATTACCAATGTGTGACACAAGAAGGACAGAACCACTTAGTATTCTAACATGTGAATGTGAGGAAATGAGTTTAGCATCATTAAGCAAATTCTTATCTCCTACCATATGATCAGATGCACCACTATCTATTATCCACGATTTTCTTATCAATGTAGACTTACCAGCAAAATTTGCTAAGGCTTCATTACCAGGTGTTAAGGTCATACTGCTTGTCGGTCCAAGGATCTCTAAGAGTTTGTTGTATTGCTCAATCGTCAAGCCTAAAGTTTGTTGACCTTGTTGCTTAGAAGCACTGCTCGATTCCCCATGGTTGAATCTAAAGGAGTGAGTGAATCGATAATCTGTCGTTGCCATGTTGCTGTACCTTTGCCTTGGCTAGATTTGTTTCTCCAATTCATTGGGTATTCGACTATTTCAAAACATTCGTCCCTCACATGTCCCATCTTTTTGCAATGTTCACACTTTTTAGCTGATCGATTTCCAAATTTTTTATTTTTGTTAAAACGACTCCTTTCGGACCCTTTGTAATCTGATCTTGCTGTAAATGCAGCTCCCTCTAAGGTAGGTATTGAATGTAAGTCCTTTTGCATGAAAGACTGTTCTTCTTGCAGTGCTAAAGAAAAAATTTTGCTAAGGGAAGGTGTTGGTTCCATAGACAATACATTTGATTTCAACCTGTTAAAGTTACCATTCAATCCCAACAGAAACTGATAGGATTTTTCTCTTTCTCGATAAAGGAGGTGTTCTTTGGCTGCCTCACATTTGCAATGAGGTAAAGGATCACAAATCTGCAGTTCTTCCCATAGAGTTTTGAACTTTGTGTAATATTATGTTATGGACTGCCCTTCTCCTTGAGTCATGTTAGAAAATTCATTCTTAATTTTGTATATTCGCGGTGCATTGCTCTGTTCATACCTCTCACAAATTTCTAACCAAATTTGTTGAGAAATTTCTGCATATACAATGCTCTCTTGAATTTCCTTGCCTAGAGAATTTCTCAGCCATGCCTTCACCATTGCATCGTTCTTCCTCCATCGCTGGTAATCATTCGATGTCAGATCTAGTATTTTCAAATTGCCATCAATGAATCCTGCTTTGTTTTTGGCATATAGAGCCGTTTCCATCGCATTTTTCCATGCTGCAAAATTTTCTCCGGTGAAAGGTGTTGTGACAAAAAATAACCCTATGTGATCTGATGAGTGCAAGATGTAAGGTGAGTCATCAATGGTTGTATTCATAGGTTCTTTATGATCCAGACATACTCAATGGTTAATGGGAGCTAGGTCTTTTGCCAGGCTCTGATACCATGAGAAATATGCAATATTGTTTGGCTAAAAATCATTCATTCCCATTGAATCAAGAAGAGAATATAAAATGATACAATACAGTGTTCAAAAAGGAAGGTGATAAAGGGAATAAAGATACTCCTATAATTATACTAAGACAGAAGAAATCTTATAATTAAGCTATGACATAAAAAAAAAAAGAGATATATTACAATATTATAGAAAATCTCCAATAAAGTTTCAAACTCATGCCGAAGAGTTTGAAGTTTCACAGCTATGACTTTTGACAAGCCTTGAAACTTAGTTTGAAGAATTTTCCAAGCTTGCTGTGATGTTATAGCTACTGTAATTCTTGAAAAAAATAGTTTCATGTACTGCTTGTTGAATGAAAAAGAGAGCCTTTGAATCCTTTTTTTTTGTTTTCCCTCAATTTGTTCTCATCATCTAGATCAACAAATCTATTCTCTACTAAGTCCCATAAGTCTTTAGACTTAAATATTCTTCATCTTAATGTTCCAAAACTCATAATTGTCCCCTTTGAAAATGGGAATAGCCATTTGAAGCCATGGTTTCTTTCTCTTCTCTTAGGGGAAATATAGCTCGCTGGCCTACACACTGATATCACAAATGTTGGAAATAATATGAAAAACTAGAGTAGGAAAAAAATAAAGATGAAGAAATAGAGTAAAATGATAACACACGAAAATACGAAGAGAATGCACTATTTTTATTCAAAACAAGATGTACCCTTTATAAAGGCTTAGAAGAAAAAATTGAAATCTAAAAAATCATAACTAAATCAGAAATTCTTGTCACTACATCAAGATATTTATTTGAGTAACTCGCCAAAATAATCTGCAACATTAACAACAAATATCCTGCAGCATAAATAATAAATTTGAGCAAGTCAAACGTATGAATTATCTTTCAACAGAAATCGTAGTAAGTCAAAATTAGCCTATGGGGAACGGACCATTGTGAGGAATAACAGGAAGAAGTTTTCACAATTGGCCTCTCATCAAAGATATGCTGATGTCAATACGAAAGGTAATGATGAGTCCATGCCGCCGGTTTGGAAGGAAAATGCAGGTGCAATGATTCTAAAGAGTCGTTTGACGGCAGGTACAAAATTTTCTTCCAAGCTGCTGACCAATAATAATAAAACTTTAAGATTATCGACTAATTATTACCAACCAGATCTTATGCAAATCCATAAGGATGACAGAAGCCGTAAGAAATTAAATGTCAATGAACTAGAGAGGAGTAATAAATTTGGGAAATGAAAAGGAAAAGATAGGTAGTAAAGATGAGGTAAGTGACAAGATGGAAAAGGTATTTGCCTTTAAATCTGATAATCCACAAGGTGAAATTTTATATTCAAAAGAATTTTATATCCAAGTGACTAGGGCAAAAAGATTAGCTAGAGTAGTAAAAAAAATGGAACAAAAGATGGTAGCCGAATTCACTTTGAAAATTCTTAACTTACATTCCATGGTTAACTCCTCGATACCGCTTTTTTACATAGGTCATCAGGAAAGGTGGGAGAAAGTTGTTAGTAGAGGTCGAGAGCATTCAGAGAGTAGGGGATGCTATGATATCCCCACATCAAGTTCCTCCGTTCCATGTAGAGGTGACAGAGCCAAATGGTACCCAAGTCCTTCTCCGAAATGGACAGATCATGAGAACACGGAAAGAGTTTCTAGTTTTGATGCTAGTCCCTCTAGTGGCTGAGGAGAACTATCAAGCTTCAACTGATGGAAAAATGGGAAAGAGCCTTGAAGCGAATAGCAATCCATATATTCAAAATGACAGGGTTGACCACGCCTCATGTGATGCTGCCAGCTGTCAGTATGCTCAAGAAACGACTTATTCAACACCATGTCATGGTAAATCGAGAGGCGTCAATGCTTTCTCTCGACACAAAAAATGACTCCCAACAATATAATTATCTCACATAATGTTTCCGGATGATGTAATCTTAGTGGCCAAAGCGACAACTAATAATGCAATTTGGATAAAGCAAATTTTGACACATTTCACCGCCATATCTGGACTAAATATAAATGAAGCCAAATCAACAATGGTGTTCTCTAAAAATGTGGAGAATCAGTGACTGGAAGAAATAGGTGATGTTTTGGGAATTAAACCGACTGATTCTTTAGGAAAATATCTGGGTTTTCCTTTGAATCAAGGGAAAAAAGTAACCAGCTCCCAATTACACTTAGTTGAAGAGAAGTTACAGAAGATATTAGATGGTTGGAAGGCAAGCACATTAAGTATAGCTGGTAGGCTCATACTTGTTAAATCATCTCTAGAATCTGTTTCTACTTATTATATGTAAATAGAAAAGATTCCAGAGAAAATTCTCTATAGTTTAGAACAAATTACCAAAAAAATTTTATGGAATGGTAAGGTGGAAGAAGAAAGAATCCATTGGGCTGAATGAAATACAATCATCAAACCAAAAGAGGGAGGAGGATTAGGTCTGAGTAATCTACATATTTGGAATAAAACGTGCATGATGAAAAGGGGTCGGAGCTTAGACATAGAAAGGTGATTTGGACTGATTTATTGGAAGTTAAATATAAATGATGGTGGAGAGGAAACACTTTCGCTATAAAGAATTCCTTTTCTTCGTTAGCTAAAGAAATACTGCAGGTCCATAGATGGAGGGATAAAGAGGGTATTGTTTTGTTAGGAGATGGTAAGGATTCAAGTTTTTGGGATACAAAGTGGGGTGGAAACTTCACCATACGAGAACTAATTCAAGGACCTATCACTCAACAAGCTCTTCAAATCTGTGTTTATGATTGTTGGCTAAGTGACAGGAGGTGGAATGAGGACAGGATTGGCTTTCAATTTTCAGCTATATTAGTTAATAGAATAGGTCCTGTTATGTTGAGTCCAAGAAGGAAGGATCAGCGAGAAACTACTCGTAATACTAGACTCAATCCTTCGCTTAATGAAAGAAAGATCTTATCTTGGGAAAGATTGGAGATGGATTTGACAAAGTATGTTCCCTCCTAAGATAAAGGTTTTTCTTTGGGGCTTAATGCACAATAGTCTATTTACTACTACCAATTTGTGTTGAAGACTCAAAAAAGATGACGCCACCTGTCCAAACTGTGGAGTTTTGGAAGAGGACTTGGAACATGTGTTTAGGAATTGTCCTGCTATTAAAGATATATCAAAACAACTTTCTAGTCTTAGTGTTGAGGAAGGGCGAATGGATGATACGTTCTACAGTTGGGTGAGGATGTCAACAAGTAGAGATATGCGTTGATTCCCAAGTTGCTGTAACTATGTTACAAAATCACATAAATCCAAAGCTTAAAATTTTGTAAAGCGATTGTTGCATGCAGGCAAAAGCTCTCCTTCAACTCGGTAGCTGATCGACCAGCAGCTATATGTCAACAGCAGGAAGCAAATGACTTACCTTTTGTTCTTCCTCCGATGGATATTTTGAATCTAAAGAAGGCTGATGTGGGGAATTTTGGTCTATATAGAAATTGTAAATATTGGTTAACATCAGCCATGTAGGTGATGCTGCTTGTGCTGTATGAACTTTATGTAAAACTCTGCTTTGTGCTCTTTCCAGTTTCTAATGAATATTTTTCATCGAAAAAAAAATGGATGATTAATTGTGAGCTATTAAAGTAGACAAAAGGATAGCTATCATTTATGATCTATGACTTGCAGTCTTGCACACTTAATCTTTCCACTCCAATCATAATGCCACATCAAAAATACATATAACACAGGCTTAGGCACATGCTCAAAACAATAAGGCTTCCTTAATTGATTTAAATGTCATATGGACATTCACTATGTTTGGTAGGTTTTATGTAAATTAGAAATATAAAAAAGAAAAAATCGGTAGAAAAGTAAATTAAAAAAAAAGGATAAACAAAACAATGGAAATATAATACCTAAACATGTAGTTTCCATCCATTTACACCAATGTCTTTAGAGTTCCATACTTTTCCATCCAACCATACACAACATTTGTCTAATTTTCTTAGAAAAAATTATAAGCAAAGGAATCAATATTTAGGGTTAAAATTAAAAAAAAAATCAAAATTTCAAGTAATTAAAATAAAAAATCAATATTAAGTAGTTCAAATAAAGAATTTTATTATAGCACCGTTATGAACAATAACAAATCATTTATTTAAGCCACTTAATATATTTATGGATAGTAATGAATCCTCCATCTTGACTTGTCATTACACTCACAAGTGCTTTTGGTTATACTAAATAGCAAACTTAATAAAGACTAATAGAGAAGCATGATAGCCCACACGTCAAGTGTATGTCAATTTAAGGTATAAAGATTAATCACATTGGTTCACAAGGGAGGTCTAAACACCCCATTTTTGCCATAAGAATCAATAACAATCAATAATAATCAATTTCCAATTTTCCCAATTTTTCTCTAATTTGGCAGAAATAGGAAAAATATTCAAAAAATAAAAATAAATAGGAAAACACATCAATTTTGAAAAATAATTTCAGACATGGCAATAATAAGCAATAAATAATTTTTACTAATTTTTGAAATTTCAAAAAATACAAAAAAAAATAAAAAAAAATCGCATTGCATATATGCAATTTGCGAAATAAAGAAAATCGCGAACATGGGCTAGCTCAGCTAGTCCGAACCACGGTCAGGCAGGCGCGCGCGGGTGCGAGGTCAGGGGTTCGAAACGCGGGGGAAGTAGAATCCGCGTTTTGCAAATTTTTCCTTTACCTGGGACACGTGGCAACATCTGATTGGCTGGAGCGAACGCACGCGGCGGGTGCGTGATCATCTTCAACCTTTGCCCGAGATCGCCGGTGAGGGGAAAAATTCGAATTTCGACCATTTTGATTCGATTTTTTGCACGAATCCAGCAGATCTTCAACAGAATTAAGATAAACATCATCCAATTGGAATCAAATCTCAACGAATCGATGGATTTACACGAATCGAAGTTGGTTCGTTTAACCGCAAATCTGATTTGCTTCGATCAGTGGAAATCCGAGCTTATCCAACTCGATTTCAAAAGCCTATAAATAGAGGATGAAGTGAAAAAGCTAAAGCACAAATCAAAAAGAAGAGAAAGAGAGAAAAAAGAGAGAATCGAAGCTCGCCGAAGTTGTTTGAAGCCACGACCGCCGATCAAGACTTGGGCAACCACCAGGAGGCGTTTCTGAAGCAAACCACCACCACTGTTGAATTCTTTACCCCCGAAAACCTAGGAATCGATACCTCAACCACTGCAAAAGGCCGCCGGAACGCCGTCAACGAGCACTCTTAGCCGCCGCATCCGATCGACCCGACCCGACTCACGCGCCGACCCGGATCTAGGTAAATCGGATTTTCCGATTTTTTTTTTTACTTTTTTTAGTTATGTTATTTATTTCGAATTTATTTATTTATTTGTTATTTATATTTCAATAAATAGAAAAATGTTAGGAATTAGATTTTCTTTTTTAGGATTAGGATTTAATGATAAAATAAAAAAATAAAAATAATAATTATAATAATAAATAATAAAAATGTAGAAAATTCATAAAGAAAATAATAAAAAAATAGAAAAATAATAATAATAATTTAGACTTTAAATAGGATAGATAAAAATCTAAGAGAAAATTTTTAATAAAAAAATTATAAAAATTATGAAAAACTAATAAAAAATTAAAAATTAATAAAAAAATTACAAAAAATCATAAAAATTAATAAACATCAATAAAAATTTATAATAGTAGAAATGAGTTGAAAATTAGAGAAAAATGAATTTTATCACTTAGAAAAATCATTTTCTCAAATAAATCCAAAATTGGTATTTTTCCTTAAAATTATTATTTTCAAAAAAATCAAATTAAAGCTTAGGCTTAGATTTTTTTAGAAAAAAATCCTAAAATGGTAAAAACATAAACCAAAAGAGATTTCACAATTAAAATTCACAAACACACTAAATTTTTTCAGGAAAAGCGAACTACGGCTTGTTTGATCCTGAATAGCAGGTACGTAGCCACCCATTTGGGGCAACCCTAAAAAGGAACAAAAATCATTTTCCTAGAATAATTCACTCAAAAACACAATAAAAGACAACAAAAATAAAATAAAAGACATTTCGAGATAGGATAAATTTTAGGAGATTAGGTGATAACCGTAAGGTTTTAATAGGTTAGCCTCCGAACTTAGAAACTCTGGTTTTCCCCTTTCCTCTTTTCACAAAAACGAGAAGAGGAAATCACAACGACTAGTGGTCCAAATTAGGACTAATCCGCTCCATTAGTCTTAATTCAATCTTTCCCAACAACAGTTGGGTGGCGACTCCAAAACTAAACGAAATTCCTAACTCAACTCGAGGATCTATATTAGATGAGCATATGGTCTAGTCTATATCAGATTAGGATTGGGAAATCAAAAATTAAACTCGATAGGATGGCGACTCCGCTGAGGAACCATTCTAGTAGGCTAGCCACCTGAATATCCTCAAATTGTTCCTTTTTAAGAAATGTCTTTCGATTATTATTCTGTTGCTAACTTTTCAAGGATTAGCTAAGTTTATAATCCAATTTTCTTTACTTTTGGGTCTGCATGCATACATTTGTGTGAATAGATACGGTCCAACCCGGACCATCCTAGGACCCTAAGATGGGGAGCCATTGTATAGGTTTCGGGCGAAGTGAGTTGATCACCGTTCAGGACCGATTAGGCTACCCCACCCAATGCTTCGATATGGCCTGAGATCCATTTTCTCCGAAAATGCGGGAGGCCATAGAGCTTAGGGACCAATTAGAACCAACCTATTTGCATACATAAAGTCATGGGTTGACAATTGACGATAATGTAATATTTGTTGTTTTGTTCATGGAGTTCGGATCTACTTCCCTGTAATATTTTCATAGTTCTAATTGTGATTAGGAAATTTCTTGTTGTAATAGATGGCTAGTACCGCAATTGACTACCTCCTCCGCAAAGAGATTCGGGTGTACAAACCTTTGGACCCAAAGTTGGTGCTGGACCACTGGTTCACCTTATACAATCCAGAGGAGCAAGCCTTCATCCAGTACAAAATAGGGCCCATCCTCTCACTAACAAAGATACAGGTGAACGTGCCCTTGGTACAGGCCATGCTCCAGTTATGGGAAGAAGAGCCAGCAGTTTTCTTCATTGGGCCACATGAAATCACCCCTACCCTGGAAGAGTACACCCAGCTGCTACAGGCTCCAACATTAACCGATCAAATCTATGTGCCAGATCTCGAGGCCGGGCCAGCCAGTACTTTCAACAGACTACTAGGTATCCGCAAAACAGCAATCAACAAGGCTTTATCAGACTATAATGGATACTGCATCCGGATGGACGATTTGGAAGCCTGATTCATTGCCCAAGAAGACAATAGGGATAGAAAAGACATACTGTGTGGGGACCCCAAGACGTATAGACAGAGAAGGGTGAACACTTTCATCTTGACAGCTTTCGCCACCATACTATTCCCCACCGGAACTTTCTATGTCCACTACCGGGTTGCAAAGTTGGTGACCCAATTCCTGGAAGGAAGATCTTACATCCCAGCTCTATTGGCTAAACAGATTCGGAACTTAAACTTTCTCAAGAAGAAGGGCCATGGGATCCTCCACTCAAGTATCATCCTTATGCTGATATGGTTCATGAGCCACCTTAAGTGTTTCGGGCTGAACATGGTCCGGAAAGCCTTGGCTCAGCAAGTGGATCTCGTGGATTCATGCATAGAAAAGATAAAACTACCCGATGACCTTACCAGCCACAGTTGGGTAGAAGTACTTAGAAGCTTCAATGCCGATGATATTCTGTGGACAGCCAGGTGGAGTTGCTGCGACAAAATTATTTTGACACGCAATAACTTTCAAGCCGTACCTCTGATCGGAATCAGCGGATGTATTGGATATCACCCCAATTCAGTGGTCTGCCAGTTCGATACTATTCAAGACATAGTTTATCGGCCCTCGCTGGAAACGGTCACCTTCGAGTACCAAGATCCGAACTTGCTGGTGGCTGAAAAGTTTGCTAAGCCGGCATAGGTCAAAGCACTTTAGGAAGCCAGAATTGAAAGCCCGAATGTAGACCTCGATGAGCTGGATGGCGAAGTGGGAAAGCATCGAGCCACCAGGGAGTTCGCGATCCACCAGCTGTATCAGACAGGGGAAAGAGCATACCGGGTCCCAGATGTCACTCAACCAAGGCCGGACAAGATAAATCCGGAGCTAGAAATCTACTTAGAACAGGTCAAGGCCTAGATGGAGGTCTATTTTGAAGCTGCGGATTATAAGAAAAACATCTAGAAATGATGATTCAAGGAATCCAACCAAAGGAACAAAGCCTTGGAAGCACAATTGGAGAAGACCAAAGCCAGAGTCGAAGAATTAGAAGTCGTCATCAACGGGAAGCCTGAGTCTCCACAACAAAAGACTAAGAGAGCTAGGAAATAGATTATCATTGTAATCTTTTATTTGTTTTCTTTGAGTATCGAACTCCAAAAAATTTTTATATTAATAAAAGTAAAGTTTCAATATTACATCGTCAATCAATTGTCGACCCTTTTAGCATCCGTGTGACACATGCATCACATTTGCATACATTATACTAAAAAAGAAAAAAAAAATGTGCGCTAAGTATTAAAGATAGCTTCCAAACAACTGAATCTTCCCAAAAGACCAATTTGGATCCGTTCAAGAACTAGAATGGCAAACAGTGGCAACAATAGCGATAACCGCAATAAGACCAGCACTAACTACGAAGAAGCACAAGCAAGAGGTGTCAAAGGCAGAATGAAGGAAAAGCCAAGCAACACCCCGATGTGCATTTTCACCCCTCCAACAATCTTTCTGAAAAGCAAATATCATTCAAGAGCCTCGGATAAGCGAAGGTAACGTCAGCAATGGGAGCCCAACCCCCCGCACATCTAATCAGCATCCAGCTCTGAATAATTGGTTTTGTTATCATATCAATAGCTCTAGGTCAACTCAAAGATAAAGAACGATTATTGAACAAATTTTATTGAGACTCTTTATTAATTCAATTACAGTCTGTTTTGCTTATATATATGCTTTCATTTTACTTTACCTAGATCTCCTACCACCGAACATTAGGGATATTTCGCGCATGTAGAAAATAAAAACGCTGATATCGTTTCCAACGCTGTTGGGTCAGTTGTTGAAGGCGATATCCTTGACAACTAAATAATACAAAAAAATTGGCAAAAACATGAACAAAGCGGAATTTCAATTGATGAGCCGGTGGAGACAGTAAATCTAAGAAACATGGAAAAACCTAAAAACCTTAAAATCGGGACCAATTTAAGTGCCGAGTAAAAGTATGAGATAACCGAGCTATTAATAAAATATGCAAATGTGTTCGCCTGGTCATATGGTGACATGCCAGAACTAGACCAATCAATAATGGTTCATAGGCTTCCCACAAGGGAAGATGTCAAGCCTAAAAAACAAAAACTGAGAAGATTTACACCTGACATCTTACTAAAGATTAAAGAAGAAGTCAAAAAACTGTTAGAAGTAGGGTTCATCGAAGTGTCCGATTACCCAGAATGGGTAGCAAATATAGTCCCTGTTATGAAAAAGAATGGAAAAGTACGCATATGCGTAGACTTCCGGGACTTAAACCAAGTTACACCAAAGGATAACTTCCCCCTACCTCACATTGATGTTTTAGTAGACAACACTGCGAGAAACCATTTTTTCTCATTCATGGATGGTTTCTTAGGATATAATCAGATAAAAATGGCTGAAGAAGATAAAACCAAAACGATTTTCATCACAATGTGGGGAACTTTCTGTTACAAAGTCATGCCCTTAGGTTTGAAAAATGTCGGGGTAACGTATCAAAGAGCCATAGTCGCGATACTTCATGACATGATGCATCGAGAGGTTAAAGTATATGTCGACGACATGATAGCCAAATCTAAAGAAGGAGAAAGCCATATAGATATCCTGAGGAAATTGTTTAAACGATTGAGAAAATTTCAGCTCAAGTTAAACCCAGAGAAATGCACTTTCAGGATCACAACGGGGAAATTGTTAGGGTTTGTCATAAGCCAAGACGGCATTAAAATCGACCCTGACAAGGTAAAGTCTATATTAGAGTTACCTTCCCCACGCTCCGTTAAAGAAGTAAGAAGCTTGCTGGGAAGGTTAAATTATATAGCTCGTTTTATCTCGCATCTCACCGATAAGTGCTGGCCACTATTCCGTCTATTGAAAAAGAATGCCACCATAGAATGGGACGACGAATGCGAAGAAGCAATCAGGACGATCAAAGACTACCTTATAAAACCTCCGGTCTTGATAGTCCCGAAGCAAGGGAAGCCCTTATTCTTATACCTCACGATACTCCCTGAATCCATGGGATGCGTGTTGGGGCAGAGAGATGAAGAGGGAAGAGAGCGTTCCATATATTATTTGAGTAAGAAATTCACAAACGGGGAACAGAGGTACTCAGAGGTGGAGAAGACTTGTTGTGCTCTAATTTGGGTCATGCATCGATTAAGGCAATACACCCTTTACTATCATATTGAACTACTGACAAGACATGATCCCTTAAAATACTTGGCAGAGAAACCAACTTTGATAGGGAGAATCTCTAAATGGAAAATGTTCCTATCCAAGTTTGACATCACATACATAAATTAGAACTCGATGAAAGGGCAAGCCTTAGCTGACAATTGGCAGCACCCTGTCGAGATAGATTCCCAGGAAATACAAGCCCAATTCTCGGACGAGAATGTATTAACAGTGGAAGATATACCAGTAGAAGACCATGGGATAGAGCAGAGCCCTAAGTGGAAAATGTTTTTCGACGGAGCTGCCAACGTATTCGGTTGCAGGATTGGGGTAATATTGATATCCCCAGACGGCACACAATTCCCTGTAGCGACAAGACTCACATTTCCATATACCAATAATATCGTGGAATATGAGGCGTGCATTCTCAGCCTCAAAATGGCCTGCCAAATGGAAATCCATGAATTAGAGGTATACGGGATTCGTCGCTCATCATACTACAGACAAGAGGGGAATACAAGACTAAAGACCCCAAACTGGTACCATATCATCAACATTTGACAGAGCTAATTGAAGAATTCAAGGCAATCACTTTCACATATATCTCGAGAACTCAGAATCAGTTTGCAGATGCACTCGCCACATTAGCATCTATGATCCAGATAACAGGGGGAGCCGAAGTCCAACCGATGAAAATAGACATCGAAAATCGACCCGCCTACCGTTTAACAATTGAAAAAGTACGAGATGACAAGCCCTGGTATCACGACATCAAAACCTTTTTCCAAGAGAGTAAATACCTTGAAATGGCTAGCAAGAATGACCTAAGAACACTTAGAAGGTTAGCGAGCCATTTCTTATTAAGTGGGTCTATATACTCTACAAAAGATCATCCGATACCACCTTATTAAGATGTGTAGACGAAAACGAAGCATGTGAACTGATGAAAGAAGTACGTGAGGGAGTATGTGGACCTCATATGAATGGCTACATGTTAGCCCAAAAGATCATGAGGTTAGGATACTATTGGTTAACCATAGAATCGGATTGCATAAAGTATGTTAAGCACTGTCATCTGTGTCAAGTATACGCAAACCGAATAAATGCTCCGCCCAACGAGTTGCACTTATTGTCAGCACCATAGCCTTTCTCCATGTAGGGAATCGACAAAATCAGCCTAATCACTCCGATAGCATCCAATGGCCACAAGTTCATATTGGTAGCAATTGATTACTTCACCAAATGGGTAGAAGCTTCGTCATATGCCAATGTTACAAAAGGGGTAATAGCCCGCTTCTTGAAAAAGGACATAATAGCTCGATATGGAGTTCTTGAGTCCATTATCACCAACAACGGTACCAATCTTAATAACAAGTCGATGACAGGTTTATGTCAACAATTCCACATAAACCATAAAAATTTAACTCCCTACCGACCCTAGATGAACGGGGCAGTAGAAGCAGCTAACAAGAATATCAAAAAGATCATCGAAAAAATGACAACTACTTATAAAGATTGGCACGAGATGTTTCTGTTTGCTCTCATGGCTTATAGGACTTGATAAGAACATCTATTGGAGCTACCCCATATTCATTGGTATATGGTACGGAAGCAATGCTACCAGTCGAAGTTGAAATACCGTCATTCAGAATTCTGTCAGAAACTCAGTTAACTAAATCAGACTGGGTAAAGAAGAGGCTTGATCAGCCGAATCTGATTGATGAAAAAAGACTCACTGCACTATGTCATGGCCAGTGTTACCAGCAAAGGATGGCCCGAGCATTTAACAAGAAGATGAGGCCCCGATACTTTAAAGAGGGGGATCTGATGCTAAGGAAGGTTCTCCCGAATGCTCAAGACTCCAGAGGAAAATTCACCCCAAACTATGAGGGTCCGTATGTGGTGAAAAAGGTTTTGTCATGAGGTGCTCTGATACTAACTCAATGGATGGTCCAGAATTAAGAGACCCTATTAATACAGATGTTGTAAAGATGTACTATCCTTAGGCAAGGGAATTGAAATTTTGCCAAATGTTTATGAAAGCCATTATTCAATATGAATCTCGTTGAGTTTATTTTTTATTTTTTACAAGCAAAGTTAATATCTCTGAACGGTTGATATTTCCAACCAATTCTTATTACAACAAATATTCCTAAACACATTAGCCATCACTTCACCAATGAATGATAAACACTAAAATGATAATGAATCTCAATAAATTTTGTAATATAATTCTATCTACTTTGAGCATTAGAACCTAGTGCATTAGTATGATAACATTACTATCAAAGGAGCCATGGACGCAAGAAAGGAAGCACATCAAGATTTTCAACCCCGTGTCAAGATAACAAGAAGTGAAGCAGAAGCAGACCAGCACGAAGGTTTGGTTGTTTGGTTGCTATCCACGATGAATTGGCAAACATTAAAAATGATAAATGATTATCATCCACATATCATGAAAAGCATCACATCATTTAGCTCAGTCAGTAGAAGCATATTCAAAAGCCTAAGGTTAGTAGCCCGCATTGGGGCACTTCCCTAAACATCCTCTCGCAAGGTCAGCACATTGAGGCACCTTTCGAGACATGTATTCCTACCATGGACTAGTTAGCCCATAGAGGGGCACTTTCCTGGGTATTCTCTCTTAGGATTAGCTCATAAGGGCACCTTTTGGAGACATTTTAAAAGGTTAGTTAGCCCAAAGAGGGGTACTTCCCTAAACATCCTTCTTAGGGTCAACCTATAAGGGTACCTTTTTGAGACATTCTGTCATTAGGTTAGTTAGCCCACAGAGGGCACTTTCCTAGATATCCTCTTTTAAGGTCAGCCCACAAGGGCACCTTTTTGAAAACATTTCTTTATGCTATAGGTTAGTCAGCCCACAATGGGGCACTCTCCTAAATATCTTGTCTCAAGGTCAACTTGTAGGGGCACCTTTTGAGACATTTCTCCCTCAAGGTCGTGAGTCTAAGAAGACACTTCCCGCTATAGGTCAATCAACCCAAGAAGGGGCACTTTCCTAGACACCTTTTCGATTAGTTAGCTCAAAGGAGCACTTTTCGAATCTATCGATTAGTTAGCTCATAGGACCACTTTTCGAATCTATCGATTAGTTAGCTCAAAGGAGCACTTTTCGAATCTATCGATTAGTTAGCTCAAATGAGCACTTTTCGAATCCATCGATTAGTTAGCTCAAATGAGCACTTTTTGAATCCATCGATTAGTTAGCTCAAATGAGCACTTTTCGAATCCATCGATTAGTTAGCTCAGAGGAGCACTTTTCGAATCCATCGATTAGTTAGCTCAAAGGAGCACTTTTCGAATCTATCAATTAGTCAGCTTATAGGAGCACTTTTGATGACCGATTAGTCAGCTCATAGGAGCACTCTTCGAAGGTATTTTTCCAAACAGTCGCTAGTCTAGTCAGACGCTTCTGTTGACAGGTGGCCAGCTCATAAGAGCGCTTCCTAAGATAATCTTCTCCTCAAGGTTGCTAGTCCAATAAGACGCTTCCTATCATCAGTTATTCTACACTCCTAAACAATGCTTGAGATATTTCCTATCGCCAATCAGTCAGCCCATAGAGCACTTTTTGGGAGGATATATTACTCTAAATTGTTAGGACCAGTCCCTAAGCAATACCAACCATCATAAAAGACTCGTAGGATTATTAGCTCATGGAGCATTTTCCTTCCAGATAACCAGTCAAACCAAGGCGTTGTCTATTTAACCAAAGGGCTAAAAATGGCGTCTTTTTTGTCTTTGTAGTTAAGTTTTTCAAACTTTACTACAAAGAGGGGCAGTTGTAAACACCCCATTTTTGCCCTAAGAATCAATAACAATCAATAATAATCAATTTCCAATTTTTTCCAATTTTTCTCTAATTTGGCAGAAATAGGAAAAATATTCAAAAAATAAAAATAAATAGGAAAGTACATCAATTTTGAAAAATAATTTCAGAAATGGCAATAATAAGGAATAAATAATTTTTACAAATTTTTGAAATTTCAAAAAATACAAAAAAAAATAAAAAAAAATTGCATTGCATATATGCAATTTGCGAAATAAAGAAAATTGCAAACATGGGCTAGCTTAGTTGGTCTGAACCACAGTCAGGCAGGCGTGCGCGGGTGCGAGGTCAGGGGTTCAAAACTCGGGAGAAGCAGAATCCGCGTTTTTCAAATTTTTCCTTTACTTGGGACACGTGGCAGCATCTGATTGGTTGGAGCGAACGCACGCGCCGGGCGTGTGATCGTCTTCAACCTCTGCCCAAGATCGTCGGCGAGGGGAAAATTTTGAATTTCGTCCGTTTTGATTTGATTTTTTGCACGAATCCAACAGATCTTCAATAAAATTGAGATAAGCATCATCTAATTGGAATCAAATCTCAACGAATCGATGGATTTACACGAATCGGAGTTGGTTCGTTTAACCGCAAATCCGATTTGCTTCGATCAGTGGAAATCTGAGCTTATCCAGCTCGATTTCGAAAGCCTATAAATAGAGGATGAAGTGAAGAAGCTAAAGCATAGATCAAAAAGGAGAGAAAGAGAGAAAAAAGAGAGAATCGAAGCTCGCTGGAGTTGTTTGAAGCCGCGACCGCCGATCAAGAGTTGGGCAACCACCGGGAGGCGTTTCTGAAGCAAACCACCACCACCGTTGGATTCCTCACCCCCGAAAACCTAGGAATCAACACCTCAACCACTGCAAAAGGCCGCTGGAACGCCGTCAACGAGCACTACCAGCTGCCGCATCCGATCGACCCGACCCGCGCGCCGACCCGAATCCAGGTAAGTCGGATTTTCCAATTTTTTTTTTTTACTTTTTTTAGTTATGTTATTTATTTCGAATTTATTTATTTATTTTTTATTTATATTTCAATAAATAGAAAAATGTTAGGAATTAGATTTTCTTTTTTAGGATTAGGATTTAATGATAAAATAAAAAAATAAAAATAATAATTATAATAATAAATAATAAAATGTAGAAAATTCATAAAGAAAATAATAAAAACATTAGAAAAATAATAATAATAATTTAGACTTTAAATAGGATAGATAAAAATCTAGGAGAAAATTTTTAATAAAAAAAAATTATAAAAATTATGAAAAACTAATAAAAAATTAAAAATTAATAAAAAATCATAAAAATTAATAAAAATCAATAAAAAATTATAATAGTAGAAATGAGTTGAAAATTAGAGAAAAATGAATTTTATCACTTAGAAAAATCTTTTTCTCAAATAAATCAAAAATTGGTATTTTTCCTTAAAATTATTATTTTCAAAAAAATCAAATTAAAGCTTAGGCTTAGATTTTTTTAGAAAAAAATCCTAAAATGGTAAAAAACATAAATCAAAAGAGATTTGACAATTAAAATTCACAAACACACTAAATTTTTTCAGGAAAAGCGAACTACGGCTTGTTTGATCCTGAATAGCAGGTACGTAGCCACCATTTGGGGCAACCCTAAAAAGGAACAAAAATCATTTTCCTAGAATAATTCACTCAAAAACACAATAAAAGACAACAAAAATAAAATAAAAGACATTTCGAGATAGGATAAATTTTAGGAGATTAGGTGGTAACCGTAAGGTTTTAATAGGTTAGCCTTCGAACTTAGAAACTCTGGTTTTCCCCTTTCCTCTTTTCACAAAAACGAGAAGAGGAAATCACAACGACTAGTGGTCCAAATTAGGACTAATCTGCTGCATTAGTCTTAATTCAATCTTTCCCAACAACAGTTGGGTGGCGACTCAAAACTAAACGAAATTCCTAACTCAAGTCGAATATCTATATTAGATGAGCATAGGGTCTAGTCTATATCAGATTAGGAATGGGAAATCAAAAATTAGACTCGACAGGAGGGAATTGAAATTGCTTAAATGCTTTCTTGTGTATGTCATTCCTAAATCTAGTTCTCTCTCTCAATACTAAACTTCCCCCCTCCTCCTACGACACCTAATAATATCAATTACATTTCTTAATCATTTATATTGAAAATGATTTTTTTTTAGCATCAATAATGAAACAATTTTACAAAGTCATAAAAAAAAAATCATGTAATACACTTCTTTATATCCTACTAATCTTTTCTCTCTATTTATAATTTCCTATTTAAATATTTTGTATTTTTTTATCATAATAAAACTTATGCAAGTTTTATGTGTATTGATTTCAACTTTTTTTTTATACATTGATTATTAAATTTCAGTCAATATATATTGCCACAATGAAAGTAAAAAAAAATAAAATTATTCTTTAAATTTTTTACAATGTGCACTCATCAAAACTAATTATTTACAACGCTTTATACTTAAGTCCACAAACATTAACATTCCCTTAGTTATAAGAGTCAAATATAGAATTAACACTAAGGTGAGTAGGTAACCCTATTATATGAGATATTTACTTGTATTCTATTCAATCGGGTAAGTTCAAATAAGTATTAAAAGCCACATGATAGGTTTCAAGTAAAGATTTTTTTAAACCTATATTATAAGGTACTTAGAATATAAATTCTAAGGTATCATATACCAATCCTATAAAAGATTATTAAATAATATTAGTAAATGAATAATATATGACAATTTTATATTTTTTTAGCTAATAAATGTTTTGGTAAAAGGGAAGAAAAAGGAGGTCATGCTCATAAATTAATAACCTAAACAACTTAATGTAATAAGGCCTTACTCACTTTACTTTTTCTATTCTTTCACTTATTTTTCTCATCAATTTTACGTTTTCCATTCTTTTCCCTTATTTTCTCTCATTTACTAAATAATAAAATCACGTAAGTTTAAAATAATGAAGATAGGAAAATTTACTTGCTTTTATTTTACAAATTTGTTGCAAGTTTTATAAATATTTTATATAAGAACATGTAATATCATATATAAATTACTTTTTCTAACATCACATAACTTGAAATTTATAAAAATAATAGCAAAAATTACAGATTTTAGAGTATCATATGATAAGTTCCACCTCTAAAATTTAAAAACATATATTTTAGAGGGTTGGATAAGGATAAAACCCTATATCCTACTCAATATATACATGTCCACCCCTAAATAACACCTCCATGTAAATTTCTCACCAAACTTGCGAACCTCCACACTTCCAAGCACCTGAGTAACGAGAAATGTTTGGACAAATCCACCTCACTAGTTATGCTACCACCTTTCTTGAAGTTGGTTTGACACAAACAACAAAAGTTGGGGGCCATGGAATCACCAACATTGGTCTATTTGAACAAGGTCTCTTGACCTAGCAATTGGATTGTTCTAGCTCACCACCCCATTAACACACTCCACTCTGTTCCTCTCTAGCCAAACAAACCGGAGAACTCCAATCGTGAAGATAATTCGTATGTGATCTACTTTCCCATTCATCCATCCGAAACCCTCATGAAAGTAACCTTCAAAATTTATCAGAGTGAAAACACCAACATTGCAGCATCACCCGCGAAGGAACGGCGAAAGAAACCATGGTTTTGAATCTATTCTTCTTCTTGACACAGCACGCACCTCGACACCGACTAGATGCCTCTTCACTTCAAATTGCCATCTATCAAGAGACATCGGACCTCTGTCGTCCTACATCCTGAGGCAGACTTAAAGGAGAACTTACCATTATATGAAACTTGCCAAAATTGTAAATTACATGTACCTTGAACAGATTGACTTTCCTGAATTTTCTTCTTACAACTTTGTTTAGTTGGACTAATGGCTTGAAGATATGACTTGAAAACGCAGGTATAGATTTACTTAGTGTTGGTCTAGCAACCCATGTCCCATTGGAGATAAAAACTTGTTACCCCAACTTCCTGACCTAATACTGCAATCCAATAAATTTAATAAACAAGTTTCCAAAAAAAGCTTTTGAAATATTCCCCCAAAACAGAAAGGATTCTAAATTTTCTCCGCTAAACTTCTTCCTAATTGCTATGAAATCAAACTAACTCTTTGATATCACATCAGGAGTCATTTTAGACAATCTAAACACTAGTATCTGGGATAAATCTGAGTGGTCAAATCACATAGACTTACTGGGAGCAAAAGAACTGCCAAACAAAACCTTAACCATCTTCAATAGATCTTCCTTTAAAATGAACCAGCATGACTTTAAAAAGCAACTATCAAAACCCATTTAGGACCAGCTAAAAATCGTCATTCCTTGCAAATAGCCACTTCTTTCAGCTCAACTATAGAAGGATCAAAATTCAAATTCAAGAAAGTCATAACGAGGTCTTCCAAGTCAAGCATTAAGCCATAGAGGGATCTGCACATTTTCATTCCCAACTTCTCTTAGATAAAAGCTATTGCTGATCCTGCAATTTCTTATTTTATTAACCAACCTCTCTCCCTCCTCTTTTCTCTTAACTATATTAGAGATTTTGTACAATAATCTTTGAATTTGGCATGAAAACATTTATAGTGCTGTCCCATTCCTTAGGACACTTCACTATTAACTTCCTTATTCCACTTCTGCAAACACTGTTTCACTATTTTCAACTTTGGATAAAATTTCCTTAAGTTTCCACTCTTAGTTGTTTTGGAATGAAAAAAAAAAAAAAGAGGAACCTAATGAATAGATTTTTAGTACATTTCTATTTGTTCTCTCGTCTTATTGAAATTCTTGCTAGTTCAACTTGAAATAAGCATGGGATTGACAAGACTTCGATGGGTGTTTGCAAATAACTAAAGACCCTGCGACAAATCTTGTCTATCTTGACACTTTGTAAAGAAAACTGAAACAATGACACTCCAAAAAGCCCAAATCTTCAAATTAACATTTGAAACTATGCCTCTAAAACCACTCCAAAACACATATACTAAACTTTGTGAAGCCTTTTAGTTGAATTAATTTTCCAACTTCTCTTCTTTTTTTAAAAAAAAAATATTTCATAACTAAATTCTTATTTCGGTTTAACCATCTATAATAATGGTCTATACTAGTTGCGGCATCAATAATTAATAGAAAGAATGTAAATCATTTTGAAATAACAATAATATACAAACAATATCGAGGGAGGAAACTTTATAAAAAATCTGCATAAGCTCGAGAGTAACTGCATGTGAATTCAACACAAATCCCATAAGGACTTGACTTGAACATGTCATGGTCATTATTCATTCATGTTGTATAGGTCGATATAAATTTTGCATGAAAGCAATGAAATGAAACCTGCTAGAAACATGAATTTTGGTTCAT
This sequence comes from Laguncularia racemosa, assembly GCA_037954665.1. Taxonomy (NCBI): domain Eukaryota; kingdom Viridiplantae; phylum Streptophyta; class Magnoliopsida; order Myrtales; family Combretaceae; genus Laguncularia; species Laguncularia racemosa. The sequence goes on from JBBMOL010000426.1 coordinate 102,892, forward strand.
TTTGGAGTGTAGTAGCGATATTTTTATTAAGTTACTCCAAAGCAAGAGATAAAATAGGAAGTTTAAGAGATAGTCAAGACCATAACAAGATTAAACAATGAAATTACTAATATATAGCACAGTTTTGAAAGTATATGTCGGTATTAAAAAAAATTACAAATACAAATTGGCTATATTTACAAAATAAATATATAATATAATAATAATTTCTGTATAGTCCTCTCATTAGTCACTAGCCGAGCTACATATACGTTCCTCAATAAATGTTGATGGAGAAATGAACTATTGCAAACATCACTTCAGCTGACTTATACGTTTGATAGACGTGCATGGCAGACATTGCGCTTATAGTTGTCCTTTCATCCATTTCCATTTCCAGCTTTTTTGCCATGGACTTTGGGATTTCAAGTTAGCGGTAGCATGTGTCCTGGACAAATAACTGTTCCTTTTTTTTTTTTTTAATTTCGGATCATTTGAGCAACGATCTTAAATATTATAATTTTAAAAAAATTATATAAATATTATATTTAAAATAATTATTTACAAATCGATTTATAATTTTAAAATAAAAAAATTTAAACTGGAGATATATACCCATTCATGCCTATAATACAATTTATTCTTAAGATACAAAAAAAAATACTGAAAAAGCAAATCAGTTTTACGTTTTCTGTTTTAATTTTATTTTTAATCTTAAAATCCAAACCACATTCATATTTTTAAAATTTATTTTATAAATATATAATATTTTAAAAAATTATAATATTTAAAAATGTTACCAATTGTTTTGGTATGCATACTTTTACTTATCAATTCCCTTCTAGTCCACTGTATAAGTCTCCTAATTTGCATAATATGGCACTCCTATCAATGCTCTTTTCCCTCTCCTTGTGGCATATTAGATGTGTTGCAAGTCCCAACTTTTAACTAGAAAAATACTATGACATATTAAAATGAATTTAACAAGAAATTAATCAAATGCTACGAATCGATTAAAGTTCAAAACTTTACCTTGTTTAAATCTTAAGGAAAAACACCTGAAAAATAGAAAGAGTGAGACTAATTATTTTCCTTTCCCACTAAATTGAAACCTAAAACTGTAGTAATGGAACAAACGTGATTCAAAGATACTCTCCATGTTGATAATTGCTCCACAAGTTTAAGATTAGAGTGAAGAGAAAGGGAAAAGTAATGGGATTAAATTTTAAAGATTTGAAGGTGGAAATTAGTTATGGAAAAAGAAGGAAACTTTTTTATATTTCCTTTTAATTTCAAATTAATAGATATTCACTCTAAGTTTTCTTTTTTAATTTTGGAAAACATAGGTATCATAAATGTTAAAATTAAAAACATAGGTATCCAAAGTAAAAAAAAAAAAGAGTCAAAATCATGTATCTTTAGTATAATTTACCCTTTTATTTATTATGATTTTAAGACTCAAATACTTAAATTACATGTCCAAGACTTAAGTTTGTGTGCATATTGTATAAATCTATAAATTTGATTGAGAATTTTCTATTATGTAATAAATATAAAACCTATATCTTATTTACATGTTTAAGTTTTTAGATTATATGATTATGATGTTAATCATAACATGATATCAAAGTAGAAGTTCTTGGGTTCAAACTCCTACATAATCATTTTACCCTTATTTAATTTAGTCAAAGTCCCAATTCACAAGTGTGAGAGCATGTTATGTAATAAATATAAACTTCACATTATATTTACAAGTTTAAGTTTTTATATTACATAGTTGTGATATTAACCATAACAATTTCTATTCTTTTTACTGAGGAAACCTTGTATTTTTCTTTTTTTTCCTTTGATTGAGATAATTATAAATCCATGTAAGAAAAAAAAAGGGAGAGTGAGAAGACAAAATAAGACAGGATGGTATTGTAATAAGTTATTTATTAGTAACTTAAAATGAAATCTTCAATTCATATTATTGAATAATTCATAAATAAATGTTTCACGTGAGATTTTTTTTTTTAATTTTTTCTATTAGATCTTTTCAAGTCACCAAAATGTAGCCATTGGACCTATGGAGAAATTTCAATTTGGTGTACATTGCTTTAGAGTGATTATTTGTGGTAACCGTTAGTCTAACATCAAACTAAAAATTAGAAGTTTGGGGTTGCCTTCTAATTAAACGTTTCGAAACCTTTTTGTCTACTAACAAAGAAATACATGTTACTATCTTTGGAAACTGCATGATTCTATTTTTTATTTTTATTTTTATTCATAAAGATTCAGAAATGTAGTAAAAAAAAAAAAAAAGACGATAGGTATATATGCAACATATTGATATAAGTGAATGTTATTTAAAAAATTATTATTATTAAATAAGGACCGGAAAAATTGTAGAATTTTCATAAATTTTAAGTTGATTGTATTATAAGATATTTTTAATTTAATTGATCATTATCCTTAATTTTAGCACCACTGCAACCATGGGCAGCACCACAACCAATGGCAAACTACCTCTGCCCATGGTTGCATCAACACCAATCATACGACTCACATTGGCTGCAACCATACTAGCCATGCAATGAGGGCTGTACATCTACACCAACTCGTGCAACTTACATGATTCATACTCTGAAGGGGCAGAAGACAGGTGAATTTGACTGGAGAGATATTTATCACATTTTAGCTCGGAACGTATTTCACTTGACACCTATAAATTTATCTTTTATATTTTTTTTAGGAAAAAATTATAAGTAAGTAGATTAATATTTGAGATTAAATTCAAATAAAAATAAAATTTTTATACTAATTAAAATAGAAAATCAATATTATGATAGATAGTCGAAACAAATGATTGAAGTTTTAAATGATTAAAATAAAAGATAAATGTTATGCTAAATGATTTAAATAGACGGTTCATTATTATCCTGTAAATATGTTAAGTGGTTTAAATAGATAATCTGTTATTATTATTTATAGCAGTACAATAATTGAATTCTTTATTTAAACTATTTAACATAACAATAATTTTCTATTTTAATAATTTGAAAATTTGGTCACCTTTTTGAATTTGACCTTAAATATTGATCATCTCTATGTATTTAACCTATTTTTATAGCATCCAATCAAACCGTGTATTTACTGAAAATAAAATACGAAAAAGACAAAAATATATACATATGTACCTAATTTATAAAATTAAATTCTTATGAAATCTCTAAAAAGTTGGACTAAAATTACCAATTAAAATTTTATTAGTCAATACATAAAATATATTTTTTAAATCCTTTTTTTTCTTAAAAGCACAAAATTTCAATTTTTAATTTATATATCTCAATTACGATATTCATTATAAAAAGGTCATATTTTAAATAGATGTAAATTAGTGTTAAATAAATATAAATCAAATAGGTACAAACAAGTTTTTTTTTTTTTTTATAGTGATGAAAAGAAAATTCCAAACCTAATATATTCTTCTAAAAGACCATTATTCCTACTACTACATTATACATATCTTTGCAAAAACCTGCCTTTTATTTTTTTGTAAGTCGTAAGTCTTTAAAAATCTGCCTCTCAAGGAGTTCTCGACAATAATGCATATATACTGTAAGGTTCACTCAAGTCAAACGGTGCATGCTTTCCTTATTCCAAATGTACCTGCCCAGCACAAGCTCTTCTCAGTGATAAGGTTTTTTGCCCCCTGAACAGGGGGCATGTGGAAGCCCCTAGGCAACAGTGAGTGACCCTAGTCTTGGGAGCCACAGCCTACAAATTTAGAAGTTTTCTATGCCTTAATTCTAGAATTAAATGTCGAGTTAAAAACTTTTTCTTCTTATCTCTTTCATATCTGCAGTTTTTACCGGGCATAATTTGTTCGTGCATATCTTACCAACCCATATAACATAGAATAACAACCAAGTCATATTTGCATCCCCATTTTGAGTTTGATCGCTCGGAATTCATATGCAATAATTCATGTCCAGCCAACTGGGGCAGATTTCTCCTAGAGTTTGTGTGCCCCTAATGCTGCATACCATTGCTAGGTTTATTACATACGTGATGAATTATCGTTACTAGTATTAAAAATTCAGCCTGACACCCCTAAAATTTGTAGACACGGCCTGGTCAGTTGACTAGTGCTGCACAAGCTGTGCCAGTGTGCATTGATTTTCCCCAAGGAAAAAGGGTATACACAGCACTTACAGTCACCATCTATGATTACCATCTCATTCCCTTTGGCAAACTAGAGCGATGGACCATCTTGCAAGATGAGTAAGCCACAGCAAAGTAGCATATGTAGTAATTTTTCGCTGGTCCCCAGCTGGAATTTTGTGTGCTACTCCATACTTCTTGGGGCAACTCTTCATTTTGCCTTTTATTAGCTTTTATTAGACCAGGCAGAGACAATGGATGACTACGACTTCCTCTAGGCTCATATGTTGTTCATTATCATCCCAATAGTACAGCTAACAATTACTTTTCACCTGTCTGGGATGTTGAAGCTCAAGTTGGAGTTTCCACTTTACATCTCTTGGGCGTGATAAATGCCTTGTTATCATTGAGTATGATCAGACAAAGATCGAATTTTTATTAAATATATAATTTTTAATGACTTTTTCTTTTTTATCATCATTTACCATTTTTTTTCTTTTAGAAAATAGCTAGCATTTGAGTTTTACATTTATTCATATTTACACACCATAATATGTTTTCATATAATTCTCTTATTTAACATTACATGATGCATTATGTTCATCCACGTCTTGTGGGATCAAACCTTTAGCCCCTATGTTTGTATCTTGCACAGTTTTAAGGAATAAGTTTAGTTTAAATAAATACATCAAATGGGTTTAATGGCTCATAAGTCATTATTTTCCCACTAATCATGGCCGACAGTAAAATGCGAATGAGGTTTTGTATTAACACAGGTGCGTTATAACTACTTAGAATCACACAGCATACAGACACATCAGATCTTATAATTCTTTAAAGCAAACGATCCATTAACTAATTAACCTTGCTTCACATGATTCATAAATCTCATCATTGACTTTGGAGAGAAAAAAAAAAATTCTATAATATCCATGCCCTCCTTGATTCCATACAGCCTTGACTACACAATTTCTAATTTCTAAATTCATATATTAAATTATTCATAACAAATGCAAAATGACCCATTTTATTAATTATGTACTCTGGTATATGAGAGATCAACTTACAATATAAGTTGATAAATGATGTGTAGTAGTGCAGTAAATGTTATAACTACGTGACAAAGCAACATCAACAATAAAACACTAAGAGTATTGCCTTGATATCTCTAATAGACGATTAGAAATGACTTAACCCTACACGGTAAATTTCTCAAGTACGACTTAATTACGTGATCTGATTGGTATAAGTCACCGATAAGAGATTTAAAATAAATTTTTATAGTGTAACTACTTAAATTGTGGTTCTATATATAAAATTTTGATATATCACAAATTATATAAAAATTTATTTTCAAATCTCCCTTATTCTAATAGTTTACTCTATTAATATTGAAACCAGCGTGCCATGAATATACAACAGGAAACAAAAATTGAAGCCACATTTTTTTGGCCATTATATATAAACACCCAAGTGTCGTATTTGCTTATTTCAAACATTTTGGGCATATAACTCGTAAGAAATGACTTGAAGATATGGAATGTAACACAAGCAGGATAAGTCTACAAATGAAAGAACAATTGAATCATCATGGTTATCAATAAAAAAGATTCCAAAGCAAAGAAAGAAGAAATTGAAATTAAAGTTAAGCCATAAAAAAAATAGAAATTAGTTTAGCACATTTAGGAGCTAGTCAAAATCGAAATTGATCGAATCCTTAGTTACGTGCATTTGAAATTTGGTTTACTCATTCGGTTGTATTGACCTATGACTTAGCAAACTTTTTGGCCATCAAAAACCTTTGAATCACGTTAAATAGGGGATCTGGTGGGTTTGTCAATTAATTACCAAAGTGTATTTCATGTTAACACCGTCCTACTTATTTAATTGAACCATTTTATTGACCTCTACCAAACATCTTAGTTCTCGATCTGAACTTTCTAACCCACTTTAGCCAGTTGAACTCAACTTTGATCGATTGAAGTACTATTATTTTTCATTTCTTTTCTTCCCATCAACATTTAATAGGATTTTTCAACCATCAATGACCTTTATAAAGCCATCAATTTCTAGGAAACATCATTATAAAGAGAATATCCAAGAATTATTAATGTCCTAACACTAGACACCCCATTTTGTCCCTTATAATATCTAAAAATGTAAAAAAAAAAATTAGAGTAAAAACCCCACACCCCCATAGATGTCAAAAGTGGTTATTTTCCATCAAGGTATGCACCCTTGAATTACTATTGCATATTCAACTCCTATTGCAGCAGCTACTACTATTTTCTTAATCTATCCAATTTGTTATGGAAGTTTTTTGAATGGTATACCTATAAGAACTTTTGGTACTTTCAACTTAATGATTGTATTCTAGGTAAAGCATAACATCCTTATGCACCCATTTTCACATGTTAATCGTAGCTAGTGTATTTGGCCACTCCTGATTCAATGCTACGCATAGTTCCTTGATAACTTCTAGTTTAATTAGGAAAACTACAGAAAATGAATCTATTGATAAATGTTACAGATTTGATTAAGAGGAAGAAACTTATGATATTGTAGCTACTCATGGCTATTTGGCTGACTGATCATTCAATATACTAGTTTCAACAATTCTCATTTTTTCAATTTCTTCTTAACTACTTAGCCTATAGTAAGTATTTGGTTTAATGCTTTAGATATTAGTACTATAGCTTTCAACCTAAATGGTTTCAACTTTAACCAATCTATAGTTAACAATCAAGGTCGTGTAATTATTACTTAGGCAGATATTATTAGTTGTGCTAACCTTGGTATGAAAGTTATGCATGAACATAATGCTTTTAATTTCCCTCTAAACCTAGTGACTGTTGAAGCTCCATCTACAAATGGATAACACTTTGGTGTTAGTGCAAGTATTTATGAGTTTGAGTGTTGATTATTACTCCATTGAAAATTAATTTTACATGGTTAAAAGCAATTTTTGGAGTCAAAGTATGCATATACAACTTAACATTTTTTTTTTCTATTTGAAAGCACTCAATTTTACTAAAAATTAATTTTCTAAATGCACTCAAACCTCAATGATGAAAAAGACCTAGTTGTTTTATCCTAATTTCTCAACCAACATCGTTTAGTCATATCTTTGGTTGGTTTGCAACTTGCATATCCTACCCCATATCTAGGAATAAAGGTTAAGAATATGTCTATACTTTTGAGTTATGGCAGTTCGCTATCTAAATTTTTAAAATTTATAATTTAGCACTCATAATTATAAAATCCATTCAATTTATTGTCTTCATTTAAAAGTTTATACACTAATTTTTCTAAACAGAAACACCAAATTGAACAGATTTTGGAATTTAATACTAAATCACAAATTTTAAAAGTTTATATACTAAACTATCCAAAACTAAATAATATAAATACTTCTCTAACCTTTCCCTCTTATTTATACAACAATTGTCTTACTTCCTATCCACTTTCATACCCACTTCCATGACCATCATAGGTAGGAACATTACCCACATATCTTACCTCAGATTAGGTAATAATATGCAATTCTACCATAACAACAAAAACTAGGGGGAAATGGCATTATATCAATTTAATTAATCATCAATTTCTGACATATAAGCATAATATTGATAATGACAACAACAAACTAGAAGCACAACCAAACAAGCAAAACGAATACAATTGATAGCAAAGATTTTCTTTTTCTCATGTCATCTCCATCCACGAAAAACTTATATTTCCTTCCATAAGGAGCTTCACAATTGGTCATCCTAACATCCTTTAAAATGTAAGGCACATACACTCAATATATCCTCAAAAATATAAATAACAAAGACTCACTAAAGTCAAAACTTATTTCTAAGGCGACTTTTAAACCCAAACCCTTTTAATATTTCTTTACATACCTCTATCCCATATAATAGTTATCGAAACACCATAAAGCCTTACAATCTTCCTAGGTATATATGCAAAGTTTTTAAAAGGACACCGTTCTTTGATTTCTAAGAAATGAGTGGACTCAATCAAGTCCCCCGAGCTGAATTATTTCCACCAAGCGCACGAGCCAATAGCGTGAACAAAGTCCCAACTATATGCCGTCACTTTCACTCCAGAATAGGTGCAGATGCAGCTTGTCCCCCTAAGCATTGGCGTCAAGTTCACATTTGTCGACAAGTTAAAAAGATCACCAGTTTCCCGTTCATAATCAACCATCGGTAAATTGCACTCTTTTTAAGCCCCCATTGATTTAAACATCCGAGTAATTATATCGGTTACAAGCCCTTATTATTTTTACAGCCCCCAGCTAGCATTGGGAAAGGCTTATAAACTTACAGCGAAAATCACACCACAGCCATCATGATTAATAAGATGATTTATGGGCTTCTTTTAAATTCCACACACCCGTCTTAACGTCGAAAGTAGGGGTTTAAAAGACAAATACTTGGCTTAAATATTTTGATCCTGCCTCATTTTGAAATATTTTCGAGGTATTATGGATTAACAACGAAACATGTCAAATTTCAAAAATTTTTACTGTAATAGAAAAAAAAATTATTAGACGTACAACGTGAACCCTTTTTTTTTTTTTCAATTTGCAAATAGAACCCTAACATTCATAGTGCGCCATGGTACCATCTAACCTAATAACAACGTGTCAAAACTTCAGTAAATTGAAGAGACATTGACCTTTTTCCAAAAAAAAACTCTCTCAAACCTAGGTGGTGTTAAAATATATTTTAAAGTTCCAAGTCAATCAATGTCAAAGCTTAGAGATCACTCGCAACTCCTAGGGATAATTTATTAGAACTTATGAGACAAGCATACCAAAGCAACTAAAGCACATTTTGAAAATTCATGGGAGTACATCGACTACAAAAGTTCTAGGTTTGAACCATGTGACTCTAATTTTATTAACGTAAATATCTCATGTGGACTGGTGGATACCATCTTTCCTCAACATATGCTGTTTTTTTATATTACACCAAAAATATTAAAAGAGTCAATTTCCTTTTTTATTCTCTCTTCGCGGTAAGCAGCACAGCCGTTTCTTTCTAAAGGAAAAATCAAGATGACCCTTACCTCTTTTTCCACCCCTCTCACTTTCCACTGAACAAGATGACTTTTAAATTTATTTAAAAACCAAAAAAACAAACAAACAAACATACTTTCGGTCCGCTGTATGAGTTCTCATGAAACGTCGGTTTTTTAGTTTTCTGTCCCTGGCTCTCTCTCTCTCTGAGCCTGACCTCAGCCAGTGGTGACCACTAGAGTGCTGCTTCTAGGAACGCACACAAACAAAAGAAGCAGAGCCTCCCCTCTAGTAGGTCCATCTGGCCACATTACAAAAAGAATAAAAGAAAGCATCCTCGTCCCTGTAAAACGAGCTGTAGAGAGAGTAGGCACAACACAGTTCTATTTTGCTTACGCTCTTCAGGACCCCTTTTACACCAACTTGGCTATTTTAAGTCATTTTCGTCCCCCACTACATGTACCCCATACCTGTAACTCTCTGTAATATTTGTACACTACACACAACTTTTGGGTATGTAAATATCGTGATGGCAGGCGGTGGAACCAGGAATTTTTTTTTTTTTTTTAATTTTCAGGTCAGGATATCACCGAAAAGCTAAGTAGGCCGTAAATCTTAATTTTAAAGTGGGGTAAAAAACTGTAAAAATCAGAAACCTTCTAATTGAATTCCATGACATATAGCAAATAATTACTGAAAGTACCTTGAAAATACTGCCACCAAAAAAGGAAAAGAATAGAAAAAGAAAACTGAAAAAAGAAGCTTTTACCAATCTCAATATACAAGGACTCAAGACTATCCAAAAGCGAGTAATGATCAATGAATATATAAAACCAAAATATGGAAAGATAAGGAAACGCTGCAGTGATCAGGTTGCGATCAGCAAAAGCATGCATAATCCAAAGCAATAAACAAGAGATAAAAGAAGAACAAAAGAGAGAATAAAGCTGCAACAATTAGCTAGTTTTTTGGATTTTGCTTCTTGTTACTTCTATATAATCTTTTGTACATCATTGGAGGGGGCTACAAGAAAATACAAAAACTTAATACCCCAGCATATCATGAAGGGAATAATAATATAAACATGTACTTGTGTTTCTAGCTTTGCAAGCACCACCTCCATCTTCATACAACTACCAAAAAAGAGAGGAAAAGAAAAACACCCACCTTGCTTTTCTCTCCGATTTGATCATTTAATACCATGACAAAAACAATAATCCCAACAGGAATCCCAAAAGTCAGAGAAATATTTATATTATGCAAAGTGTTCAAAATGCCTTTTTGCACTACTTTTTTTCATCTCCTTTCTTTTCTATTATGTTGTCTCCCTTTATAGAGCGACTTCTGTCTGCAAAGTGGCTGCAGCATTTAACCCCACCTGCTGCTGCTGCTCTACTTCCCACATTGCTTTTGCAATAACACCATCGTGTACAGGCACATATTCCTAATTATACATATGCAGAAAAGAAACTCAGGAATCTTTCTTTTTCATCAATACGTTGTCTCTTCGATTTATGAACATCATGATGTTATTGCCAAGTTATGGATAATCTGAATATATATAAATATATATATATACCTCAAGCTTTTGAACAAGTTCTTTTGCATTTGGTGCTGAGACTATAATGTTTCGTTGAGAGGGTTTGATGAATCCGTCATCCACAGCTTTGTCAATGAATGTAAGAAGATAGTCGTAGTAACCATCAACATTTAACAAACCCACCTAGCAGTTTTACAACATCTTGTATTTAAGAAAAATGAATCCAACAAGGATAGCACTTTTGATACTTTGTAGGTTTTACTTACAGGCTTGTCATGGATGCCCAGCTGTGCCCAAGTGATTGCTTCCAGCAACTCCTCCATAGTCCCATACCCACCTGAGATGGGGAAAAAAAATTAACACAAAAATTCTCGCCTGAACCCAATATCGTGGACAGACTACAGAAATCTAATGGATCATATACACGGGGCACCATGCATCGGGTCTAGAGTAGATATTTTTGGTTATTATATGACAGGTCTCAACAACCAAAACAAACACGCACACACACACACACGAGACCTGGTAAGGCAATGAAACAATCAGAATGGCGAGCCATTTCAGCTTTTCTTTGGTGCATATCTGCAACAGGCCTAACTTCTCCAACAGTCTCACCAGTAATCTGAAATACGAGGGAAAAAAATAATAAATGCTTTGTAACACATAAAACCCATCAAAACATAATAGTGTAAATTTAAAACAAACACTTCAATAAGGCAAAACCTTTACCTCTTTGCACATTAGGGTTCTAGGAATGATCCTACAAAGAAAAAACAAAACTAATGAAATAAATGACCAAGAAAAAGAAAATTCCAATTAAAGATTCAAACTTTAATAGTCACTGAAGAAAAACATACACATACCCAATAACATTACCACCACCTTGATATACAGCTTGTGAAACCAAACCCATTAACCCAATACTTCCGCCACCATAAACAAGGTCCAACCTTCTTGCTACCTTCAACGTGATGATATAAAAAGAAGAAGATGACGAAAAACCAATACCCATCACCAAAAAGTAATAAAGAAAAAGCAGGTAAGAAGTAGGATGTAGTATTAATACCAATTCTTGAGCTAACTCAATAGCAGCATCTCTATAACAGTTTCTCTTCCCAGTACTACTTCCACAAAACACACAAACCCTTTTGAACCTTGACTTGAGAGTGACCTTATCATTATCATTGTCTTCCGTATCGATAGCCATTTTTTTTTTTTCAAAGTAAGCCTTTTCTTTCCTTCTTCCTTCGCGTGGAACAACAAGAGACGAGACGAGACCCACCCGAACCAGTAATGCATGAGAGAGAAGAAGATAAAGAGACCCACCATTTATAGAATGCAGAAAGTAATTACTTATACGGGTATTTAGGAACCTTAAAACCAAAAAAAAAAAAAAAAAAAGAAAAGAAGCAAAATCTTGTAACGTGTGGATGGGGATTCAGTAAGACAAAACTGTGAAAAGAGATGTACGCTGTGTTTGGATTGGGGCAAATGGAAACACATGGAAAAATAAGTGGAAATGATTTGTTTGATAATTTTAGTAAAGTGTATAAATGAGATGAAATTAATAAAAAAGAGTGAATGTTTTCATTCTTCTGTCATTTTATTTTTTCTTTAAATTTAAAAAGAAAATAAAAAAACTAAGTGAAAATTATATAAATTTATAAAAATACTTCTAAAAATAAAAAGATAAAATATGGGACATTTTAGTCATCTTTTTTTTTTATTATTTTAATAAAAATATTGAAAAAATATTTCTTTTTATTTCTATAATACAAATCATAGCAATAAATAAAAGTAATTTTTTTCTTTCCATTCCTTTTATTGATTTCTATCTGTTTCCAGTAATAGAGTAGCAAAGATGTGCATGTGGATAAAGTTTTAGGAAAAAAAAAAGTTTGGGCTTTTTAAATAATTTTTTCATAGATCTTTATACTTACTTGGTGAAAAATAGAAATAAGAAGAGCATGGAAAATGAAAACTAAAAACATGTTTATTTTAATTAGATTTTTTATAAATTCAACTACAGGCTATATGTATAAATATATAATCTTAATATTTCTACTTTACATCTCTTATTAGAAAATTGTATACATTATAATCTAAATTATTAACTATGTTATATTATATTTTTCTCTTTTTATATGTGAATTTAATTTTACTTTATAGGGTATATTAATATGGATAAATAACATATAAATCATCTTATTTAAAAGTAAAAACGAAAACATTTATTATTCTTTTTTTTCCCCTCAACTATACATAACACATTTCAATATATGAGAAGAAAGGAATTGAATCAAATGTAAATCATGAATCCATTCCTATATTAAACCGGTCCGTAATATAAACTTTACAAGGGGAATATGATGTGATTTTAATTAATTATTAAGAGCTGGGAGCAAGTACAATGAATTAAAAGGAGGGTTAATGGATGGATGCCTAGCCTAGCCTGCCCTGGCCTGCCCTGGCCTAGGAGCCTAAGCAGCCATTGGCTTTTGCCTATATCCATCTCGGTTTTAATGCACGCAATCATCATAACGTGGTGGCTAAAACACGTGCAGAGGGTCTATAAACATCAAATCGAAATCATTTTCCGCAGCTCCAAAATTAATGAACTTTGAAAATGCCGATGCTCGTCAGGCATTTTTGAGAGTCACTGTGGATCACTCTTTCGAATGCAAGTAGGAAATTAAATTAATGAACCTAGCTAGACCTTTATATTTTCTTTCTCGTGTGAAACGTGTCACATGTTACATTGTCGTTCTATAAAACACCCATCCGTCCTTGAATAAGATTACTTTGAAATAATAGTGCACTTAAAATACAAAAAAAAAGTCATGCTTCAAACTAGACTAAATTTACATGAAAATAAATTTTATAATATTATCATCTCCTCGTTACTATAAATTTTTTTGAATTATAGTAATAATAATAAAAAAGCATGATACATGAAGTTTTTATTAAAATATTATTAAAATTTTACGATGTATATTTATATTAAATTTTTTTAATAATTCGAGAAGATTTAACATAATCGAGAAATAACATTATGATGCCATAAGAACACTATAAAATTCCCTTTACCACATATTCTTTATATGGATAGAAACATATAAAACTCGTCTCCTATGCTTTTCGAGCCATTTGGATTCAATTACAATCACCTGGATAATAATTTCCTCAAAAAAAGTGAGTAACACTAGAAAAGAAAACTATACTGTGTAAACCACAAATGCCAAACATCATGAATCATACATTTATGTCAAAATCTAATGCAATAACAAGCATAAAACATGTAGCATAACCGCAGTGCCTTAGGACTTTGAATAGCTCATGATGCCATTATAAGGGCCAAACCTAAATAACAATAATAATATATTTTAAGTGAACAATTTAAGTGTACATTAGCAACAATAACCACAATAAACAGGCATGTGTTAAGTTTACCGCGTGTATTATACAATCAGGAGTGCAATCTATATATTAATCAATTTTTTGTTTTTAATCCTACAAACATAAGCAATAAGTAATAGTATAGCTAATTACCTCTTTTTACTTGCAAAACCTTATAATCCATTTCTCCACGATCTTCCTAGATTAACAGATTAAGTAATTAATTTCCTAACCGTTATCAGGTATATTCATATAAGTTATATTTTCAGAATTGTTACCTGCCATTCTCTTAGTCCATTTAAATTTGAAAATAACCTATTAACAACTTATTACTAAATTCTTTTATAGGCTATGCTTTTATTTATTAGCGTAATTTTTCTTAAGAAGAGGCATAAAACTAAAGTGATAAAAATTTAGGGCAATAGGCCTAGGAGATAGGAGGTGATCGACCTTAACTAATGCATCTAAGGTTCCTCTTGTTTCAATTCTACAAAATAAATCTAAGTAGGGTTCTTTGGTTACCAAATTAGAATTTCCACTTATTACAATCATCTACTTAGGGTCATTATATTTTAATCAGGGGTATTAGCTTAATCTTATAATTGGGGTTCTTTACATTTTGATTAAAAGTTAATAACCATTTCATAAAGATATAGATTTCAATTTGTATATCTTTAGGGCTTATAATTCTTATTCCATATAAATCCTAATTCAAAGTTTCAAGAACCTTTTGATACATCTTTAAACATTGATCTTTCAATTGTCATCTTAAGTTTTTTTTTTTTTCCTTAGGTTATGAATCTAAAGGTCTATTGAGAATCAACTTTCCTATTATCAAATATTCACAATTCAAATTCTAAATGTGTTAGATTCTTTAACAAAGACTTAGGTTTTATCTTGGAAATCAAACATCAATATCTAAAGATTTCAAATATTTTTATGAACTTATTAACCTTATCTTTCATCATGATTTTCAATATTTCAATCTCAGAAAATATTAGCAAAAAAGCACTTGCTTCCTTCTTCTCTCTTTCCTTATCAGTAAGGTAAATTTTGCTGAAGTGATTGATCAAGAGAAAGTGAAGGCCTATTGATGGAAAGGGATAGAATTGACAATTTAGATCCAACTCATGAATTCAAATATGACACAATAAGATTGGTTTTTATTAACAAAAATCTACACAAATAATAAATTGGTTATATTCAAATAAAACACATTTAAATTCATTTCTAGGTTTATGTATAACTTCTAGACTCATTTACAAACCTATTTATTAAACAAATATTATAAATAAATATCAAGTTTAACGAACTCATTTAATATTAATAATATTATATATATATATATATGTTCCTTTTTATTCCAACTGGACTTATGGTTTCAAACTTTCTTTACACCACACAAGTATCTCTCTTTTCTCAGATCTCTTTTCTTCTTCTCCTCAAATACGAACATCTCGTAAACTCCCCTTAAGTTTCTTCTTCCTAAGTTACAGTCTCGTAAACTTTCAATTGTTTCCACAGGAATTTTTCAGATACCTTAATATTAGTATCCCACTAACAATGTTAAGGGAAAAACAACTTTTATAGAGAAAATTGTGATAAAAAAAAGAGTAAATATGTTTTTCATCTATATATTTTGAACCTTTTCCGCTTAAGCACATAAACTATTTATACTTATCCCTTAATAACCAAAATAAATAGTAGTATGATTAAACTATTTCATTTCGATGAATCGGTTAGTAGGAACTTCTAGTTTTGATAATAGAATTGGATAACGTTATAGCTATTTGTTTTTAATGATATAAGGTCGGTGTTTGTTTAGCATATCGAGAATGTGTATAGGAAATTATCTATTAAATATATTACGATTAGCTTACAGTGTCATAGTTGTCTAACGGCTATATATTGCACTATTAAGTGTTAAGACCCTTGTATCCTTTATATTTGTTGGAGTTAATTTTATGATTGTCCTTTTTATTTGTATTTGTATGTATTTTATAAATTTATTTACAAGTTTTTAATTGATAAACGAGTCAAATTCAAACGTGAAACATGCTAATTAAACCTATAAAATTATGAGTTTAGATTTTTAAATATGATTAATAAATGGATTCTATCACAAGTTGAGATTTTGATGACACAAAATTGTTTAGACATAAATATGACACATGATAGGATAAGACGATTTATTAGCCCTAATAAAGGATAAGAGATGCCCTTTCCATGGTTGTTAACTATTTCTATTGAAAGTGACTTATTTCTCTATATCCTTTACTCTTTGTTTTATTTACTTTACCCTTACTTTCCTTTAATATATTTCATATGTAACCTATTATTATTTTGTTTTACTATAGTGACCTTTATTTTTATTTTATGTTTTTATTTACTTTATTTTATGAAAAACTCCAAATTAATAAATGAAGTCAAGGAATTAAAGTAGGAAACATTTGAGATCAATCAAAGAAGGAATTATAAGGTTTAGGGCCAAAATTTTTCCAAAATGATCTTTTTGCCCTTCAACTCAATTTTATCAAATTAAATGCTGAATTAGCTTAGAGACTTTAAATATAGTTCAAATATCTCAACTAGGTAAATAAAATCATTAACAGTTATTAGGAGTTAATCGGAAAAGAAAATTTGAAGTTTGGAGATCAATTGGGTGAAAATGACCAAAATACCCCTAAGCTCAATTTTACTAAAATGTGACTAAATTTTGAGTTTATCAAATTAAATTGGAGCCTTAAGATGGAAAAATTTCAGCCAAATCAAAATACAAAACTAAAAAAATAGAAAATGCCACCTAAACCAAAAAGAATTGACACATAGCAACCAAAGGTGAATAACACCTAAGCCTCATGGTCCCTACTACCCCTTAAACCCTAAAGGGTTTTAGAAGACCCCTTATATACCCTCTCCTTGCCATGAAATAGTAGCAACCCCATTCAAGATTTTCTCAAAAAATTTTAAGGTATAATCCCACAATATCTAGCCTAAACCCTAAGTTTAGTACTAATTACCTCTTAATTAGATCACTAATCTTCTTCTTTTTTTTTATTTCCTCAAAGTTTTAGGTCTAAATCAAGGTGGAGCTTTAGTGGGTGGCTCTCAAGATCACAATAAAGAAGATTAACTAAGGTAAGTTGGTGATTAGCTCAATTTAAGTAAGATTAAGCTCACCAATTTTGAATCTAAAATCTAATTAGTTGGTTCCTTGTTAAAGGCATCATCGATAAGTTGAAAAGATCATTTTGGGAGGCTCCTATTGTATCTGACAAGAAGGGATTTCCTTGTTTGGTGCGTTCTTTAAAGAGGTAAGCCTTAACTATCCTTGGATGATGATTGAAATTGTATAGAAATGCATTTAAATGATCAAAAGTCTTGGAGCAAACAAAACCTATTTGACTACCACATGTGTAGGAGATTGAAGATCATTTTCTTAAATTGAAAAGTGATTTAGATGTAAAAATGGGTGGATTGATGATTTACCACGTCAAATGCAGTGTTAGATGCAAATTTATAAGATGAAAAAGGTGTTTGATGCATAGAGTAACAAAATGAAGTTGTATGTTTGATTGCCACCACCTATATATGACATTTGGGGAGTGTCTTCTTGAATTTAAATCTGATTTGATTGTTAAATTATGATAAAAGGAAGATTGGTGTAATTATTTGTGAATTAGGTAGTTTAGATAGTGGTTTCCAAGTATATAGTGATTTTATGTTGAAATTGATGAACATTTGATGAATTAATATGTAAACAAGGTAATTGAGGCTATAATCTAAATTTTTGAGCATATTACAAGTAAAATTTGAAGTGTAAATTGGGTTGAAATTGAAGTTTTTAGGGTGATTTAAGGCTTAAATACAATTTGGTAAATTGTAGGATGAATTAAGAAGGAAGTGGAGAATTTGATCCTAGAATTTATGATCACTGCTACTTGTTATGCTATCATGTTTAAATCTGAAGATTTATGATTAATCATACTTAATTTGAGTTAATTAGAACTATGCCATGTTTGGTTGATGATTTGAAGTTGGTTGAATGTGAAATAAAACTTAGAAAATCAAGTTGTAGTTGAATTTGGCTAAATATGAATGATTTGTATAGGGCTAGATGTTTTGAAGTATTTTGGGTTGTTTTGGATTCTTGTTAGGCTTGAATCTAATATTTAAACAATGTTTTATGAAATAGAAGAGAGAAGGAATAAGTGGATTTGGATTTAAAATGAAAGAAATATGGGGTTTTAAAGATGAATTCCGTATATGGGGCTGATATGAAAATTTGGGGGGTCTAAAATGATTGAAATATTTTTATCATTATTATTATTGATAAATAAGTAGAGGAAGTGATTAGGAATTACTTTAGTTTGACTTAATTTAAGCTTAAAATAAATAAGATATGATCCTTTAAAGTTATGAGTCACTAAAATAACGAATTCAAATTACAAGTTAGATGAACATAAATGGATTTAGATCAGTCTAGACACCTAAATTAAGGTATAATAAATGGAAATAGGCAAAATAAATGGAATAAGTCTTAAATAGATAAATCAATTCAAATAATTGGTTTAATCAAATTAATTAAGACTGATTGACTCAAATCCAAATATAATTGGGTTTACTTTTCTTTAGAGACTCAAATATCCTAATTAGGTTTTAGTAACATCTAGATATGGACTTAAACAATATAATGGGCCTAAGTAGATAAACACTAAGTGATATCCGCCAATTTAGCTAAAAAGCTAAATGAACCTTCTTAACCCTTAATGGACTTATAATAAGTATAGGCCCTAAATAGTTTAAACTTAACCTTAGAATAATATCCAAACAATTAGAATAATTATTTGACTTATGCTTTTTTCTTTTAATGTATAAAATTGGCTCATCTTTCTCAAATGGAAAATTAGACTTCAACTTAAGAACCTTCGACTTTTTTATGTATGCAATAACATGTGTATTGCTTGCTAGATTATAAACTTAAGGCGGACTCATAATTAACTTAGTTAAGTATCTTAGTGCTACTTGTGAGTGGTTGTCTCAAGTCAGAAAGTGATGCCTTAGACCTGGATTAGGGCTGCGATCTTGCTACCATCAAGGAATGGCTCGACGAGTGAAATCCTATGAGTTAACAAACACTGTAAGCAAAGAGAAGATATATCAAGAGTCTTTTGGGATTATGGGTCCCGACGAGTGATACAATATAACTGAACTATGATCAGTGTGGAACACATAACGATAAGCAAGGTTGTTAAACTCGTGATTCTATTTAGAATTGTTAGAGGATCTATAGAATCAAAACCTAAAAACGTAAGTTTTTATAATCTACATAAAATAACCTTAAAAAACTATAGATATGTTTACTATAATCATAAAAAAAAACATGAAATATAAGATGAAATAAATAAATTTAATATAAATTTTAGTTACAATTTATAATAAAAAATTATATACTTATAATACAAATAAATTAGTATAAGTTATTAAGCTAATATAAAACTACAATATAATAACAATACCAATATGAAATGAATTACAATATAAATAATAATAATAAAATACAGTGCTAAAAAAATCACTAACTCCTTTATCATAATCAAAAGTTAAAATTACATCCAACTTTCTCTTTACCATCATCATCATCATTGTCATCTTTATTATCAAATACCAACATTATCATTGATATTACTATCAACATTACCTTATATTATAATTCCAATTCTTTTAAAGAACTAATAATATTCATATTTTTTGAAAATTAAATTGTATTTTTCAATTTTTAGCTAATTTGACTAAAATATATAGAACCGGTAAATTTGGTTTAAAACGTAAGATTTTACCAATTTTACATGTAGACTCATGATTCTACTGCAAATCTATATGGAAATAATTTTATACCTGAGTCAACTTGGAAAAGTTTCCTAAAATCATAAACTTATAAAATCGTAGGGATAGAACTACGATTTTAACAACTATGACAATAAGATTACTTAAACAAGGCTACTATGTTTTCGTTTTCGCAACATGGAATTTGGTTACTCCCATCAAGCTTCGATTACTACTGCAATGGAATCATGACCTAGGTCCTTCATCATGTTATTCGAAGTCATGAGTACTTCCGTGCTGATTCTTTACTTTAAATAAGACAAAAATAAACTATTTGATTGTTTACCGCATTAGAAACGTAGGCTTGTTTAACATTTGTGTGTTTGTTTATGTTACTATATACCAAGTCATTTGGCCCACTTTTCCTTTTCAAGTAAGGACTATATGATGGATCCACTTTACGGTTCATTGGGTTTTGGCTATGAGAAAGAGTTCTGAGGAGAGGATGCAAACTTAGATGACATGGATTACCATTGACTTCTTCTATCTTTTATGTAGTCCTAGACATATATATTGTTGGTATTGTATTAGACTTATTATAGGAGCTACCTATAGCTCCATAGTTTATTTACCCTTAGGTCTATATTTTATGGGGCCCTTGAGCCCTATAACTTAGTTTATCTATTTCGCTCTATCCACTACGTTTTCTAAACTTAATGAAGGTCTAAAATGTTTTTAAAATCAAATGAACCATCAAATATTTTCAAATTTTAATTAATGATTTTAAGGTATTAAAATTGGTATAGAAACCCACTTAGTAATCGTAGCATTACATATTCTACTTAAGTAGGTTGCATAGTAAACTATCTTTGCCATAAAGAATCTTGGGCATAACATTTTATTTAATATGAAATCTTAGGATATTCTATCCCAAGAAAAAGGGGAAAAAAAAGTCCTAAATAATCTTGACCTCAGGGAGTATTTGAATAAGCAATAAAATGAACAATTTAGTATGAATGAGATAAGTTCGTTTTATGAGTCAAAGTAATATGTTAATTATGGTCATGCAATAAGAAGTGAATTTACTACAATCAAGAACTAAGACCAAGGCATAGTTTATTAAAACTATGACTCAATCAGTGAGTACAAGCTACACTATGCTTATACCCCCTTAAACCCAATAGAAAGATTCGAGTATATAATTATCAAAATTATAGGGGATACAAGTTGATCATCTAAAATGAAAGGAAAAGTACAAAGGATCAAGTGATAGAATAATATAGAAAACAAAAATTAGGAAAGGGAGTAATCCTTGTTGCCTCAAACCTATCAAGCTTCGCTTAAATCGCATTTAACCCTATTTCCATTTAACCTATCTAAGTAAACATGCTATTCTAATTATTAAGATTTCATAATACTATGTTTAACGTGTTTTCTAACATTGTCAGGTAATGCTTGATACACTCAAAATCTATTAGCTCAAAATAACAGGCATGGTATTCTATTAACTAAGGCCTTATCATCTGCTAAGACAGTGATCAAACTCACTCAATGATAGATTAAGTAAACTCATGATGTGGTCCCAAGCACTTGCAAGTCCACGTTGGCTCAAGGCTTCTAAACTTCCCTAACATTTCATGCTTCCCTAACTTTTGACCCAACATCCACTTACTTTGGCTCTAACTTGAGATCCAATTCCACTCATACTTAGTCATTAATACATACTATGCCTCTTTAGTTGCTTACTCTCTTCCTTTTAGCTCATTTAGCCCTTATAGTGCTAGTTGTATCAATGGGATAATGGAAGGACATATTGTGTTTCCTGGTAGTGGATCCCTTTTATTCTTCGAAACATGTGCGATTAAGAGTCTCTAGGTAAGTATTCATTGCTCTCACCTATCAATGATCACCTTAATCATCTTTTGGAATATAACCTAACTTACATCATGCCCCGTCTCTTTCTAAAGTAGCTTAGAGCAATCTCATCAAGTTTACCATAGTATAGTGCCCTCAACGGGGGTATCAATAACCCTATCACCAAAATATATCAACCTAATGGTAGTAAGAATCTCTCCTGCCATTATTGTTCTCAATGCTTCCCCAATGCCAACCCCATCTTTTATATCTAGCCCAATATATAGTAGTACTCATTGTTTAGCATCTGGTTCTCTAATCCACTCACCATCATTCAATTTTAACACTTGTTTCAAATCCTCCATCATTAAATTACCCATTTCCTAAACACATAGCTATATAGCTTGTGAATCCCTTTCAAATTTCCACTACCCCCTGTTGAGTCTAATTTTTTTTTTTTTTTTTTGCGTTCCTATTCCTAATCCGATCTAAACTAGACCCTATGCTCATCTAATGTAGATCCTCGACTTGAGTTAGGAATTTCGTTCGATTTTTGGAGTTGCCACCCGACTGTTGTTGGGAAATATTGAATTAAGACTAAAGGAGCGGATTAGTCTTAATTTGGACCACTAGTCGTCGTTATTCTCCTCTTTCCATTTTTGTGAAAAGAGGAAAAGGGAAAACCAGAGTTTCTAAATCCGGAGGCTAATCTATTAAAACCTTTACGGTTACCACTTAATCTCCTAAAATTGTTCTTCTTTAGAAATGTGTTTTATTGTGTTCTTGTTACTTTTTATTATGTTTTGAATTATTATAAGAAAAGGATTTTTCATTTATTTTATGGGTTGACCCGGATGGGTGCCTACGTACCTGCTACTCAGGATCAAACAAGCCGTAGTTCTCTTTTCTGAAAACTTTAAGTTTGTTTGTAAATTTTAATTTTGAAAATCTCTTTCGATTTATGTTTTTATCATTTTTGGGATTTTTTTTCTAAAATCTAAACCTAAGCTTTTATTTGATTTTTGAAAATGATTTTTAGAGAAAACATCAATTTTGTGTTGATTTTGAGAAAATGGTTTTTTCTAAATGCCAAAACTCTTTTTTTTTTTATTAATTTTTATGAATCTTCATGATTTTTATGATTTTTTATGATTTTCTTATGATTTTTATTATTTTTATGATTTTTTATGTTAAGAATTTTATCCTAAGTCATTATCTATCCTATTTTAAAATCTAAAATTTTATTATTATTTTCCTAATATTTTTATTACTTTTCTACATTTTTATTATTATTATTTTTTATTTTTTATTTTTTATCTTATTTTTTCTTATTTATTATTTTTCTACATTTTTAAATTCTAGAAAAATCTAATTTCTATATTTTCCTATTTATTAAAAACAAATAAATAAATAGCTAAATAAATGACAAATAATAAATAACAAATAATAAATCAATTTGGAATAAATAAATAAAAAAATAAGTAAATTAAATAAAATAAAAAAATATGGAAAATCCGACTTACCTGGATCCGGTTCAGTGCGCGGGTTGGGTAGAATCGGTTCGGTCGGGTCAGGTTGGATCGGTCAGACACGGCAGCGGGGGTTGCTCGATCACGGCGTTCCGACGGCCTTTTGCAGCGGGTGAGGTGTCGAATCCTAGCTTCTCGAGGATGCTGAATCCAATGGTGGCGGTGGTTCACTTCCAGATCGCCTCCTGATGGTAGTTCAACTCCGGTCGGTGCTCGCGGTTTTGGGCTCTTCTTCGATGCTCTCCAATTTGCACTCTTTCCTCACTTTCTCTTCATTCTGATTTGTCTCCTTGCTTCCTCCCTTCCTCCTCTATTTATAGGCATCCGGAAACCCTCTTGGATAAGCTCAAATCGACCGATTTGGATAAATCCGAATTTCTTCCGTTTTTAGATTTGATTTTATCCCGACGATTTGATGTTGATCTCTTGTTTTTCTTTGATTTATCTTATAGATTCGGCTCTATCTTGACAGTAATCTAGAAGATTTTGAAAAAAAATGATCGATTCCACCTTTGTCGGGCTTGCTCCAGCTTCTTCTCGCATCTGTCCGGGTGAAGAAGACGATCACGTGTGACTTCCTTCGGCCAATCGGAAGCTGCCACGTGACAACTCCAGGCGAAAGGCAAAAAATTGCATCGAATGCTCGGGGGGAAGATTCGAACTCGCGACCTCCAGCCTCCACACGTTCCCTATGCGTACGCACGAACCAACTGAGTTGGCCCAATTTCCCGATTTTCTTTATATCGCAAATTGCATATATGCAATGCGATTTTTTTTTCATTTTTTGTATTTTTTGAAATTTCAAAAATTTATAAAAATTATTCATCCCTTATTATTACTATTTCTGAAATCATTTTTCAAAATTGATGTGTTTTCCTATTTATTTTTATTTATTTGAATATTTTCCATTATTTTTGCTAAATTAGAAAATTGGGAAAAATTGGAAAAAATTGAAAATCGATTATTATTGATTATTACTCATTCCTAGGGCAAAAATGGGGTGTTTACAGCTGCCCCTCTTTGTAGTAAAGTTTGAAAAACTTGACTACAAAGACAAAAAAGACGCCATTTTTTGCCTCTTGAATAGGTTTTTGGTAGGAAAATGCTCCAAGAGTTAATAATCCCACGGTTTAAGATGGTCCTAACAATTTAGAGTAATGTTCCTTCCCAAAGAGTGCTTTATGGGCTGACTAATTGGCTATATGACACATCTCAAGCATTGTGTAGGAATGTATGAGAAATAATGATAGGAAGCGTCTTATCAGACTTGCAACCTTGGAAAGAAAATTTACTCAAGAAGCGCCCTTATGAGCTAGCCACCTGTCAACGGAAGCGTCTTATTAGACTAGCAACTGTTTGGAAGAATATTTCCGAAAAGTGCCCCAAGAGCTGACTAATCGAGAGAGTTTAGGAAAGTGCCCCTCATGGGCTAACTAACCTTGGATTGAATGCCTCAAAAAGTGCCCCCTATGGGCTAACCACGAGGTAGATTTTTAGGAAAGTGCCCCCTATGGGCTGACTAACCTGGAATTGAATTTGTCTCAAAAAGTGCCCCCTATGGGCTGACCATGAGAACAAAGTTTTAGGAAAGTGCCCCCTATGGGCTGACTAACCTGGAATTGAATTGTCTCAGAAAGTGCCCCCTATGGGCTGACCATGAGAATAAGGTTTTAGGAAAGTACCCCTATGGGCTGACTAACCTGGAATTGAATTTGTCTCAAAAAGTGCCCCCTATGGGCTGACCATGAGAACAAAGTTTTAGGAAAGTGTCCCCTATGGGCTGACTAACCTGGAATTGAATTGTCTCAGAAAGTGCCCCCTATGGGCTGACCATGAGAACAAGGTTTTAGGAAAGTGCCCCTATGGGCTGACTAACCTGGAATTGAATTTGTCTCAAAAAGTGCCCCTTATGGGCTGACCATGAGAACAAAGTTTTAGGAAAGTGCCCCCTATATGCTGACCATGAGAACAAGGTTTTAGGAAAGTGCCCCTAGAGGCTGACTAACCTGGAATTGAATTTGTCTCAAAAAGTGCCCTCTATGGGCTGACCATGAGAACAAAGTTTTAGGAAAGTGCCCCCTATGGGCTGACTAACCTGGAATTGAATTTGTCTCAAAAAGTGCCCCCTATAGGCTGACCATGAGAACAAAGTTTTAGGAAAGTGCCCCTTATGGGCTGACTAACCTTAAGAGAGGATGTTTAAGAAAGCGCCCCTCTTGGGCTGACTCATTTTGTGCTTTTGAATATGCTTTCTACAGCCTGAACTAAATGATGTGATGATATGATGATAGTTATTTATTTTAATATGCTTGCCAGTTTATCGTGGATAGCAACCAAACAACCGAACCTTCGTGCTGGTTTGCTTCTGCTTCATTTCTTCTTATCTTGGCACGAGATTGAAAATTTTGTTTTGCTCCTTTTCCTTGTGCACATGGCTCTTTTGATGGTAATGTTATCCTACTAATGCATTTAGTTCTAATGCTCAAAAGTAAATAGAATTATATCACAAACTATATTAAGATTCATTATTATTTCAGCATTTATCTTTCATTGGTGATATGGTGGGTAATGTGTTTAGGAATATTTGTTGTGATGAATTGATTTGAATTTATTGACCATTCAGGAATATTAACTTTTCTTGTAAAAAGTAAAAACTCGACTCAACGAAATCTGTATCGAATATTGTCTTTCATAAACATTGGCAAAATTTTGATTCCCTTGCCTAAGGATAGTACATCTTTATAGCATCTGTGTTAATAGGGTTTCTCAATTCTGGACCATCAATTTGAGTCAATATCAGAGCACCTCCTGATAAAACCTTTTTCACCACATAAGGGCCTTCATAGTTTGGGGTAAATTTCCTTCTGGAGTCTTGGGCGTTTAGGAGAACCTTCCTTAACACCAGATCCCCCTCTTTAAAGTACCGAGGTCTCATCTTCTTGTTAAGTGCTCGGGCCATTCTTTGTTGGTAACACTGGCCATGGCATAATGCGGTAAGTCTTCTTTCATCAATCAGATTCAGCTGATCAAGCCTCTTCTTTACCCAGTCTGATTCGGTTAACTGAGTTTCTGACAAGATTCTGAATGATGGTATCTCAACTTCAACTAGTAGCACTGCTTCAGTACCATATACCAATGAATATGGGGTAGCTCCAGTAGATGTTCTTATTAAAGTCCTATAAGCCATGAGAGCAAACGGTAACATTTCATGCCAATCTTTGTAAGTTGTTGTCATTTTCTTGATGATCTTTTTGATATTTTTATTAGCTGCTTCTATTGCAAAGTTCATTTGAGGTCGGTAGGGAGTTGAATTTCTGTGGTTTATGTGGAATTGTTGACATAAACCTGTCATTGATTTGTTGTTGAGATTGGTACCGTTGTCGGTGATGATGGACTCAGGAACTCCATATCGGGCTATTATGTCCCTTTTTAAGAAGCGGACTATTACCCCTTTTGTGACATTGGCATATGATGAAGCTTCTACCCATTTGGTGAAGTAATTGATCGCTACCAGTATAAATCTATGGCCGTTGGATGCTGTTGGAGTGATAGGGCCAATTATGTCGATTCCCCACATAGAGAATGGCCATGGTGCTGATAACAAATGTAGCTCGTTGGGCGGAGCATTGATCCGGTTCGCATAGACTTGACACAAATGACAGTGCTTGACATATTTTATGCAATCTGATTCCATGGTTAACCAATAATATCCTAACCTCATGATTTTTCGGGCCAACATGTAGCCATTCATATGAGGTCCACATACTCCTTCATGCACTTCTTTCATTAGTTCTCATGCTTCATCTTTGTCCACACATCTCAACAGGGTGGTATCAGATGATCTCTTGTAAAGTATGGACCCACTTAATAGGAAATGGCTTGCTAACCTTCTGAGTGTTCTTTGGTCATTCTTGCTAGCCATTTCGGGGTATTTACCTTCTTGGAGAAAGGTCTTGATATCGTGATACCAGGGTTTGTTATCTTGTATCTTTTCCATTGTTAAACAGTAGGCGGGCCGACTTTCGATGTCTATTTTCATCGGTTGAACTTCGGCTCCCCCTGTTATTTGGATCATAGATGCTAGCGTAGCTAGTGCATCTGTGAACTGATTCTGAGTTCTCGGGATGTATGTGAAAGTGATTGCCTTGAATTCCTCAATTAGCTCTATCAAGTGTTGATGATATGGTACCAGTTTAGGGTCTTTAGTCTTATATTCCCCTCTTGTTTGTAGTATGATGAGCGACGAATCCCCGTATACCTCTAATTCACAGATTCCCATTTGGCAGGCCATTTTGAGGCCAAGAATACATGCTTTATATTCTGCGATATTATTGGTATAGGGAAATGTAAGTCTCATCGTTGCAGGGAATTGAATGCCGTCCGGGGATATCAATACTGCCCCAACCCCACAACCGAATACATTGGCAGCTCCATCGAAAAACAGTCTCCACTTAGCATTCTGCTCTATCCCAAAGTCTTCTACCGGCATATCTTCCACTGTTAATATATTCTCATCCGGAAATTGGGCCTGTAGTTCTTGGGAATCTGTCTCGACAGGGTGTTCCGCCAATTGGTCGGCTAAAGCTTGCCCTTTCATTGAGTTCTGATTTACGTATGTGATGTCGAACTCAGATAGGAGCATTTGCCACTTAGAAATTCTCCCTATCAAGGCTGGTTTCTCTGCCAAGTATTTCAAGGGATCGTGTCTTGTCAGCAGCTCGATATGGTAGTAAAGGGTGTATTGCCTTAGTCGATGCATGACCCAAATTAGAGCACAACACGTCTTCTCCACCTCTGAGTACCTCTGTTCCCCATCTGTGAATTTCTTGCTCAGATAATATATGGAACGCTCTCTTCCCTCGTCATCTTTCTGCCGCAGCACACATCCCATGGATTCAGGGAGTATAGTGAGGTATAGGAATAAGGGTTTTCCTTGTTTCGGGACTATCAAGACTGGAGGTTTTATAAGGTAGTCTTTGATTGCCTTGAATGCTTCTTCACATTCGTCGTCCCATTCTATTGTGGCGTTCTTCTTCAATAGACGGAATAGTGGCTGGCATTTGTCGGTGAGCTGTGAGATAAATCGAGCTATGTAATTTAATCTTCCCAATAAGCTTCTTACTTCTTTAACGGAGCGTGGGGAAGGTAGTTCTAATATGGACTTTACCTTGTTAGGGTCGATTTTAATGCCCTCCTGGCTTATGACAAACCCTAACAATTTCCCCGTCGTGACCCCGAAAGTACATTTTTCTGGGTTTAACTTGAGCTGGAATTTTCTCAGTCATTTAAACAATTTCCTCAGGAAATCTATATGGCTTTCTCCTTCTTTGGATTTGGCTATCGTGTCGTCGACATATACTTCAACCTCTCGATGCATCATGTCATGAAGTATTGCGACCATGGCTCTTTGATACGTTGCCCCGACGTTTTTCAAACCGAAGGGCATGACTTTGTAACAGAAAGTTCCCTATGTTGTGATGAAAGTCGTTTTGGTTTTATCTTCCTTAGCCATTCTTATTTGATTATATCCTGAGAAACCGTCCATGAATGAGAAAAGATGGTTTCCCACAGTGTTGTCTACTAGAACATCAATATGAGGTAGGGGGAAGTTATCCTTTGGCGTGGCTTGGTTTAAGTCCCGAAAGTCTACGCATACGCGTACTTTTCCGTTCTTTTTCATGACGGGGACTATATTTGCTACCCACTCTAGGTAGTCGGATACTTCAATGAACCCTACTTCTAGCAGTTTCTTGACTTCTTCTTTG
Source organism: Laguncularia racemosa (assembly GCA_037954665.1). Lineage (NCBI taxonomy): Eukaryota > Viridiplantae > Streptophyta > Magnoliopsida > Myrtales > Combretaceae > Laguncularia > Laguncularia racemosa. The sequence continues at coordinate 131,956 of JBBMOL010000426.1, forward strand.
ATTTTCAGTAAGATGTCAGGCCTAAATCTTTTCAGTTTTTGTTTTTTAGGTTTGACATCTTCCCTTATGAGAAGCCTGTGAACTACTATGGACTGGTCTAGCCCTGGCATGTCACCATATGACCAGGCAAACACATCTGCATATTCCATTAATAGCTCGGTTATCTCACGTTTTTGCTCGGTACTTAAACTAGTCGCGATTTTGAGGTTCTTAGGGTTTTCCATGCTTCCTAGATTTACTGTCTCCACGGGCTCGTCGATCGAGATTCCGCTTTGTTCATGTTTTAGCTAATTTTCTTGTATTATTTCGTGGTCTAAGATATCGCTTTCAACAATTGACCCAACAGCGTTGGAAACGATATCAGCGTTTTTACTTTCTACCTGCACGAAATATCCTTAACGTTCGATGGTAGGAGATCTGAGTAACACAAAAATGAAAGCATATATATAAGAAGAAAACAAACTGCAATTGAATTTTGACAAAGAGTCTCAATAAAATTTGTTTAATAATTTTTCTCTACTTTTGAGCTAACCTAGCGCTACTGATAGGATAACAAAACCAATTGTTCAGAGCCGGATGCTGGTTGGACGTGCGGGGGGTTGATTTCCCTTTGCTGTCGTCCTCTTTATTTACCCGAAGCTCTTGAATGATGTTTGCCTTTCGGAAAGATTGTTGGAGAGGTGGGATGCACATCTGGGTGTCGATCAGCTTCCTTATTCTGCCTTTGACACCTTTTGTTTGCGCTTCTTCTACGGCAGTAGGAATGTACCCTAGTCCAAATGTCCCATGCTGCCCCTCTTTAAACTGATGGCCTTCCTTGCTGATTACCATGTTCACTTCATTGAAGATCTGCAGCCCCAGGTCTTCTGAACCCTCTTCCCCAATGTAAGGTATGGCAGTCTCCTTATATATGGCGTAATCCTGCTCGCCCAGTACAGTGACTATCTGCCCGTTTGCGATGAATTTGACCTTTTGGTGGAGACTAGAGGGGATAGCTCCAGCATCATGTATCCAGGGTCATCCCAAAAGCAGGTTGAAAGACCTTGGGATGTCGAGGACCTGGAAAGCGATGTGGAATACTTGTGGACCAATTTCCACTAGCAGGTTTACCTCCCCCACTATGTCTCTTTTTGACCCGTCGAAGGCTCTGACCACTGTGGAGTTAGGTTTTATGTTGCTTGGATTGACCCCCAATAAGTCGAGTGTTGCCAATGGGCAAACGTTGAGAGATGATCCATTATCGATAAGTACCCGGGAGACAATGGTATCGTTGCACCTGACCACTATGAACAGTGGTTTGGTATGTTGGTCTCCCTCTCCTCCTAGCTCTTCCGGAGAGAAGGATATTTGGTCCATTGCGAAGATAGAGTCCGCCACGTGACCTAATTTGTCTGTAGCGATACCTTCCGGGACCTGAATCTTTTTTAGCACTTTAAAGAGTGCTTCCCTATGAGGCTCGGATGTTGTGAGAAGGCCCATGAGTGATATCTGTGCTGGAACCTTATTTAATTATTCCATGATCTTGTATTCGCTGGCCTTAACCATCTTCGTAAATGCAGCAAGACCCTCTTCCTCTTCTTCCCCTTTTTCCACGTTGGGCTCTTCAGTCGGGCATTTATACTTTGGATCGTATAATCTCCCAGAGCGGGTGATGCCTCCCACCATAGGAGGCCGCTCTTGTTCGAGGGCCCGATAGTCGAACGGTGCAGCCTTGTAATTCTCTGCTGGTATCGGGACATTGAATACATATCTTTTTCTTGGGATTTCTACCTCAGTTGATTGTCCCTCATAGCACTGTATAACCCTGGGCTTCTAATGAGAGTTGATCATGTTGACAGTCTTCCCTTCTTCCTTTACCGGGTTGTCTTCCTTCTCAAATTCCGGTCCCCATCCACTAGGTGGCCCTTGCTCAGTCGAGGTATAAGAATAGTTTACCAAATACTGAAATCTCCCGTGTGATTCTCCCAAAGTGCCAACCGTTGGGTCTTCGGCTAACCATCTTCTCTTAATGTGTGCTTTTGGAGTTTCTTCTAGAGCTTGGTGGGATTGCTTCTTCTGTTGCTCAGTTGGATTCTTTTTAGGGGCTTCTTTGGGAGCCGACTCCTCTGATGTAATCATGTTGATGGTGGGCTTGTGATTGGGCAGTGGGTTGGTGTTGACGTTGGGTGCTGGGGCATTCACGAAATCCAATTGTATGATTCATGCATCAATTAAGTCTTGGATTTTGTGTCGGAGCCTCCAGCACCTATCTGTGGAATGCCCCTCCTGACCCATGTGGTAGTCACACTTGAGGTTTGAGTCGAAGTTCTTAGGCTTGTACCGGTCGTTGGGGATCTCGAAACTAATCAAGTTATCTGCCCTCAGCTGAGCGAAGACCTGACTGAGCGGTATAGGGATTGGAGTGAACTGCCTTGGGATCCTAGCGGCCTGATTATGACCCGTCGTGGGTTGTTGGACTGGGGTACTCGAGGTCTGGAATGTCACACGAGTCCCGGCTTTTTCTACCTTACCGGAATGTACCGTGCTGACAGTGGGTTCCTTAGCTCGGTTTCCTCCTAAGGGCCTTTGTGTTGGCGTGACCTTAGGAGGCTCCATTGTTTGGAGTCTACCGGTAGTGATGGCATTCTCAATCCTACATCCCGCAGCCACTATCTCTGCAAAACTGGATGAGGTCTGGCCCACTAGGTGTGAAAAGTAAGTCTTATCCAGGGTATTGACAAATATGGATGTCAATTCCTTCTCAGATATCGGGATGGCTACCCTGGCGGCCTAGGCCCTCCAGCGCTGAGCATACTCCTTGAACGGCTCAGCATGTCTTTTTCGAAGACTCCCCAAGTCGATTACAGATGGGGCGACTTCAATATTGAACTTATATTGATCATAAAACGCTCGGGCTAGCTTCTCCCAAGTGTTGATAATGTTGAAATCCAGGTGGGCATACCAGACTAGTGTAGGGCCTGTGAGGCTGTCTTGGAATGTCTGGAGCATAAGCTGGTCGTATTGAGCATACTTGCTCATTTTCCGGGCATATAGCCTGGTATGCATTTTGGGGCAGCCGGTCCCATCATACTTTTCGAAATCTGGGGTCTTGAACTTCTCAGGGTATATCTCTTCCCTGTATGCTGGCAGATTGGTGATTCCGGCCTGTTCAAAACCATCAGGGCCTTCAATGCTTTTCATCTTGTCATGGAGCTGCTGGAAGAGTCGCTTCTCCATCTCCTCCTACCTCTCTTCCATCTCCTTTTTCAAGTCATCAGAGGTCGGCCCCTGGTTGACCTTTGGCTCATATTTAAAGGTCGAGTTAAGGTGGGAATTGATCTCTTCATATTTCGGAGGCTGTCCCTCCACTGCTTTCCCCTTTCTAGCCCCTGAATACTCTTCCTGGGTTGGCTGAGTGTTGCGTAGGAGGCCGATGCTTTCAGTTAAGAGGTGAACCTGGGCAGCTAGTTGTTGGACTGTTTGTTCTAGGGACATGATCATAGAGTCCGAGGCAGCTTCAGCATTGGCGTTGTTGCGGTTGTCGCCACTTTTGGCCATTCTTGTTTTTGAGCGCGTGAGAATTGGACTTCTAGGAGGGTTCGGTTGCTTGGAAGCTATTTTGATACCTGAACGCACATTTTGTTTTTATTTTAGTGCAATGAATGCAAGAATGATATGCATGTGTCACGCGGATGCTAAAAATAAAAGGGTTGACAACTGATTGATAATGTAATATTGAAACTTTACTTTTATTAATATTGGAAATTTTGGAGTTCGATAATCAAAATAAAAGATTACAAATAATGATCTATTTCCTTGCTCTTTTAGTCTTCTGTTGTGGAGGCTCAGACTTCCCATTGATGACAGCTTCTAATTCTTTGACTTTAGCTTGGCACTTCTCCAATTGTGCTTCTAAGGCCTTGTTCCTTTGGTCGGATTCCTTGAAGCGTCCCTTCCAGATGTCCTTCTTATAATCTACAGCTTCGAAGTATACTTCCATGCGGGCCTTGACCTGCTTCAGGTAGATTTCTGTCTCTAGGTTGATCTTGTCTGGTCTTGGTTGGGTGACGTTTGGAACCTGATATGCTCTTTCCCCTGTCTGGTATAGCTGGCGGATTACAAACTCTCTGGTGGCTCGGTGTTTTCCTACTTCGCCATCTAACTCCCCGAGGTCCACATTCGGGCTTTCGATTCTGGCTTCCTAAAGTGCTTTGACCTTTGCCAGCTTAGCAAACTTCTCGGCTACCAACAGGTTCGGATCTTGATACTCAAAGGTGACTGCTCCCATCGAGGGCTGATAAACTATGTCTTAGATAGTACTGAACTGGTGGACCACTAAGTTGGGGTGATATCCGATACATCCGCTGATTCCGATTCAAGGCACGGCTTGGAAGTTTCTGCAGGTTAAGATGATTTTGTTACAGCAACTCCACCTAGCTGTCCATAGAATATCTTCGGCACTGAAGCTCCTAAGCAGCTCTACCCAACTGTGGCTGGTAAGGTCGTCGGGTAGCTTCACCTTTTCTATACATGAATCTACAAGATCCACCTGCTGGGCTAAGGTTTTTCGGACCATGTTCAGCCCGAAACACTTAAGGTGGCTTACAAACCAGATCAGCAGCAGGTTGAGGCTTGAGCGGAGAATCCCATGGCCTTTCTTCTTAAGGAAATTTAAGTTCCGGATCTGTTCAACCAGTAGAGCTGGGATGTAAGATCTTCCCTCCAGAAATTGGGTCACCAGCTCTGCGACCCGATAGTGAATATAGAAGGTCCCGGTGGGGAACAGTATGGTGGCGAAGGTTGTCAAGATGAAAGCGTTCACCCTTCTCTGTCTGTAAGTTTTGGGGTCCCCACATAGTATGTCCTTCCTATCCCCTTTGTCTTCTCGGGCGATGAACCAGGCTTCCAAATCATCCATTCGTATGCAATATCCATTGCAGTCTGCTAGGGCTTTGTTGACTGCTGTCTTACGAATGCCTAATAATCTGCTGAAGGTACCGGCCGGCCCGGCCTCGAGGTCTGGCATATAGATTTGATCGGTTAGTGCTGGAGCCTGTAGCAACTGGGTGTACTCTTCTAAGGTAGGGGTGATCTCATGCGGCCCGATAAAGAAAGCAGCGGGCTCCCATAATTGGAGCATGGCTTGGATTAAAGGCAAATTCACCTCTATCCTTGTTAGTGAGAGGACGGGGCTGATCTTTTGCTGGATGAAGGCCTGCTCCTCTAGGTTGTACAAGGTAAACCAATGGTCCAGTACCAATTTTGGGTCCAAAGGTTTGTACACCCGAATTTCTTTGCGGAGGAGACGGTCGACTTCGGTGCTAGCCATCTATTTACAATAAGAAATTGCCTAATTACAAACAGGACTATGAAAGCATTACAGGGAAACAAATTCGAACTCCATGAACAAAACAACAAACCATTACATCGTCATTCAATTGTCAACCCCTGATGATGTCATGTATGCAAGTAGGTTGGTTCTAACTGGTTCCCGAGCTCTATGGCCTCCCGCATTCTTGAAGAAATGGATCTCAGGCCATATCGAAGCATAGGGTGGGGTAGCCTAATCGGTCCCGAACGGTGAATCAACTCACTTCGCCCGAAACCTACACAATGGCTCCCCGTTTTAGGTTTCTAGGACGGTCCGGGTTCGACCGCATCTATTCACACAAACATATGCATGCAAACCCCCATAGAAAACTAAAAATCTAACTAATCCCTGCAAAGTTAGTAACAGAGTAATAATTGAAACACATTTCTTAGAGAGAACAATTCGAAGAGATTCAGGTGGCTAGCCTACTGGCATGCGTCCCCAGTGGAGTCGCCATCCTGTCGAGTCTAATTTTTTTTTTTTTTTTGCGTTCCCATTCCTAATCCGATCTAAACTAGACCCTATGCTCATCTAATGTAGATCCTCGACTTGAGTTAGGAATTTCGTTCGATTTTTGGAGTCGCCACCCAACTGTTGTTGGGAAATATTGAATTAAGACTAAAGGAGCGGATTAGTCTTAATTTGGACCACTAGTCGTCGTTATTCTCCTCTTCCCATTTTTGTGAAAAGAGGAAAAGAGAAAACCAGAGTTTCTAAGTCCGGAGGCTAATCTATTAAAACCTTTACGGTTACCACCTAATCTCCTAAAATTGTTCTTCTTTAGAAATGTGTTTTATTGTGTTCTTGTTACTTTTTATTATGTTTTGAATTATTATAAGAAAAGGATTTTTCATTTATTTTATGGGTTGACCCGGATGGGTGCCTACGTACCTGCTACTCAGGATCAAACAAGCCATAGTTCGCTTTTCTGAAAACTTTAAGTTTGTTTGTAAATTTTAATTTTGAAAATCTCTTTCGATTTATGTTTTTATCATTTTTGGGATTTTTTTTCTAAAATCTAAACCTAAGCTTTTATTTGATTTTTGAAAATGATTTTTAGAGAAAACATCAATTTTGTGTTTATTTTGAGAAAATGGTTTTTTCTAAGTGCCAAAACTCTTTTTTTTTTTTATTAATTTTTATGAATCTTCATGATTTTTATGATTTTTTATGATTTTCTTATGATTTTTTATGATTTTGATTTTTTATTATTTTTTATGATTTTTATGTTAAGAATTTTATCCTAAGTTATTATCTATCCTATTTTAAAATCTAAAATTTTATTATTATTTTCCTAATATTTTTATTACTTTTCTACATTTTTATTATTATTATTATTTTATTATTTTTTATCTTCTTTTATCTTATTTATTATTTTTCTACATTTTTAAATTCTAGAAAAATCTAATTTCTATATTTTCCTATTTATTAAAAACAAACAAATAAATAGCTAAATAAATGACAAATAATAAATAACAAATAATAAATCAATTCAGAATAAATAAATAAACAAAATAAGTAAATTAAATAAAATAAAAAAATCCGGAAAATTCGACTTACCTGGATCCGGTTCGGTGCGCTGGTCGGGTCGGTCGGGTCGGCGGCGGGGGTTGCTCGATCACGGCATTCCGGCGGCCTTTTGCAGCGGGTGAGGTGTCGAATCCTAGCTTCTCGAGGGTGCTGAATCCAATGGTGGCGGTGGTTCACTCCCAGATCGCCTCCTGGTGGTAGTTCAACTCCGGTCGGTGCTCACGGTTTTGGGCTCTTCTCCGATGCTCTCCGATTTGCACTCTTTCCTCACTTTCTCTCCATTCTGATTTGTCTCCTTGCTTCCTCCCTTCCTCCTCTATTTATAGGCGTCCGGAAACCCTCTTGGATAAGCTCAAATCGGCCGATTTGGGTAAATCCGAATTTCTTCCGTTTTTAGATTTGATTTTATCCCGGCGATTTGATGTTGATCTCTTGTTTTTCTTTGATTTATCTTATGGATTCGGCTCTATCTTGACAGTAATCTAGAAGATTTTGAAAAAAAATGATCGATTCCACCTTCGTCGGGCTTGCTCCGGCTTCTTCTCGCGTCTGTCCGGGTGAAGAAGACGATCACGTGCGACACGCGTGACTTCCTTCGGCCAATCGAACGCTGCCACGTGGCAACTCCAGGTGAAAGGCAAAAAATTGCATCGAATGCTCGGGGGGAAGATTCGAACTCGCGACCTCCAGCCTCTACACGTTCCCTATGCGCACGCGCGAACCAGCTGAGCTGGCCCAATTTCCCGATTTTCTTTATATCGCAAATTGCATATATGCAATGCGATTTTTTTTCATTTTTTGTATTTTTTGAAATTTCAAAAATTTGTAAAAATTATTCATCCCTTATTATTACTATTTCTGAAATCATTTTTCAAAATTGATGTGTTTTCCTATTTATTTTTATTTTTTTGAATATTTTCCATTATTTTTGCTAAATTAGAAAAATTGGGAAAAATTGAAAATTGATTATTATTGATTATTACTCATTCCTAGGGCAAAAATGGGGTGTTTACACCCCCCACTCATCATGCTCCTCTAACTGCACCTCTAAGTTGTGAATGGTTAAACCTTGGTTTCTTAATTTCGTGGAAGCTAACTAGATGAAGTTTTTCATAAGCTCCTATGTACTCATTTTCTTCTTCAAAGTAGGTTAATAAGAATCCAGGCAAAAGGTTGTAAACATTGTTGTTTTTACATCAATAGAGATTTAGGTGGTCTCTTTATCTTAGATTATAAGTGCCCAAGTATAAGTTGTGGTTCCTCTTTTGTTGAAAGTGGCAACATGGTTAGCTTGTTCAAAACTAATGCTCATAAAGTAAGCAAATAGATCCCCCACTACATAGTCTACACTATTATATACTCCACCACACAAATCGTACATTACTAGTGAATTGTAACTAGAGCTTAGGACATACATGAGCTTTCCCATTTGGGTTGTGAGAACTATAAGATATGTTGTCAATCGGATGATGGCATTTATTTCATGAACACTAAATCCTACATATGGCTATTTCATTTTGCCGACTACAGGCATTAGATAACATTTTGTTAATTAAGTCATGAGCTTCAATTGGCATCTTTCCTATCAATGTTCCTCCAAATGCTATGTCAACCATTTATCATAGATAAGTTCTCAATCCTTTATAAAGTCTGCAGTAGTAGCCTAATAGGGTTTTTGTGGTGTAAACATCTCCTCAACAAGGGACAAATGCACAGGTGCTTATACTTTCAATTCTTAACAATTTAGTATAAAAAAAATTGTAATACATTTATTACCCTGAACAACTCCCTTTACCTTTTATCATGCCTTATATAAGGACCTCCATCATATTGCATAAATGATGTAATGTCATTCATGAATTTAGCATTATAATCTAGGAAAAAGAATCATGCAAGGAACTTATATGCTAGCTAATCTTAAGTGGTGATTACATCTTACAAAAGTGAGTTCAACCAACTTCTTGCCTTATACCTTATAGAGAAAGGGAACAACCTTAAGTGCATGGCACTATTAGAAACTCCATTAAGCTAAAAGGGTATATAGCTTTATGCAAAGTTGGCAACATGGGAATTTGGATCCTTGTGTGGGGAACCTCTAAATTGATTAAACTATACCACCTATATCAGGGCAAACTTGATTTCAAAATTGTTAGGATGGTTGATAAGTCTTTCAATACCATGTTTTACTTCTCAAACCATAGGTACACAATATTTTCTTAGGATACAATGTCAATATTATCCTCATTAGCTATATACTATATACAAATTTGCTACCATCTAAAATGGTGGAAAGTGCAATATATATTAGCAATTAGCGTTCCTACACTACAGATCCTTTCTATGTAAGTGTGGCTGCTTTTTTAAATTATTTTTTATTGAATTTTCATATTTTTTTTATTGAAAGCCAAAATTAACTAATAGCAAAGTAATTTAAAAAGTCATTTGAATAAAAAGAAAAATCTAACCATAAGATCAAATAAATCAAAGTCCATCTAACCAAATAAGAAAATATACCTTTAATAAAGGTGCATAAGCAAACTAACTAATGTCCTAAGAAAATTCATAATCTACTTAAAGTGAGAAAGAATCAAAGTAGAGAGAGAGAGAGAGAGAGAGAGAGAAAAAAAGAAGAAGAAGAAGATTGCCTAGTCTAAGAACGAAATCAAGATTCTCATATTAGCCAAGCCCATAGTCATTAAAGACAAAGTCAAAAACTTGATGCATGATTTATTTTTAAAACTATTTTTTTAGAAAACTTCCAACAAATAGATTGGGTCATACACTTTAGTAAAACTAGTGAGACTAGATCATGTCCTCATAGACAGTGTAGTAAGTACAAGCTCGATTAACCCTACTCCTATTCAAGTAATCGAATGCTCATTTGCAAGCAGTTCAATTAAAACTAAACTAATTTAACCTAAATTAGATTATATCCTTAATTATTGAGAAAAAAATTAGAGTATGTCCTTAAGGCAATGAATCAATTAATTAGATACTTGGGAAATTGATTGTTCTATCGTTTGAAAAATTAACTTATGCATCTAGTATGCAATAAAATTATTTACCTAGATATTAATTGGGTTTACAAGGATATATTTCCCTCTCAAGTTGTAAAATTCCTAAGTATAATAGTAATTTCTCTTTCAAGAATTTAATTTATAATTATCAATACATAATTAAATCTTTTATAAGTTTAACTATCTTATTTAATATCAACAGCCAAGTTAAGAGTTTCCAAAGGCTTAATTCAAACACCTATAATGTCATTTTGATAAAGTCTCCTTCCATATAGCAATAATAGAGGAATCTAAATACTAGCTACATTATGATATTGGACTTCACTCAAATGGCTAAATGAGGCATTTGAATGGCTAGCTTGTTATGTATGACTTAATTTTTTTTTTTTGTTTCTTTTATTACAATTTCCCTTCTAATTAGCTTAGAAACTATGAAAGGGATTATTTGATACAATTTAACCTATCTTGAACCTTTTGAACACATTTTGATTAGTGTTAATAGGCTATTTTGGACTTGGCCCCTAGGCCCAACCTGCTTAAGCCTTAAGTTGAGCTTTAGAAGTTAAATCTAAGCTCTCTAGTCCTTCACCAAGCTCTTGCAGTAGAAAACACTATCAATAGAGCTTAGATAAAATGCCATTAAGTTCAACTGACCTGTTTTGAGGTTGGATCAAGCTACTAGAAGTAGAAGTCTAGGCATTTAAGCACCTACAAATTCAAGCTACAAGGTTAGGTCAGATTAATTTAACTAAACCCCAAAATAAAAATGCTCAACAGATGAGGAAAGATCATGGTCAAAGATATCTATCCCACTAAATTCAAAGTGGATCTTAGGATCATTATCTCCCTTCTAAAAATGGCTCGGCCTTATCTTTTATAAATAGGGGATGAGGCCATTCGATAAAGAATCTTAACCTCTCTCAATTCCCACACAGACTTTCCCCCTTATTGTTGTGATAACTTAAGCATCAAAGTCATTATGCTAGAGCACCCTCTAGTACCCCTATAGCCTTCTTTTTTTTGTCTTGCAGGTGACCTTAACTACCTCTCCAAATCTACAACACAAAAAATTGGGTACTTTCCTCAATTAATCTATTTTTATCAATCTTGGATTGTGGCAAACAATTGATATTATTGATTTGTGGGTCATATCAAATCAATAACATCAATTTCTTTAATGTCATATCCATTGAAAATGTGCATATCCTTCATAATTAAAAAAAAAATTCCATAAATGCTAAACTTAGTCCAGTGCACTCTTGATTTTGCTCAAATCTAATCCTTAGATTAGGCACATCAAGTGACCTATACACTCCATCTCTTGGGCTATGGTGATTATTTTGTGATTGCAACGATTGGTCTAAGGGAAATGACATGCTCAAAAGGATGATTTTAGCTTCTTCCCCCACCCCACCCCACCCCCTCCCTCATTTTTAGTTTCTCTCTCCTACAAATTAACAATAAATGGAAGTGTGATGTTAATGAGAAATGTTGTAGAACCATTGTGGGAACTCTTTGTTTCTATCTCTCAATCTTAACCTTAACCTTAGTTCATTACACTTCCATCATTAATCTAGATACTAGCTTTTCTTCTAAAATTCTATGCAATCATTCATAAATGTTGTTGATAGACAAAAATCATAATCCTTGTATGAATTAACCTACAAGCCTAGCCCAAAGGTGATGGATGTTACCTAAAGATGTCATATACCTAGAAGATTGCAAAGCAAGAGTGACTAACTAAATGGCATCCTGTCATGCTAGGATGTTACGTCAATTCCATACCCTAAAAGGAAATAAACCCCACCCTAAGATTAAAGCTACTAGGAAAAAGAGGTTCCCTTTATAGGCACCTCACCAATTTCAAGGCTAATCTCCTAACCTAGTGAAGGTCCCCTAGTAACACGCTCACCCCTTGCCTTTGTTGAAGCCTCAACAGCAGCCTACATTGCTTTTGACCTCCCTCTAGAGGCATTCTTGGGGTTTCTCTCAATCGGTACACTCCAAGCAGTCTCTTGTGATGCCTCGCTTCCCCTGACCTCCAACAATCTTCATGTTGACTCATCTTGAATTACCAATGCACCTTTGGCTCTCCTTTTGCACAATGCAATCGTTCCCTTCTTGCGGTTTCACTATGTACATGCCTTTAACAAAGCTTCATGATCAATGCTCCTTAACCACCCTTCTCTCCTTGCAAAAGACAAAAAGTACAACAATCATTAATGAGATTAACCACAACTAACTTTTTTTACCGACCTCGACTAAACTCCCAGGGGGGGGTAGAAGGAATGGCACTGATAAACATCATCACATTGCCTTTTTCCCTTGTTTGATGAAGAATGACTATCAACACCAAAAGAAGATGAACTTTCCATCTTTGCCTCTAAGAAGTATAGGGCAAAAAGGAAATAGGAGAATAGAAGCAGGAAAATGGGAAAAAAACTCTTTAAACAGGAGAATAAAAGGAAAACATTCCCTTCACAAGCATTTTTAGATGAAAAAAAGAAGTGATGGTTGCCACACTGCCAAAGTGCAAGATGATAAAAACACTGCGATAGGTTACCAAAAGAAAAAAAAAATTGGAAGCCTACGAAATGGAAATAGGCACACATGATTATACCCAACTATACACAAATTGTGCATGATGTGTAAATCTTAACCCCATCTTACCATACGTTCATAAGACATTAAATGCAGGAGCATGACTGAAGTTTGAAAAAGCACAAGCATGGGAAGTCTAAAAGGCGAATATGCCTCAACCTCATCCGTACAACTCATTGGATGAATAGGCCTCAGCCTTGTCCATACAACTCCTTAGATGAATAGGTTTAAGCATCATCCATATAACTCTTCGGATGAAGAAACCTAAGCCTCGATCATATAACTCCTTAAATGAACATGCCTTAGCCTCACTCATGCAACTACTTGACTGAACATGCTTCAACATGAACGATGCCTTTGCCTTATCTAGATAACTCCTCGAATGAATAGGCTTTAGCCTCATTTGGGCAATTCCCCAAATGAACAGGCCCAAGATTAAGCGACTTCGTTTTAGTAATACCTCAGCACTTAGGCCAACCTTAAAATAACTACAAATTGTCTAAATTCAAAATGAACTTTCACCACAACAACTTACTCTCTTCACCAACCAATCATTAAAGAGAGTGGGGGGCAAGTGTTACTAGGAAAAAAAAATCAAAACCCCTATATGAATCAGCTCACAAGCCTTAGTTAAATGTGATGGGTTTTATCTAAAGATGTCATATACCTTGAATATTGTAAAGTTGGAGTGATTGGCTAAACAACGTACTATCATGCCAAGATGTCATGTTAGTCTCATACCTTAAAAGGAAATAAATACCACCCTAAGATTGAAGCTACTAGGAAAAAGAGGGTCCCTTTATAAAAGGCCCAAGGCCCCATTGTTTGTAAACTAATTTAAGCATTTGAGTGGTAACACCAAAGGAAATCTTAGCACCCATTCTATTTTATAGGTAACCTAAGCCCATTATCAAGTTAGATGAAGTTCCACCATCAGCACTTATAAATCGAATTTGCACTCATTCCAATGCATGCACCATTTCGATGCTCATGATAAGAAGAGGGCAACCTCTCACCACTACACAACAAGCTCTTTAAAAATGACAACTATTGATGCTCTTCATATATTCTTAGTTATTAACCTTAAGGTTCATCACTTAAATCACTACCAAAAGAAAAGAAAACTTCTAACACCTAACAAAAATCCCACGTTTGGTATCTCTAAAGAACTACTTCACCCATTTAAGTCAACTTCATGAACGTCTTCATCCTTTGAATTGTTGCCCTCATTATCATTGCCATCATGAGCTATGTCTTGTAGAATCTAGTAGTCTACTTTGTCCTTAAATCCTTGGTTGTTGGTATAAAAAAATCCTCTTTAGTTAAGATTTTATGTGTAATTAACTCATCTAAGCTAGTAGTAATCATCGTAGTAGTCATCTAACACAATTTTACTTATTAGCTAACTGTTGAACCATTCCTGATAGCCCAAGTACCTAATTTATCGTATCATTTCGAGGTATACAACTATAGTCGTAATCCTGATCCAAGGGCATCACTTAGTAGCTCAAGTGACCAAGTACACACAACACACAATTAATTTAGCCAAGCTTACTTATTAGTCTAGTTAATTAATTTTTACCTTAGCAAACAACATGCATGTTATTATGTACCTAAAAAGGACAAAAGTTCCCGATTTAAAGTTCAATTTTCCATTTGAGCAAGTTGAGTCAATTTTATACATGAAAATAGAAAATTTAAGTCAGATAATTATTCTAAGTATTTGAATACTATTGTAGGGTTTTGTTTAGACTATTTAAGACCTATATTAGTTACATGCCCATTAGGGGTTAAGGCCTAATTAGCCTTTTGTCTAATTTGGCCTGGACCAATTGAAGTTTATTTGCTTAGAACTATTATGTTGTTGAAGTCTAAGTTTAGATGTGTTTAAGGCCTAATTAGGGTATTTGGGCCCTTAAAAAATAGCAAACCAATTATATTTGAAATTATACTCACTTGCCCTAATTGATTTGATTAATCTTATTATTTAAAGTGATTAATCTAATTAGGACTCAATCCATTTAATTTGTTTATTTAGGCTTATTATGCCCTAATTTAGGCGTCTAAGCCCGTTTACATCAATTTAGGCCCAATTATACAATTTAGGTCTAATTATTATTCTTAAGCTTATTTTACATCCAATTGGGTTATTTTAATCTATTATATTTAATTTATGCCCTTTGTGTCCACTTGATCTTATTTATTGTATCTTAGGTCCAACTTGATTATTATGCCAAATTTTAACTTCTATTTAGGTTTTTAGTTGATTTAAGGTTTTATTGGGTTTAAGGCCCATTTAGGTTTTCTTAACTTATCAAAACCCATTCAAGGTATGGATCTTAAAGATGAAATGGACCTAAATTAATTTTTTGGTTTTTGGCCCATTTGAGTTGTTTTAAGTTCATTTAAGTCTACTAAGGCTTACTAAGTTAATTCATAAATTAATCCAAATTGAGTTTCTTAAGTCATTTAAGCCTGATTAATTAAATTATTTTGAACCCAAATTAAGTCAAACCAAAGCCAAACCCCTATCACTTTCTTTACTTATTTTAACCTAAAAAGCCTCATTTTAATCGATTTAGGCCTATTAAGTTTTCAGACCAAGCAAAGTTATGAATTTACACTTTAAAAACTCATATCGCACTCATTTTAAGTCCAAATTACTCCAAATTAAAGCCCACTTAATCTTACTCATTTCTAGTGTGTAATACATTATTTAAAGTCTTAATTTAAGCCCAAAAAAATTCTAGATCAGCCTAAAAATATCAAAAATGTCTAATAAGAATTCAAATATGCAAAATTAGTCCAATTTAGCCACAATTTGATCTCCTCGCCTCATCCCACTTCCAAACAATTTCCATTCATTAATTGAGCAAGCTATTAAGTAACTCAAATTAATAAATAAAAAAAATTCAAATTTAACCATGATAACATAATAAGTAATGGTAAGCACAATTCCTAAGATCAAATACTCAAAATTTCACCATAATTTTGCTAAACCTCAAACAAATCTTAAATTATCATATAGAATCGAATTTAACCAAATTCCCCACTTCAAATATACTATATGCTGGAAATTCTTAAACATATCACTCAAGAACAATCCCTTACATCAAATCTTCAAATAACATCAAAGTTAGTACCAACAACCCTTCCCTTTCATCATTTACTACCTAAAATATCGCTTATCATACAATTTGGCATTTGAATCATCAATTTAATGTTTGATCGTTGCCAATCGTAGTTTTAATAAATTGAATTCTTGTTCTTAATCTTACTACGAAGCAATAGGCAAGCACACCTATCGTAGCGTAATATAGCGAGTAAGCACAAGGTCGTCCCTTAGAGATACACCAACTACTGGTACTAACTCCGTTCCTATTATCTAACCGATGCTTAAATATGTTGGTTGAAACTTAATTACTCTAATCTTAAAACTAATAACTCACTAACAACAATGGTTCTGAAGATTTATCAATTAACAAAAGCAATCTAGATCTTATTCTACTCCTTCTCTATCATGTAATTCATTAGATTTATGAAGATTGGCATAGTTGACTTCTTATACTGTCGAATTCTCTAGTCAAGTTAACTACTTTCTCAAGTATATTAACCTATATAATCCTAGGTTTATCAAATAGGATCTCTCCTTAGTTAATAGCAACCTAGAATTGCATAAAGCACATGAATTCGCATCAAAATAATCGATGTAAACAGAAGACTCTTGTTTCCTATCTCTAGAAGAACAATCAAATCTCATTAATTGCATTAAATCTAATCATAAGAGCAATTTCTCAATTAACTAATATGATATCATGCATAAATTCATATTCCGGATCTATGAATCTAAGAAACAATTGAAGGGCATGCAATTAATCATAAGAAAGTCAATAACTTCGCATTAAAAACCAAATCTTCATCACATGACAGAGAAGTTTCAAATAAAATCTAGATTTAGGGTCTACTCCTCCATAAATTGGACAAAAGAAATGCAATTACTGGAAGAATAAATAAAATTCATAGTCATAACCCTTAAAGATAGAATCTTCTTCTTCGTGGGTCTTCAATCTCCTCTGGAATTGACAGAATCTTCTTCCCCCTGCTGTTATGAGAGTCAGACCAAGTACAAAATTCGTAACTTCCTTTCTAGGGCAAACTAACGATCTATTTATACATATACCCCGGTTGGATATATACATGAGTAGTGTATCTCGTTCGTGTATCTCATGCTTGCTTCCACGTGTCCTTAGGTGAATATACACGAGCAAGTACATGGGAGTGTACATTGGTCGTGTATTTGAAACATCGTTGAACAGCAGCAAAACTTAGATACACAAGCAAAGTACATGGCCGTGTACTTTTCTCGTGTACTTTCCAGACATCCGCTTCAGTATACACAAGCAAAGTACATGAGCGTGTATCTCGCTTGTGTACTTTCCAGAATTCTTTTCTTCACATGTAATGTATCCAATTCCTTCCAAACTTGATCCGACTTTTCAAAACTCCTTCCCTTAGCTCCAAAATACTCTAGAAGATCCTGAAATTAACATTCATTCCATTAAGCATCATTTTTTTCAACAAATCATCTAAAAATTTAATAATAAAGCACAATTTCATTACTCTAGATAAGGGTATTTTGCAAATTATCAATGTTGAAATCATCTCATCATCATTCCTAATTTTCATAATTTAACCATATTTCCATCAAGAGTGGTGACAACCATCATCATCCCTTAAGCATGCAAATTGATTATCTAAACTCATTTTCAATCTTTCTAATCTATGTTTAACATCGTATTTAGTCCATTTAATCATCAATTATCATTTACAAACATAAAAAATCATCCATTAGAATCAATATAGCTGGCAGCATCCATAGGTTCCATAGAGTAAACATGCTACACACTCAAAGTCATACATCTAATACTTTAATCACCTCAAATCATCATCAAACACGTAATCTAACTTGGTTTATGCCCTTACCTCTTTAAAGAATCCTTGGTTCTCTTTCCTTAAACTTGACCACCACCCTTCTAGTCTTCTTAGGATTATGTTCTGCAACTTCTAAGTTGATTTTTAGCATGAAAACACCATATTAGTGCTTAAAACTAAGATAGGAGTACCAAATCATGATTAAGCTTGAAAAACTTCACTTACTCTTCCTCCTAAGTGTCATCCCACTTGCGATTCCCACCTTCTTGTACTCTTAAACTTGATTAGAACCTAAGAACTTAAGAAAAAGCACTTTGATTAGTACTTTGATTTAGGTGTAATTATGGTAAAGTGGAAGGTTTATGGTTTTAGATGGGTTTTAGTAATTTTACCTCTTGAAAAGCAAAAGAAAAGAGAAGAAGGGGCAAGGGTGGTGTACAAATTTTTGGGCCTTTTAGGGGGGTCCAAAAATCCTAGGGTTTAAGGAAAATGTAGGGACCATAAGGGTCTATGGTAGGATACCTAAAGTTGCTAAGTGTCCTTATTTTTTGGCATATGTGGCACTCTTTATTCATTTTATTTCCATTCTAATATCATCTAAAATTTATTCATTCTTATTCTCCCAAATTACTCCACTAATCTCAAGAATTTAGCCACTCTTTAGAGAAATTAAGTTTAGGGGCATTTTGGTCATTTTACCTAATTAATTTGAATTTTCCTTTTTATTTACCTGATTAAGGTCTTAGAGTTATATTTAAGGTCTATAAGCTAAGTCAACATCAAATTTAATGAAAATTTTATTTACCTAATTAAGGTCTTAGAGATATATTTAAGGTTTATAAGCTAAGTTAGTGTAAAATTCGATAAAACTAAATGTAAAAACAAAAAGTTTATTTTTGAAAAATTGTCTCTAAATTTCAAGAGATTACTCTTAATGACTTAAGATGACTCTAAATGACTATTTAGTGATTTCAACTAACTATAATGACTCTAAATTAGGTATAAGGCCAAATTGGTCATTTTACGAAATTGATCTCTAAACTTTAGTTTTTCTTTTCCAATTGATTCCAAATAATTCTCAAATAATTTTATTCACCTAACTAAGGTCTTAAAATTTTATTTAGACTCATTGACTATTTTGAAACTATTTTCGATAAAGCCGAATTTAAAAGCAAAAAGGTCATTTTGAAAAAAAAAATAGCTTAAATTTGTAAATCCTTGCTTAATTTACTTCAAAAATTTCCTTTTAATTTCCATTGCCCTTATCTATTAATTCAGGTTTTTTTAAATAAATTTTATAAAAATCAGAATGAATTTAAAAAGAGGGGAAAAAAGAGAAGATAACATAAAATAATAAAAAACCACCACAATATTTCAAAGGGAAAAAAAATGCTAAAACTAAAAATGCATAGTTTAGCCATAATATATATATATATATATATTTAACAAGAATTAAAATATTGACCATTTTTTATTATTTCTCAATAATATAGCAAAAAAGAAAAAGACAAATGAATAGGAATATAACAAAGTGGGTTTTAATGGGATACTCAGGTTTTGGCATATCATTCAAAACTTTATAAGGTTTAAAGATAAGTTTCAAGGCCCAAAGGGAAATCCTATTCAATGAAACATTATATTAATAATAATGTTTGCTCTTAACCTATTCCCTATACTAGTTTTACACTGTATAACACATTTAAATTTCAAATGTCATTTATGGTATAAGCTAGTAAGTGTGACCATAATCCTTCCTAGATGCTCTCCACTCATCCTCTCTCCTACATCTCATCCTTCTCTAATTTGCTTCACCTCCCTTAGTCTAATCATTCATCTCATTCTTGTCTCATCTCTCTCATTCTTATCTCTTGTCTTGTATTCTATGGTTAATTATCGACAATAGTGTTATTATTTCATTGACTTTATCATACATATTTATATTAAGAAGATTTACAAGTATATTGAGTATTTGTTTATAAAAATCCTTTAAAAATATGCTTAAAACAACTTACAAAAATCAAAAGTAAAATATAATATTGTATATCATTAGGGCAAGTCTGGTTGTGTGCAAGGTTAGCAAATTCATGATTCTATCTACAATCACCAGAAGATCCATAGAATCAAAACATGAAAATATAAATTTTTATAATCTATGTAAAATAGTCTTATTAAATTGTAGATATATTTATTATAATCATAAAAAAAAACATGAAATATATTATTAAAATAAAGAAATTCAATATAAATTTTAATCATGACTCACAATAAAATATTATATGAAATTTAATATAAATTTTAATCATAACTCATAATAAATATTATATACATATAGTATAACAAATTAACATAAGTTTTTATGCTAATGTATAAAACTATATTATAAATTACAATGCTAATATGAAATGCATCACAATATAAATTATAATAATAAAATACAAAGCTAGAAAAAAAATCATAAACTCCCTTTTCATCATCAAAAGTCAAAATTATCGCATCTCTCTCTTTACGATCACTATTATCATTGTCACCTTTATTGTTGATGCTAACCTCATTATTGGTACTACTATCAATAGTATCCTTATATTCTAGTTTAAAGTATTTTAAAGATCCAATAATATTCATATGTTATGAAAGTAAAGTTTGTATTTTTTTCAATTTTTAACTTATTTAACTTAAATAGATAGAATTGGTAAACTCGATTAAAAACATAAGATTCTACTAGTTTTATATGCGAATTTATGATTATATCAAGAGTTTATATGAAAGGTATCCTAAAATAGTAAATCCATACAATAATATGAGTAGAATAATAATTTTGACAACTATGGTCGTGTGTAGGGTCCATAATGATCATATAGGGGTGGGTTTCGGTAATATATATATATAAATAATAAGGTTTTTCAGGGTCTTGAGAGAAGTAAAGCTTTATAAAAGCAAATTTAGATGTTATAAGATTCATCTCAAACCTGTCCTAATTGCATCCCTAGAAATGAAGGGGGAAAAACATTCCTTCGTATTTTTGGAAAAAGAAAATAAACTTAAATCAATGCAACAGAAAATAGAAGCAAAAAGAAGAAGGGGAAAAGAAGGAGCCATCAAGCAGAAGAAAGAGAATCTATAGATTTTTGTTTTAGTATGGTCTGAGAGAGAGAAAACTACATTTGTTTTTCAAACTGAAAGATCAAATTGTAACAACACAAGGGGCTTATTATGGCGAGCCAAGTTGCAGCAATAGTTGCCCTCAGGTAGAGTGGCAAAATATTTTTACATATTATGGCAAAGTACAAGTTTGCTTTAGAAGGGGGGAAAAACCATCACCGTAGAGGCCTCTGTCGCCACAATTATCTGGCCATAATGGCCAATTTTCTTGTAATGTCATTAATTTCAAATTTTTGGATCTTAAAGGACTACACAAAATAGAGCTCATCTAATTACAACTACAACTCTCAAAATAGCTACATGACATAAATCTCAAAATAAAACATTATTTCTATTTTCATATTATAAATTGATAAATAAGAGTTCAATAGTAATGAATATTAAGAGAGTATTAGATTGTACATTTGTTGATCTTAAAATATGATCTTGGCCTATATAAATAAGCCTATTAACAAAGTGCCCATATTGGGGTGTACATAGTCCCTCTTCGGTTGCTAATTAATTCCAATAATAATTAAGAGTAGTGTTTGATCTCTTTATTGACACCAAGCACATTTATGTCATCAAGGAGGCTAAAACCCTCTAGGAATTTCATGTTGTGAACTTAGTAGTGACAATAACTATGTGGGTATCGGAACCTCTGTTCTATCTAGGTTATATCGTCATGCCTTGTGGTGTTGCCATGTTGACATCAAAACTTAGTTGTTGACACGAAGCATGCTGAGGAAGTTGATCCTTCTTATGAGATCAAAGTAAGATGAATATTTAGTTAAGTTTTATCTCATCAAAATTATTATTTACTCTTAACTCAATAAAAACACGAAATCAAAATTATTATTCTTGTCTTTGCGTTCCATGTTAGATTAGGTTTTTTTTTGCCATGTAAAGCACATATATGTGCAAAATTTATAGATCCCATATATATATATATATATATAATTGTAAAGTGCATCATTTTAGAAATTGTTTTACATTTCTAATCAATGTAAGTTACCCTTTTTTTCCAGGAATGTGACAATGAAACTTTAATTTTAGACGCCCCATGTATACTTATTTTCCCTTGCTATTGGTGAGCGAATACCAATTACTGATGTATAAATTATCATTTCCCACTTTTTATCACGTCTTTGATTTGTATTTTTCCGCCCTTTTTCCCCAAATCTGTCCCACTTATGGCCATGTCATTTATTATATTTTGTCGTGTAGCTCCTCTTATATCTTTTGACGCATACAACATCTTACGGTTGCGTATCATTCGTTAGCATTTACAATATCAATCACTTTCCCAGAAAGACCTTCCCAAATTTATATATATCACGACAAAATCTGTTATATTTTGATATTAATCAGAACTTGAAATCCCTATAAGGCACGGAGAACTACTTTACGACAAAAAGTAACCAGAGAATATAACAACTAGTGACAGCGTCCGCTCAAAAATCAAGTGCATGCTTTTCCATTACGTATTATTAAACCGACTGAGTCTCATAAGATGATATTGAGATTTTAATCTTCTTTTTTAAGTGCACCAATATAAGATCCCTAATAATAATAATAATAATAATAATATTAAAATGGGAAGTAATGCCCAAAAAAGTATATTAACTAAATAAATTAGCAGTATATAAGAAATATTTTAAAGAATATGTTCATGATTCTTGGTAACTACAATATAATTAATTAACAAAATATCTTATCATATTTGTGGGGGATGAAAAAAAAAATTCCATGTTTGAACTCCTTAATGAGCTTGAAATAATAAAAAAAGAAAGGATGGACACTTCACCCTATTAAGAATTTGAAACCCTAAATGAAAAACTGAAAACCCTAATCCCCCTCACCATTCAACTAACCATTACCAAATATTAGAAACCCTAATACCAATGCCACCACTTCCCCTAACCTAATGCCTCAATCACTGAAGTCTCCTCTAACTCTCATATCCCTAATAATCACTACAACAAAAACGAGCAAAAGTGGAGAATTATATTATGAGAAGTGTAAACACCTCATTTTTGCTAGTAATAATTAATTTTCAATTTTTTTTTCTAATTTAGCAAAAATAAGAAAAATATTCAAAAAATAAATTAAATAGGAAAAATATATCAATTTTGGAAAATAATGATAGAAAAATAAGAAAAGGATTTAAATAATTTTTATAAATTTTTAGAATTCCAAAATAATATAAAAATAATGAAAATTGCATCGCATATATGCAATTTGCGTGAATAAAAAAAACCGAGAAGTGAGCTAGTCCAGCTGATCCGGACCATGGCCTCATGCGCGCAGGGGAAGGCTCGGTCATGGGTTCGAAACATGGGAAGTGCATTTCCGCGTTTTGCTCGTTTTTATTTTTTGCCTAGGACACGTGTCAGCTGGTGATTGGACGGAGGGAACGCATATGCCGGGCGTGTGATCGTCTTCAACCTCCGTCTGAGATCGTCGCCGGCTGCGAAAAAATTCAAATCCGACTGTTTTGATTCAATTTTTTTACACAAATCCAATAGATCTTTAGCTAAAATGAGATAAACATCATTTAATTAGAATCAAATCACAACAAAATCGAAGATTTGCACGAATCAAATCAAATCGGAGGAGATTTTAACCACGAATTCGATTTGCCCCAATCGGAGGGGAGGAAGCTAGAATAAGGATCAGAAGAGAGAAAGGAGAGGAAATAGGAGAATTTGGAGCCGCCGGAGTTCACGGACTACGGACCGCTGACCACCACCACCTTGAAACGCCACCAGGAGGCGTTTATGGAGAAATCCGCCACCATGGTTAGGTTCTCCACTCCCTAAAAGCTCAGAAGCCACCTTTAAATACCTTCGAAAGTCGCCAGAACGCTGTTGACGAGGACTTCTAGCCACCGTGACCTAACCCGTCAACCCAATCTGACCCGACCCAGTTCGACCCGACCCGCGCACCCTACCCAGACCTAAGTAAGTTGGATTTTCTATTTTTTATTATTTATTTATTGTGTTTTATTTATTTATTTATTTGTTGGTTTATTTATTTATAATTTAAAAACAAAAAATGAAATGAAAATAATATTAGGAAAAATGATAGAATCTAGATTAGTTTATTTTTTTTATGTTTAGTTTAAAATAGATAAAATAATAAAAAAATTATAAAACAAAAATGTAAAAAAAATATTTAAAATAATAAATAAAAGAAAAGAAAATAATAAAATAAAATAAATAAATAAATAAAATGATAAACAATAAAAAATAATATAAAAAATGAAAAAAAACAATAAATAAAAAATAATAGTGATTAAAAGTAGGATTAATAATAGGGATATAAAAATAATTTTTATTACTTAGAAAAAAAATCCTTTTATTAAATAAATCCAAAATTGGTTTTCCTTAAATTAAAATTTTTTCAAGAAAATAAAGCAAAAGCTTAGGTCTAGATTTTTTTCTAAAATATTGAAAATGGTAAAAAACGTAAATCTGAAGTATTTTCATAATTAAAATTAATCAACTCACTAAAGCTTTTTACAAAAAGCAAATTGCGGCTTGTTTGATCCTGAATAGCAGGTACGTAGACAACCATTCGAGGCAACTCTAAAAAGAATAAAAAATTATTTTCCATATTAGAATAAGTTGTTTTTAATCAATAAGAAAAAATACAACAAAAAATGATAAAAATAAAATAAAACAAAATAAACAACAATAAAAGACATTAGAATAAGGTTAAGATTTCAGAAGAATAAGATGGTAACTTTAAGGTTTTAATAGGTTAGCTCTCGAGTTCAGAAACTCTGGTTTTCTCTTCCTCTTTTTACAAAAATGGAAAGAGGAGTTTTCGTTGACTAGTTGTCCAAATTAGGATTAATCTATTCAATTAGTTCTAATTCAATAATCTTTCCCAACTTCAGTTGGGTGGCGACTCTAAGTAAAATAAAGTTCTTAGTTCAAGTCGAGGATTTATATTAGATGAGCATAGGGTCTGGTATAAATCGGATTAGGAATGAAAATGAAAAAAAAAAATTAGACTCGACAAGATGGCGACTACACTGGGGAACCCCATAGGCTAGCCACCTAAACCTTCTGAAATCACCATTTCCAAAATATCTCTTGGTTGTTATATTACTAATGCTAACCTTTCAAGGATTTAATGAAATTTAGGGTTTATGTATTTTTTTCCTACCGTTGAGTCTGCATGCATGTAATCGTATGATTAGATATGGTCAAACCCAGGCCGTCTTAAGACCCTAAGACGAAGGGCCATTGTGTAGGTTTCGGGTGAAGTGATATGATCACCGTTCGGGATTGATTAGGCCACCCTACCCAATGCTTCGATATGGCCTGAGATTCATTTCTTCGAGAATGCGGGAGGCCATAGAACTTGGGGACCTGTTAGAACCCACCTACCTGCATACATGAAAGTTATGGGCTGGCAATTGATTAATGATGTAATGCTTTTGTTCCGTTCCTAGATTTCAGATACATTTACTTGTAATAACATCATTTGTACTTTGTAAAAACTTGTTGTAATTGGAGATTTCTATTGTAATAGATGGCTAGTTCTACAGTCGACCGCCTCCTTCGCAAAGAGATCCAAGTTTGTAAACCTCTGGATCCAAAGTTGGTGCTGGACCATTGGTTTACTCTATACAACCCCGAAGAGCAGGCCTTCATCCAACAAAAGATAGGGCCCATCCTTTCACTGATGAAGATGGAAATAAACTTACCTCTGATTTGGGCTATCCTCCATCTATGGGAAATTGAGCCCACAACTTTCTTTATCGGACCACATGAGATCACTCCTACTCTGGAAGAATACACCTAACTTCTGCAAGCCCCATCACTAACCAACGAGGTATATGTGCCAGATCTTGAGGCTAGGCCAGCCGGTATTTTTAGCAGACTTCTGGGTATTCGCAAGACAGCAATCAACCAGGCCTTGGCAACTGCAACGGGTACTGTATACGAATGGATGAGTTAGAAGCATGGTTCATAGCCCGAGATGATGATAGGAATAGGAAGGACATTATGCAGGGATCCTAAGAGTTACAAACAGAGAAGGATATACGCTTTCATCATGACAGCCTTCGCCACTATACTCTTCCCTACCAGAATCTTTTATATCCATTACAGAGTCGTCGAGCTAGTGGCCCAATTCCTAGGAGGGAAATCTTATATCCCAGCTCTACTGGCTGAACAGATCCGGAACCTGAATTTTGTCAAGAAGAAAGGCCACGAGATCCTCCGTTCGAACATCAACCTCATCCTAATCTGGTTTGTAAGCCATCTCAAATGTATAGGGTTGAACATGGTTCGAAAATCTTTAACCCAACAAGTAGACCTTGTGAACTCTTACATAGAGAGGATAAAGTTACCCGACGACCTCACCAGCCACAGGTTGGGTAAGAGTACTCCAGAGCTTCAGTGCCAATGACATCCCCTGGACTGTTAGATGGAGTTGCCATAACAAAGTCATCTTAACCTACAGAAACCTCCAGGCTGTTCCTCTAATCGATGTCAATGGGTGCATAGGATATCATCCAAACTCTGTGGTCCGTCAGTTCGATGCCATCCAAGATATAGTTTACAGGCTATCACTGGAAGGGATCACATTTGAATACCAGGATCCAAGCCTGCTAGTAACTGAGAAGTTTGCTAAACTGGCAGAGGTCAAAGCTTTATGGGAAGCCCGGATTGAGAGTCCCAACGTAGACCTTGGAGACCTAGACGGGGAAGTGGGTAAACATCGAGCCACCAGGGATTTCATGATCCACCAGCTATATCAAATAGGAGAAAGGGCATACCGAGTCCCAGATGTCACCCAACCTGAGCCAGACAAGGTAGGTCCATAACTGAGAACCTACTTGGAACAAGTCAGGGCCCGAATGGAGGAATACTTTGAAGTTGTAGACTACAAAAAGGATATTTGGAAGGGGAGATTTAAAGAGTATAATCAACAAAGCAAGGCCTTGGAAGCTCAGCTAGAGAAGAACCAAGCTAGAGTCAAAGTGCTAGAAGCCAACATTAGCGGAAAACCGGTGCCTACGCAGCAAAAGAAGAAGAGGACTAAGAAATAGATTAGCATTGTACTTTTACTTTTTCATGTTTCAAGTATCGAACTCCAAGTTTCCAACATTAATAAAATTTTAGTATTATATCATTAATCAATTGTTAGCCCCTTTTAGCATTTGTGTGATACATGCATCATATTTACGTACATACATTAAACTAAGGAAAATGCGCGTACCGGGTATCAAAGATAGCTCCCAAACAACCGAACCCTCAAAGGAGCCCAATTCACACCCGCTCAAAGACTAAAATGGCAAACAATGGCAACAATAGTGATCACCGCAACAACACTAGCGCTGATACCACCTCGGACCCTAGGATTGTATCCCTAGAACAAACAGTTCGGCAATTGACTGCCCAAGTCCACCTCCCGACTGAAAGTATCGACCTCCTTCGCACCACCCAACTAACTCAGGAAGAACATTTAGGGGCCAGAAAAGGGAAGACAGTAGAGGGCCAACCTCCAGAGTATGAGGAGATCAATTCCTACCTTAACCCAGCATTTGAGTATGAACTGAGAGTCAACCTTGGTCTAACCTCGGACGACATAAAGAGCGAGATGGAAGATAGACAAAAGGAGATGGAAAGAAAGTTGTTCCAACAACTGACAGACAAAATGAAGACACTAGAGGGGGCTGACGGTTTTGAGCAGGCAAGAATCACCAGCTTACCGATATATGGGGAGGAGATGTACCTAGAGAAGTTCAAGACCCCAGAGTTTGAAAAATATGACGGCACTAGATGCCCCAAGATGCATATAAGGTTGTATGTACAGAAGATGAGCAAGTACACCCAATATGACCAGCTCATGATCCAGACCTTCCAAGACAGCCTCACAGGCCCTGCCTTCGTCTGGTATGCGCACTTGGACTTCAACCAAGTCAACACCTGGGAAAGACTCGCCCAGGCATTCTACGACTAGTACAAATTCAACATCGAAGTCGTCCCTTTGGTGATGGATCTAGGAAGTCTCCAAAAGAAACATGCTGAGTCTTTCAAGGAGTATGCCTAGCATTGGAGAGCTCAGGCTGCTAGGTAACAACCCCAATCTCTGAAAAAGAGTTGACATTTATCTTCGTCAACACTCTGGAGAAGACCTGCTTCTTACATCTAGTGGGCCAAATGTCATCCAGCTTTGCAAAGGTAGTAATAGCAGGGTGTCGAATCGTGAATGCCATCACATCAGGGAGACTCCATGCAATAGATCCTCCCAGAATCACATTATCACAGAGGCCCCTAGGAAGTAACAAAGCCAAGGAGTCTACCATCAACATGGTTAACTCCGGCAGAGTGGACAAGGTTGGGACCCACGTGACATTTCAGACTACGAATACCCTAATCCAACAATCACCCATGAATCACACCTAGACTACCAGGGTCTTAAGGCAATTCACTTCGATACCGATCCCGCTCAGTTAGGTCTTTGCTCGGCTGCGAGCAAATAATTTGATCAGCTTTAAGATCCCAAGTGACCGGTACAAGCCAAGGAATTTTGACCCAAGCCTCAAGTGTGATTACCATATGGGCCAAGAGGGGCACTCTACAGATAGATGTTGGAGGCTCCAAAATAAGATTCAAGATTTGATTGACGCTGGAATAGTGCAGTTAGACTTTGTCAACGCACTAGCACCCAATGTCAATATTAATCCGCTGCCCTACCATAAGCCCATCGTCAATATGATCACATCCAAAGAGCTGGACTCCAAATCAAAAGAATCCCCAAAATAGAAAAAAAAAAAACAACAGCGCAACAAAAAAATCACTCCCGCCAAGTCTTAGATAAAACCCCTAAATCACAAATCAAGAGGAGATAGTTAGCTGGAGACCCAACAGTCGGTACCCTAGGTGAATCACATGGGAGATTTGAGTATTTAATGAATTACTCTTTTACCCCAACTGAGTATGGGCCACATAGTGGATGGGGGTCCGAGTTTGAAAAAGAAGACAACTCATCAAAGGAAAGGGGGGAATCCGTAAACATGATTAAATCAAGTCAAAAACCGATAGTTGTAAAGTGCTACGGAAAACAACCTACTGAGGTACAGATTCCAAAAAAGAGATATGTATTCAATGTCCCAATACCCTGAGAAGAGTATAAGGCGGCATCATTTGACTATCAGGCTCTTGATCAAGAAAGACCTCTTATCGTAGGAGGAATCACCCATTTTAGGAGAATTTATGACCCTAAATATAAGATCTCAACCGAAGAGCCTAATACTATGGTAGAGAGAGAGGATTAAGAAGGGCTCTATGCATTCACAAAAATGGTTAAGGCAAGTGAATACAAGATCATGGAGCAACTTAACAAGGTTCCAGCCTAGATATCACTCATGGGCCTCCTCACGATGTTTGAGCTTTATAGGGAAGCACACTTCAAAGTACTCAAACAGATCAAGGTACCAGAGGGCATCGCAACGGAGAAATTATGCCATGTGGCAAATTCAATCTTCACCATGGATCAAATATCTTTCTCTCCCGAAGAGCTAGGGGAAGACGGAGACCAACATACAAAACCACTGTTCATAGTGGTGAAATGCAACAATATAATTGTCTCCAGAGTACTCATTGACAATGGATCTTCTCTCAACGTATGCCCTTTAACCACCCTTGACCTGCTGGGGGTCGATACAAGCAACATCAAGCTAAGCTCGATAATGGTTAGGGCCTTCGATCGGTCCAAGAGAGAAATAGTGGGGGAGATCAACTTGCTAGTGGAGATTGGTCCACAGATGTTCCACGTCTCCTTCCAAGTTCTCGACATTCCAAGGTCTTTCAATATGCTATTGGGAAGGCCATGGATACATACCGCTAGAACCATACCCTCAAGTTTACATTAGAAGGTCAAGTTCATAGCAAATGGACAAATCATCACCATGTTGGGAGAGCAAGACTATACCATCTATAAAGAGACCGCCATACCTTACATCGGGGAAGAAGGTCCCGAAAACTTTGGGCTCCAAATATTCAATGAAGTGAGTGTGGTAACTAGCAAGGAGGGCCATTAGTTTAAGGAGGGACAACAAGGGACGTTTGGACTACGGTACATTCCTACAGCTTAGGAAAAGGCACAAACAAGAGGTATCAAAGGCAGAAGGAAAGAGAAGCTAAGCGATACCTGAATGCATTTTATACCTCTTCGAAAATCATTCAGGTAGGCAACTACCGTTTAAGAGCCAAGGATAAGCGAAACCGGTGTCAACAATGAAAGCTTGGCCTCTCGCACGTTTGATCAGCATCCAGCTCTTAACAATTGGTTTTGTTATCCTATTAATAGCACTAGGTCAGCTCAAGGATAGGAACAATTATGAAACAAATTTCTATTGTGATTATTTTTCAGATTCAATAAATTGTAGCTTATTTCTTTTTCTCATATATACATGCTCTCGCTCCACTTTATCCACAAATTCCCCACTGTAGATCGTTAGGGACATTTCGCGCAGATAAGTAATGAAAACACCGATATTGTTTCCAACACTACTGAGTCAGCCGTTGGAGGCGATGTCCTTGACCACGAAATAATACGAGAAAACTGGAAAAAACATGAACAGAGTGGGATTTCAATTGGCGAGCCGGTGGAGACAGTAAATCTAGGAAGCACTGAGAAACCTAAAAACCTCAAGATTGGGGCTAATTTGAGTGCCGAGCAAAAGCGCAAAATAGTCGAGCTATTAATTGAATATGCAGATGTATTCGCCTGGTCATATGGTGACATGCTAAGACTAGACCAGTCAATAGTAGTTCACAAGCTTCCCACAAGGGAAGATGTCAAACCTAAAAAACAGAAATTGAGAAGATTTAGGCTTGACATCTTACTAAAGATTAAAGAGGAAGTAAAAAAACTACTAGAAGTAGGATTCATTAAGATGTCTGACTATCCGGAATGGATAGCGAATATAGTCTCCGTTCTAAAAAAGAATGGGAAAGTATGTGTATGCGTAGACTTCCAAGATTTAAACCAAGCTACGCCAAAAGACAACTCCTCTCTACCTCACATCGATGTCCTAGTAAACAACACCGCGAGAAACCATCTCTTCCCATTTATGGACGGTTTCTCAGGATATAATTAAATAAAAATAGCTGAAGAGGATAAAACTAAAACAACCTTCATTACGACATGGGGAACTTTCTGTTATAAAGTTATGCCTTTCGGTTTGAAAAACGTCGAGGCAACATATCAGAGAGCCATGGTTGCAATACTTCATGACACGATGCATCGAGAGGTGGAAGTATACGTAGATGACATGATAGCCAAGTCTAAGGAAGAAGAAAGCCATGCAATTATTCTGAGGAAATTGTTTAAGCGATTGAGAAAGTTTTAGCTCAAGTTAAACCTAGAAAAGTACACTTTTTGGGTCACAACATGCAAGTTGTTAAGGTTTGTCATAAGCCGAAAAGGCATTAAAATTGACCTTGATAAAGTAAAGGCCATATTGGAACTGCCCTCTCCACGCACTATCAAAGAGGTGAGAGGTTTGCCAGGAAGGTTGAATTACATAGCCCGCTTTATGTCACAGCTCAGAGATAAATGCTGCCCACTATTCCGTTTGCTAAAAAAGAACACCACGGTAGAATGGGATGATGAATGTGAAGAAGCATTCTGATCGATCAAAGACTATCTCATAAATCCTCCGGTCTTGATAGTTCCAAAACAAGGAAAGCCTTTATTCTTATACCTTACAATACTCCTTAAATCTATGGAGTGTGTGTTGAGACAGAAAGATGAAGAGGGGAGAGAACGTTCCATATATTATCTAAGTAAGAAATTCACAAACGGGGAACAAAGGTATTCAGAAATAGAGAGGACTTGCTGTGCTCTGATTTGGGTCATGCACCGATTGAGGCAGTACACCCTTTACTATCCCATCGAGTTGTTAACAAGACATGATCCTTTGAAGTATTTGGTAGAGAAGCCCGTTTTGTTAGGAAGAATCTCCAAATGGCAAATGCTCTTATTAGAATTTGATATCACATATATAAATCAAAATTCAATTAAAGGGCAATCTTTAGTCGATCAATTAGCAGAACACCCAATTGACAGAGATCTCCAAAGATCACAAGCTCAATTCCCTAATGAAAATATATTAATAGTAGAGGGCGAACCAACAGAAGACTGTAGGACAGAACAAAGCCCTAAATGGAAGATGTTCTTTGATGGAGCTACCAATTTATTCGGTTGTGGGATCGGGGCTGTGCTAATATCACCAGAAGGAACACAATTCCCTTCAGCAACAAGACTCACATTTCCATGTACTAATAATATTGCGAAATATGAGGCATGCATACTTGGCTTCAAAATGGCTTACCACATGGAAATCCGTGAATTAGAAGTGTACGGAGATTCTTCACTCATCATATTACAGATAAAAGGGGAATACAAAACTAAAGACCCCAAATTGGTACCATACCATTAGCATTTGACAGAGCTAATCGATGAATTCGAAGCAATCACTTTCACATACATCCCGAGAACTCAGAATCAGTTTGCAGATGCACTCATCACACTAACATCTACAATTCAGATAACAGGGGGAGTCGAAGTCTAACCATTGAAAATAGAAATCGAAAATCGGCCCGCCTACTGTTTGGTAATCGAAAAAGCACAAGATGGTAAGCCCTGGTATTATAATATCAAAACTTTTCTCCAAGAAGGTAAATACCTTGAAACGGCTTGCAAAAACGATTAAAGAACACTCAGAAGGTTAACAAGTCATTTCTTATTAAATGGGCCTGTGCTTTATAAAAGATCGTCCGATACCACCTTTTAAAGATGTTTGGATAGAAATGAAGCATGTGAACTGATGGAAGAAGTGCATGAAGGAGTATGTGGACCTCACATGAACGGCTACATGTTGGCTTGAAAAATCATGACAATGGGCTATTATTGGCTAACCATGGAATCAGATTGTATCAAATATGTCAAGCACTGTCACTTGTGTCAAGTTTACGCAAACCGAATAAATGCCCCACCTAAAGAACTTCATTCGTTGTCTGCACCATGGCCTTTCTCCATGTAGGGGATCGATATCATTGGCCCAATTGCTCCAACAGCATCCAATGGTCACAGATTTATACTGATAGCCATTGATTACTTCACCAAGTAGGTGAAAGCTTCATCATATGCCAGTGTCAAGGTAATAGTTTGATTCTTGAAGAGGGACATAATAGCTCGATACGGAGTTCTAGAGTCAATCATCACCGACAACGGTATGAACCTAAACAATAAGTCAATGACAAATTTGTGTCAACAGTTCCATATAAACCATAGAAATTCAACTCCCTACCGACCTCAGATGAATGGGGTAGTGGAAGCAGCCAACAAGAATATCAAAAGAATCATCGAAAAGATGACAATCACTTACAAAGATTGGCACGAAATGCTGCCATTCGCCCTTATGGCTTACAGAACCTCGATTCAAACATCTACTGGAGTTACCCTATATTCTCTAGTATATGGTACTGAGGCAGTCCTACCGGTTGAAGTCGAAATACCATCCTTCAGAATTCTATCAGAAGCGCAGTTAGATAAGTCAGACTGGGTAAAGAAGAGGCTCGATCAGTTGAATTTGATCGACGAAAAAAGACTCACTGCGTTATGTCACGGCCAGTGTTACCAACAAAGAATGGCCCGAGCATTCAACAAGAAAATGAGATCTCGATGTTTTAAAGAAGGAGATTCGGTGCTAAAGAAAGTTCTCCCGAATGCTCAAGATTCTAGGGGGAAGTTTACCCCAAACTATGAGGGCCCATATGTTGTAAAGAAGGTATTGTCGGGAGGTGCTTTGATATTAACTCAAATGGGTGGTCCGGAATTGAGAGACCCCATTAATATAGATGCTGTTAAGATGTACTATCCTTAGGCAAGAAATTTTGAAATTTTTCCAAGGTTTATGAATGCCAATGCTCACTATAAGTTCAATGAGTCTAGTTTTCCTTTCTTTTATAAGTAAAGTTGATGTCTCTGAATGATCGATGACTCCAACCAATTCTCATTAAAACAAACATTCCTAAACACATTACCCATCACTTCACCAATGAATAATGAACATTGAAATGATAATGAATCTCAATAGATTTTGTGACATAATTCTACCTACTTTTGAGCATTAAACCTGGTGCGTTAATAGGATAATACCACAATCACAAGAGCCATGCTCATAAGAAAGGAAGTGCATCAAGGTCCTTAGCCCTGTTTTAAAGTAAGAGTAAGCAAAGGAGAAGTAAACCAGCACGAAGGTCCAGTTGTTTGGTTGCTATCCGCAATAAATTGGTAAGCATCTTAGAGTAAATAACCATCATTCACATATTAGAAGACATCTCTTATCAAATCATTTGACCCGTTCGCTAGAAGCGTTTTAAAAATCGTTAGGTTAGTCAGCCCACAGAAGGACACTTTCCTAAACATTCTCTCTCAAGGTTAGCCCATAGGGGCACCTCTTGAGACATTTCTTCCCCAGGGTCGCAAGTCTAAGAAGACACTTCTCGCTACTAGTTAGTCAGCCCATAGAGGGGCACTTTCTGAAACATCCTCTCTCAGGGTACCTCTTGAGACATTTCTTCCCTAGGGTTGCAAGTCTAAGAAGACGCTTCCCGCTACTAGTTAGTTAGCCCATAGAAGGGCACTTTCCTAAACATCCTTTCTCAGGGTTAGCCCATAAGGGAACCTCTCGAGACATTTCTTCCCCAGGGTTGCAAGTCTAAGAAAACGCTTCTCGCTACTGGTTAGCCAGCCCACAGAGGGGCACTTTTCTAAACATCTTCTCTTAGGGTTAGCCCATAGGGGCACCTTTCGAGACATTTCTTCCTCAAGGTCGCAAGTTTAAGAAGACGCTTCCCGCTACTGATTAGTCAGCCCATAATGGGGTACTTTCTTAAACATCCTCTCTCAGGGTTAGCCTATAGGGGCACCTTTCGAGACACCTATTCTTCAGGATTGCAAGTTTAAAAAAGACGCTTCCTGACACTACTGATTAGTCAGCTCACATGAGCACTTTTCTAATAACCGATTAGTCAGCTCACAGGAGCACTTTTCTAATAATCGATTAGTCAGCTCATAAGAGCACTTTTCTAGATGATCGATTAGTTAACTCATGAGAGCACTCTTCGAAGGCATTTCCCCCCAAACAGTTGGTAGTCTAGCTAGACGCTTCTGTTGACAAGTGACCAGCTCATAAGAGCTCTTCTTGAGACAATATTCTCTTTAAGGTTGCTAATCCAATATGACGCTTTCTATTATCAACTATTCCACTCACAATAGCATACCCCTAAATAATCCTTGAGATGTTTCTTATCGTCGATTAGTCAGCCCATAGAGTACTTTTCGAGAGGATACATTACTTCAGATTATTAGGTTGCTTAAGACCATTTCCTGAGCAATACCAAACATCACAAAGCACTCGTGGGATTATTAGCTCATGAAGCATTTTCCTACTAAAGAATAAATTCTAGATAACCAATTAAACCAAGACGTTATCCATTCAGCCTAGAGGCAAAAAATGGCGTTTTTCTTGTCTTTATAGTTAAGTTTTGCAAACTTTACCACAAAGAGGGGCACTTGTAAACACCCCATTTTTGCTC
Organism: Laguncularia racemosa; assembly: GCA_037954665.1. Lineage (NCBI taxonomy): Eukaryota > Viridiplantae > Streptophyta > Magnoliopsida > Myrtales > Combretaceae > Laguncularia > Laguncularia racemosa. The sequence goes on from JBBMOL010000426.1 coordinate 167,160, forward strand.
CTAATAATTAATAATAATCAATTTTCAATTTTTTTTTCATTTTTTCAATTTTTCTTCTAATTTAGCAAAAATAAGAAAAATATTCAAAAAATAAATTAAATAGGGAAAATATATCAATTTTGGAAAATAACGATAGAAATAATAAGAAAAGGATTTAAATAATTTTTACGAATTTTTAGAATTCCAAAATAATATAAAAATAATGAAATTGCATTGCATATATACAATTTACGTAAATAAAAAAAAACTGAGAAGTGAGCTAGACCAACTGGTCCGGACCGTGGCCTCATGCGCGTAGGGGAAGGCTCGATTATGGGTTCGAAACACGGGAGCACATTTTCGCATTTTGCCCGTTTTTATTTCTTACCTGGGACACGCGTCAGTTGGTGATTAGGCAGAGGCAACGCACGCGTCGGACGCGTGATCGTCTTCAACCTCTGTCCGAGCTCGTCACCGGCTGCGGAAAAATTGGAATCCGACCATTTTTATTCGATTTTTTACACAAATCCAATAGATCTTTAGCTAAAATGATATAAACATCATCCAATTAGAATCAAATCATAACAAAATCGAAGATTTGCACAAATCAAATCAAATCAGAGAAGATTTTAACCGCGAATCCGATATGCCCCAATCAGAGAAAATCCGAGCTTATCCAGCTCGATTTATGACGCCTATAAATAGATTACGAGGGGGGGGGGGAAGCTAGAACAAGAATCAGAAGAGAGAAAGGAGAGGAAATAGGAGAATTTGGAGCTGTCGGAGTTCACGGACCATGGACCGCTGACCACCACCACCTTGAAACACCACCAGGAGGCGTTCATGGAGAAATCCACCACCACGGTTAGGTTCCCTACTCCCTAAAAGCTCAGAAGCCACCTTTAAACACCCTCAAAAGTTGCCGGAACACCACTGACGAGGACTTCCAGCCACCGTGACCCAACACGTTAACCCGATCTGACCCGACCCGGTTCGACCCGACCCGCGCACCATACCCATACCCAGGTAAGTCAGATTTTTCAATTTTTTATTATTTATTTATTGTGTTTTATTTATTTATTTGTTGGTTTATTTATTTATAATTTAAAAACAAAAAAATGAAATGAAAATAATATTAGGAAAAATGATAGAATCTAGATTAGTTTATTTTTTTATGTTTAGTTTAGAATAGATAAAATAATAAAAAATTATTGTAAACACCCCATTTTTACCCTAGGAATCAATAATACAAAAAAAATAATCAATTTTTAATTTTTCCCAATTTTTCCAATTTTTCCCTAATTTAGCAAATATAATGGAAAATATTCAAAAAAAATAAAAATAAATAGGAAAACACATCAATTTTGAAAAATGATTTCAGAAATAGTAATAATAAGGGATGAATAATTTTTATAAATTTTTGAAATTTCAAAAAATACAAAAAATGAAAAAAATCGCATTGCATATATGCAATTTGCGATATAAAAAAAAATCGAGAAATTGGGCCAGCTCAGCTGGTTCGTGTGTGCATGTTGAGACCATGTGAAGGCTGAAGGTCGCGAGTTCGAATCCCCCCGCGTGCGCTCGGCAAAATTTTTTCCTTTTTTTCCCTAGAGCCGCCACGCGGCAGCGTGTGATTGGCCGAGAGAAAACGCGTGCATCGCGCGTGATCGTCTTCCTCACCCTGACAGACGCGAGGAGAAGCCAGAGCAAGTCCGACGAAGGTGGAATCAATCATTTTTTTTCAAATCTTCTAGATTATTGTCAAGATAAAGCCGAATCCATAAGATAAATCAAAGAAAAACAATAGATCAACATCAAATCGCCGAGATAAAATCAAATCTAAAAACGAAAGTGAGGAAAGAGTGCAAATCGGAAAGCATCGGAGGAGACCCAAAACCGCGAAGCACCAACCGGAGTTGAACCACCACCAAGAGGCGATCTGGGAGCAAACCACCGCCACCATTGGATTCAGCACCCTCGAGAAGCTAGGATTCGACACCTCACCCGTTGCAAAAGGCCGCTGGAACGCCGTGAACGAGCACCCTCCGCCGCGCGCATCCGACTGACCCGATTTCGACCTGACCGACCCGACCCACGTACCGACCCAGATCCAGGTAAGTCGGATTTTTCGGATTTTTATTATTTTGTTTATTTATTTATTCCAAATTAATTAATTAATTTATTATTTGTTATTTAGTTATTTATTTATTTGTTTATGTTTTATTTTTAATAAATAGGAAAATGTAGAAATTAGATTTTTCTAGAATTTAATAATGTAGAAAAATAATAAATAAGAAAAAAATAGATAAATAAAAAATAATAAAATGTAGAAAAATAATAAAAAATATTAGGAAAAATAACAATAAAATTTTAGATTTCAAAATAGGATAGATATTAACTTAAGATAAAATTTTTCACAAAAATCACAAAAATCATAAAAAATCATAAAAATCATAAAAATTTATAGAAAATCATAAAAAATAATAAAAATTCAAAAAGAAAAAATGAATGAGTTTTAGAACTTAGAAAAATCCTTTTCTTCAAATAAATCCGAAATTGATGTTTTTCCCTAAAAATCATTTTCAAAATCAGATTAAAGCTTAGGCTTAGAATTTTTTCAAAAAAATCCCAAAAATGTTAAGAACATAAAGCAAAAGAGATTTCAAAATTAAAATTCACAAACAAACTTAAAGTTTTCAGAAAAGCGAACTACGGCTTGTTTGATCCTGAATAGCAGGTACGTAGGCACCCATTCGGGTCAACCCATAAAAATTGATGAAAAATCATTTTCTTGAAATAATTCAAAAACATAATAAAAAGTAATAGAAACACAATGAAGCACATTTCTAAATAAGATGAACAATTTTAGGAGATTAGGTGGTAACCGTGAAGGTTTTAATAGGTTAGCCTCCGGACTTAGAAACTCTGGTTTTCCCTTTTCCTTTTTTCACAAAAACGAAAAAAAGGAAATAACGACGACTAGTGGTCCAAATTAAGACTAATCCGCTCCTTTAGTCTTAATTCAATATTTCCCAACAACAGTTGGGTGGCGACTCAAAAAATTAAACGAAATTCCTAACTCAAGTCGAGGATCTACATTAGATGAGCATAGGGTCTAGTCTAGATTGGATTAGGAATGGGAATGCAAAAATTGGACTCGACAATTATAAAATGAAAATGTAAAAAAAAAAATTAAAATAATAAATAAAAGAAAAGAAAATAATAAAAGAAAATAAAAAATATATAAAAAATAAATAAAATAAAAAATAATAGTGATTAAAAGTAAGATTAATAATAGAGGTGGATTAATAATAGGGATATAAAAATAATTTTTATCACTTAGAAAAAAGTCCTTTTCTTAAATAAATCCCAAATTGGTTTTCCTTAAATTAAATTTTTTTCAAGACAATAAAGCTAAAGCTTAGGTCTAGATTTTTTCCAAAATATTGGAAATGGTAAAAAACGTAAATCCGAGGTATTTTCATAATTAAAATTAATCAACTCACTAAAGCTTTTTACAAAAAGTGAACTACGACTTATTTGATCCTGAATAGCAGGTATGTAGGCATCCGTTCAGGGCAACTCTAAAAAGAATAAAAAATCATTTTCCATATTAGAATAAGTTGTTTTTAATCAATAAGCAAAAATACAACAAAAAATTGACAAAAATAAAATAAAACAAAATAAACAACAATAAAAGACATTAGAATATGGTTAAGATTTCAGAAGAATAAGGTGGTAACTTTAAGGTTTTAATAGGTTAGCCCCTGAGTCCAAAAACTTTGGTTTTCTCTTCCTTTTTTTACAAAAATGGAAAGAAGAGTTTTCGTTGACTAGTTGTCCAAATTAGGATTAATCTGCTCAATTAGTTCTAATTCAATAATCTTTCATAACTTCAGTTGGGTGGCGACTCCAAGTAAAATAAAGTTCCTAGTTCAAATCGAGGATTTATATTAGATGAGCATAGGGTCTGGTATAAATCGGATTAGGAATGAAAAAGAAAAAATAAAAAGTTAGACTCGACAAGAAGTAAATTACCGGAAAGGAAAATGCATTTTTCTGAGAAAATAATTTTCGCAAATAATATATACTTATTGCGAGAAGTTAATTGCCAAAAAAGGGAATGCTTTTTCCGGGAATATAATTCTCGCAAATAGTATATGTGAGGATGTGATTGCCACATCTGCCATTTTCATCGCAATTGCTTATTTGCAAGAAAGTAATTGCCACATGTCAGCTAAATTTTGGCTCACTGTACTTTCCCTTGGCATTTTCCCTCCTCGTCTTTTTCCCCGCATCGTCCCAGATCGAGCTTCGTCTCCTAGGAAAACACAAACCTAAAACACCACCACCGGTCTATTTACCTAGAATTTGAAGGAGCAATTTCCGCAAAGTGGCTTGTTCATTTCACTCTCGTTCAGCTAGATCCGTGGCTTGTAAAAGGTGTGTCTAAATCTCTCTTCCTCTTCCCCCTGTCTATTTACCCAGAATTTCAAGGTTATTTTTTGGGTTCTCCATAGAATGTAGATGATATGAAGCTCGAGAAGTCCAACTTTTAGTGTCATGAGTGTGCTCTGACTATCCCCGTAAAGGTATGGAAAATCTATCGGTCTCTCCCTCGATTTCTCAAGTAATTATGATGTTGTTCTAGCGTTGTTGAATTTGGGGTTTTTGTTGGGTGAAATACATTTGAATAGTGACAGTTCGTCTTTGAGGAGCTTGGCAGAAGAAAAAAAAAATTCAGGTGTTCGATTTGAACGCGGTAGGAGTTGGGCAAAAGGAGCTCGGCAAAAGAAAAAAGAAATTGAGGATTTCAATTTGAAGGTGGCAAGAGGAGGTGGGTAGAAGGAGCTCGACAGAAGGAAAAAAAAATTGAGGTTTTCGTTTTGAACGCGTAGAAGGAACTGGGTAGAAGGAGCTCGGTAGAAGCAAAAAAAAATTGGTAGAAGTAGCCAAGTAGAAGGAGTTCGGTAGAAGGAGTTTGGAAGGTCTCCTTGTGAGTTAAACATTAATAGAAGGTCTAGTCACAACAAACAGAACTCCTAAAGAGAGAAGCCCGAAGTTGTCGCGCGGAGGTCCGAAGCCTGGTGTCTAAGGTAAAAAGATATATAGTGTTTGTTGTTCATCATCCCTCTAGAGTAATAAGTTAAACTAAAATTGTTGTTCATTCGTCTTGTGTAATCATTTTTTTTTTGTTCATTTAACTAGTTGTTCATTCATCTAGTTAAAGAGAAATTTTTTTATTCTCAAGTTGCATGAAGTCTAAGGACTAGATGGGCTAGGGAAGGAGTCTAGCGTTGACGTAAATTTTCTCGTGTTATTATTATTATTATTATTATTTGACACAATCCTATAAATCTTATAAATTTTGAAATGGAACTCTTAGCTCAGTACTTAACGGAACATTGGATTACACTGCTTTAGACTTGAGGTGACAGGTTTATAAAGCTATATATATATATGATGCTTTTCTCCATGAATACCTTCTCTAATTATCATAACAAGGGACATTACATAAGTGCTTGTTAGTTCTAGAAATACTGCCTTATTTACGATGCTTATACTTGTGCGATATGGCATTGTAATTTACAGTCTTGTTGAATTGGCAATGTTGATTTTAATTACCATTTGATTAGTTGTAGAATTGCCATTTGAAGTGCTTGTTAGTTCTAGAATTGCCATTTGGAGAGCCATGGTATATATATATTTTTTTTCATCAGACTCACTTGAAGAGTTGTTGGCACATAATGATAATGGTCGAGCAAAATGTGTTGATATTCTCTTTACTGTTGCATATGATAATGGCGATTACATGTTTAGGATGAGTGGAAGGAGATGGCACATGACACATGATCGTACTTCTTCGGAATATATCCAAGGGGTATAAAGTTTCCTTGAAGTAACCACGCAACATCGTCGGGATTCAGATGGATTTATCTGTTGTCCATGTCGAGATTGTCTTAATTAGGAATGGTTACCAATAGAGGCCATTGAGGTTCATCTAATTTTTCGAGGAATGGCATGGTTTTACACGACTTAGATATTTCATGGGAAGACATCACATATTGATAAGTTAGATCGTATATACTCATGTTTGAATTGCTCTAAGATTAGTAACAACCAAACTAGTGTGCGAGACCCACCAACAATGGAGGAAGTGGTATGTGATAATGGCCATACATTTGAGGATGATGCCAATCATCAAATATTAGAGGATTTAGCATGTAGTGGTAATGACTCTGAAGATGCTATGTTGGAAGACAGCGAAGGAGATGACATGGATAAGTGGAGTGGCTTATTTAAAGAAGCAAAATCCAAGGTGTAAGAAATTTTCATTGCTATCTATTGTAATACAGATGATGCATTTCAAGGTTGACAGTCGACAATATGTACAAAGTTTCAACAATTGGCTTAGTTTTGTAAAGAGTATATTACCAAAGGGGGAAGTACTCCTAGGTTCCTATTATGAGTGTTGAAAAATGTTACGCCAATTGGGAATGAATGCTCATCTTATTCATGCATGTAAAAATGACTGTGTCTTATTTAGGAAAGCATTTAAGGACTTAGATTATTGTCTACAATGTAACCATTTAAGGTGGGCAATGAAGATTGATGACAAGAAGAAGAAAACTACTATGAAGGTTTTACGGTATTTTCCACTAATACCACATCTTCAACAATTGTTCATGTGCAGAAAAACAGCAACTCTGATGAGATGGCATAAGGAAGGGCGTGCTATTAGGGATAATGTTCTAAGGCACCCTTCAGACTTAGAAGCATGGAAGGATTTAGACCAAAAGTTTCCCGATTTTAGTTCTGATCTAAGGAATTTACGATTGAGACTTGCAATAAATGGATTCAATCCATTCGGAAATTTGAGTACCGCATATAGTTCATGGCCTGTTATCTTATTTCCTTACAATTTACCACCATGGGCTTCTATGAAAGAGCCATTTCTTTTTATTTCTTTGCTAATACCGGGTCCTAGATCACCATGTAAAGACATTGATGTTTTTTTAAGGCCTTTGATTGATGAGTTGAAGGAGTTATGGGTACAAGGGGTTAAAACCTTTTATGTTGTCTCTGGTCGATCCTTTCGCATTCGTGCAGTACTATTATGGACAATCTATGATTTCCCTACATATGGTGATGTATTAGGTTGGATCACAAAGGGTTATAAGGCTTGTTTTATTTGTAATGTCGATGTCACTAGTGGCCATACACAAAGCAAATTTCATTACATGGGGCATCGGTGGTTTTTATCAATGAACCACATGTGGCGTAATGAAAAGATGAAGTTTGATGGCACTGTAGAGAAGTGTAAGGCTCCTAGGCAATTTAGCAATGACGATATTTTGATGTAATTGAGTCGGTATGAGCATGTCATCTTGGGAAAGACAGGCCATGGGAAGAGAGAGAGGTTAGATGATGAGCCTAATTGGTGTAAAAAAAGTATCTTTTTTTAATTACCTTATTGGGATAAACTAATTATCAGACATAACTTAGATGTTATGCACATCGAGAAAAACATCTGTGATAGTTTAGTTGGTACCATTCTAAACTTTAAGGGCAAATCAAAGGATATTGATAAAGCAAGATTGACTTTACAAGATATGGGAATTCGACCTGAATTGCATCTTCAAAGAGGAACGGGTCGAATGGTGAAACCTCCAGCACAATTTACACTGCCTCCTAACCATGTGAGAGAAGTGTGTAACTTAATAAAAGATGTAAAACTTCCTGATGGATATACCTCTAACATTTCTGCATGCTTGGGGCTGTTTGAGGCAACATTAAAGGGGTTAAAGAGCCATGATTGCCATGTATTGCTAGAAAGGATTCTTCCTATTGTATTACATGGATATCTTAGAGATGACATATATGGAGCAATAAGTGAGATGTTGAGATTTTTTAGAGAGCTCTGTGCTAAAGAGTTGAGAGTAGAGGTGCTACAGTCTCTGAAGAGGAGCATTGCTTTGACTTTGTGTAAATTGGAAATGATTTTTCCACTTGCTTTTTTTGATGTCATGATTCATCTAGTAGTACATCTACCAAGAGAAGCACGTATTTGTGGTCCAGTACAATATAGATGGATGTATCCAGTTGAGTGGTACTTGGGGGTTTTGAAAGGATATGTTAGAAATAAAGCTCGACCAGAGGGTTCCATAACTAAGGCCTATGTTGTGCGCGAAAGTTTGATGTTCCGCTCTATGTATTTTGAAAACATGGATTCAAGGTTCAAGAGGCCTCATAGGCATTGGGATGATATTAAGCTCCCAAAAGCAGGTTTTCAGGTTTTCTCGCAAGTGGTGCACCCGATGGGCAATCGTACATATGCTGAAGTGAATGAGGAGATAAATAAGATGCATTGGTATATATTGAACAATTGCGAGGAGATTCAACAATACATTCGGTAAGCATTTAGTTATTATTTAAATCTTTTTTATTAAAGAAATGAAAATCTTTCATATAATTTTTAAATAATTAGGGAATTTGAGCAAAAGTTAAAAGAACGTTATGAACGAACCGATGTACAAGAAATTGTTATGGAGCAATTTCCAGCATGGTTTAAAAGTAAAGTAAGTGCATCTAATAAACCCATTAACTTATGATTCTAAGCTTGTGGATTTTAAAATCCAAGTTAACTTTGTTTATTCCTCTATAGATTGTATTTGCTAAAACTACAGATTCATTTCAAAAATCCAATGACTTAGATGCCCTTTCATGGGGCCCATAGAAGCATGTTCAAGTTTATCAAAGATATGTGGTAAATAGAGTTAAGTTTATTACAGAAGATTGAGAGGCATGTCTTCAATCACAAAATAGTGGCGTTGTTGTGTTAGTTGGGCATGATGGAAAAACCATTACATTCTATAGGGCAATAACTAGCATCATACAATTAAACTATACTCACGTTAAGCATGTGTTCCTCTTTAAGTGCAAATGGTATGATACATACTGGGATAAACCTAAGTTAATTGACGATGATATGGTTATAATTAATACTAGTCGAACATGGTATGAGAACAATCCTTACATTTTCGTTGATTAGGCTTAACAGGTTTTCTATCTAAAAGATCCAAAGAAGTCTACTGTTGATTGGAAGGTGGTCCAGAAGGTTCATCATCGCTATCTATTCCATCGAGAATTATTTCAACCATATGATAGTGTTAATCATGATATTACTGACCAACCTCAATTAGACGAGCCACTATAACAACAAAGCAGTGGTAGAATGATCCCAATAAATCAAATTTTTATTCATCTTAGGGAATTAGCTCATGTTCCTATACTAGAAGAGAGCCCACCTTTAGTTAATATGGATAGTAGTGATGAAGAAGAGTAGATATTATAAGGTTATGTTATATTTTTCAACTCCTTTTTCATTAGATTTGTATACACAAAAAAATCCTAATTCTATCAATGTTGTTTTGTGTAGTATAGATGTTCCAGGGCCTGGTCATGCGAGAGATGATCTTGTCAATTAGATTGGGGTTGACACTATTCAGGAGCACCTTAATTATCGCGAGCTACTACAGTCATCAGATACATCAAAGGATGAAGTAAGTGATGAGCAAAGTGATGATTTATCTAATGAGCAGCATGAAGGACCTTCTAATGAGAATACGTAAGAGGATAATTCATTAGAGCACAACACAGAGCCTAAGCGTAGGGGTGTTATAAAGGAACTCGTTACGAGCTAATTAAGTGAAGCACGGGTCATAATCTTATTTTAGAATTGCTTGACATTTACAATGTGCCACGAGGAGACAATGTACCATTGTTATCCGAAGAGTTCACTTCAGCACATCGTCACTCTTCTCCATTGTGCTATCCTGAAGCTGGAGGTAAAGCTTGGTCAAAAGTGCCATTAGAGATATGACGAAGGGTGATTAGCGCGGTTGTGGTGAGTTGTTTCCTTCTTACTCTTGATTTTATTTTACATTATGATGCAAAACAAAGATTCATCCATTCCCATCAATTTTTATACATTTGTAGGAAAAGTTTGATCTTAGCCTGGAAAATGATCTACGATGGCCAATGATATTTCACAAAATCGTTGGTAGAACATACAGTGAGTTGCAATCTCGACTGAAATGAAAGTATAAGGAGTATGGTGAGGGTGAGAGAGCACGTCAGAAAGTACTGAAGGGTTTACTTCACTAGCTAGCTGATTGGGTTGCTTTATGTAACTTTTTTGACAATGACCCCCATCATCAGGTAATTCACCTATTTAATACTTACTGTATGTGTTTACATGTAATAGTGTAGTTATTTTCCTTTTCATTCAAAAGTGTTCTTCAATCAACAAAATCAATCGAGAAAAGCTGCAATATAACCACATTGACGGCACGAAATCGTTCATGAATATTCAACTTAGTAAGGTATGGAAAAAAGATCCCTAGTTGTTTGTTATTATTTGTGATGATATGATCATTTGCTTCAAAGATTATTATTTATGTCGACAATGGATACAACTTATATCTTCATATGAACTTGTTTTATTATAATATATTAGGGATTATCAGAGATGGGGACATTTGAACACACCCATTAGAAAAAAAAGGTGAATCATGATGCGCAAACCCTAGGTATGTCAAACCTAGAACCCGACGATCTATACTGAAATCGGATTCCCAAGGAACATCTCGAACAAGTAAGAACAGAACTAGACCCCAACCACACATGTTGATTGAAACCTAAGTTATCAGAGATTTCCCCAAGCGTTTATGTTGAAGAAATCGTAGAGTTCTTTCTCAAAGAACAAAAGAGAGCTTTTCCATGAAAAGTAGTATATTCAAAATAATGATAATGTTAAAGATGTGTCGCCCCCTCCCCTTTCACGTGTCTATATTGGTTTACACATAAAAAAAAAAAAAACCTAAACTTCCAAACATAGAAAAAACCGACCTTGACTTCCTAATGGCCGAAAATCTTACAAGGAAATATACTAAAACACAAAACCAAACAAATAAAACAAGTCATAACAAAATCGAGTGACTCTCCTTTTCGGTTCAATTTCCTTTTCAAAAATAATTTATCCTAAGGCTTCCATATCCTTGCACCCCTCTGTGGAAATGTGAATCAAGTTGATAAAGGTCAATTCTCCGTTAGTGTAACTTAGTTTCTTCTCTTGTAGATCCATGATTAGTCCTTGCAAAGTTTCACTCATCCTCTTAGCTCTAGCTCGGGTCATTGGGCCTCCAATACCATGTAGTGGGTCATTGGACTTTAGTTCATTCCCTTTTGATGTTAGTTGATCCTCATCAAATCATCTAAATGGTTGAATTCTATTGCGCAAGATAAACATATAAGTTATATATCATCAATTACTTCTAAGTTTTTTTTTTTAACCATTATAACTTACTAAAGATTCTTTCTTTTTCTCTTTTCTCATTATTTGTCTTGTAACTATATTTTACATGATATAGAGAGCTATGATGGAATCATACGAGCAAAATTTGCAACAATCTCAATCATCTAGTTAGACGCCAAAGACATAAGTTGAGATCATGAGAGAGGTCCTAGGTCATAAGGCCGGATATAGTCGTGGTTTAGGCTCTGGTGGCCCTAAACCACCTTCATCCCATCCTGAGATCCCTTTTCTTTGTCATTTTGCACCTATGCCATCCAACGAACAAGTGATAAGGTTGGAGGACAAAATATCCACATTAGAAGATACCGTTGCTTAATAAAAAAAACTACTTGATCATTTTTTGGCACAACAACAACAGTTTTTTGCTTTATAGCAGCAGTGGTTTTCACATCTATCGAGCAACTCACCATCAGTACAACCAATCCAATTATCATTGCAATCATCACCCTTTTTTGGTGGGTTTGGAGCTGGGAATATTCCATTAGTTCCATTTATTACACCATTAGGTGGATCCCTACAGTAACCATCACACCCTCAATCCCCAATGTAGCCACAGGTCAGACATCCACAATCTTTCTTTCCAGCTTCATTCTATAGCTTCCTCAATGCCCAACAACAACCACAGCCTCCAACAGACGAACATCAGTGATTGATTTAATTGTCTAAGTAGTACATCACTAGAGTAGACCATATTAGCTAATTTTTATGTTTATCTACTGACCTTTTTTTTTTGTTTGGCCAGATATCATATCGCTTGTTAGCTAAATACCGCATCACTTTTTTTTTTTTTACTGGATTTCATGTGATGTGTTTATTTTTTTTTTGAACTTTCATGGATATTTATGGTTAGATGCTTGATAGGTTGTCTTTTGTTTTGGGAATGAATAGTGCATAGTGCAGAACCATATTTGTGACAGATTGGAGTAGGTTTTTTTTTTTTTTTATTTGATTACATTTTGTGAGGATTCATTCCTCATAAACATTGGGTATTACGAGGAATTTTTCCTCATTCCTCATAAATTTTCTTTCTTTTTTGGCTGATGGAGGATGTTCCTCATTCCTCGTAAATTCTCTTCCTTTTTAGCTGATGGAGGATGTCGGTTTTTACTGACCTGATGAAGATATTGTATCACATGGCTGAAGAATGTATATTTTGTATGATAGGTTTTTTATTTTTTTTCTATAAAAATTACATAGGAGAAAATTACATTATGTGAAAAATCATTTGTCGTAAACATGGGAATTTTTTTTTATTTTCCATAATTTATTCGTCATAAATATGACATTGCCACAATTTGATTTCTCATAAATTCTCACAATTGATTTCTCTTGAACATTGCCACAATTTGATTACCTGCAAATTCCTAATTGGCACAATTTGATTTCTCATAAATGTCTTGTTGCCACAATTTCATTCCTCGCAATTGCCTTATTGCCGCAATTTCATTCCTCGCAATTGCCTTATTGCCGCAATTTTATTCCTTGCAATTACTTTATTGCCGCAATTTTATTCCTTGCAATTACTTTATTGTGACAATTTCAATCCTCGCAAATGCCTCTTTACTTTTTTCTAACCGTCAACTTTTTCTGACAACTTTTTTTCTCGCAAATACTTTTTCCAAGTGTGAGAATGTCTTCCTCGCAATATCTTAAAGTTGGTGGGCTTATTGTGACAATTTCTTTACGGAAATATAAATTCTCACAATCGATTTATTGCCACGATTTTTTAAGCTTTTGCGTAAAAAAAATATTCCTCACATTTCCTAATAATTGTTGTAGTGAATCTTTACCCTAAATCTTTGGATTTCTCAAGCTTAATGAACTCACCGGAGTCGGAGGTATGGGACCCTCGACTGGAAACCCTTCGTGATTAGCAGTGGAAGTTCAGTATAGTAGATGCTTCTACCAAGAGCAACAATTATAAAAGCATGTTGTTCATGTTTAAGTAACAAAAACATGATAATACTAAAAAAAAGTGTAAATACCAAGAAACAAAGTTTTCATTTTTTTTTTCCTTCCATAACCAGTTCCACCATCCCGAAACTACCACTGCAATAAGCCCTAGCTTCCCCAAACTCAACCCCCCCACAAAAAAAAATTAAAAAAAAAAACACAGAGGAAAACAGCTAGCCCTAACTTCAAGATGTATCAATCTCCATGACGACGTTGATGCTAAATCTCCATCAGGGTCAGATGGAAATACATACAGAAGTGGAAAAAGCTTAAGGTGTAGAGAAAGTCGATGAAGGATCTCAAGATTTTGTGGTCATCACAACCTTGGAAGATAGATAGACCGCGTAAGAAAGCTAAAAGCTTCAACAGTATCCACATTTCGTAACGGGAAGTTTGAGTTCGGAAGACGAAGAAGCCTAAGGATGATGCCATAGAATTAAATAAAGCATTACCCCTTCCTATGGTAGTGTTTGGTTACCGGTACTTGATAGGACAAGAAGTACTGGACAATACAAAACAAGAAGGACTTGACAAAAAAAAAATTGTACCACGTTTAGTTTATTCAGTACTGGACAAGGATTTTTGTGCCGTTCAATGTTTGGAATTGCAAAGTACTAGATTAAACATAGTAAATTTGATAGTTTTACCCTTTTATTATAGTAAATTTGTTTTTTAGCCTTTTATTATTATTTTTTCTCCTTTTGGTTGTACATACAGCCTCAACCTTTTCTATAAGATAAAGGATTCCTCTCCTCATATCATCATATTTTTCTAGGCCTCATTTTTGTTTGGTCTAGAATAGTTTCCAGGCGTTCAAACGAAAACGAATTAGCATTGAAGATGCCATTCGAATTTGAATCTTTTTTCACTTTTACACATGAAATTTAAAAATGCTATATTAGTATATCTAATTAAATATTTTACTCTTAAAATTTTAGACGAAGGTTGAAAGTTGCTCTATATCAATACTCGATCAAAAACTGGTGAATAATATTAGAAGCAGTAGTCTCACAGTAGCGGCGATAGTAGTAAGCTGAAATGGTCTCTTCGGATGATCACATAGTGGCTATCCCTTTTATGGCTTGCAACTACCTTAGACCTTCATTACATTAGTGAAGCAATTTCTCCGGCGAACAAACTTTAACATAATAATAGCCACCGCCCCTCTCACCCTTTGCCACATCCACTCGGTCCTTTCAGACTCCAACCCACGTCTTTACTACACCGAGCTCTCCCTCCGAAGCACCGAGCATGGGCTACCACCTGATGTCGAGACCACCGAGTGCTTGTCCTTAAAAGACATATTTACATTTTATCATGCAACAACAACTCTCCAAACTCCATTCGAAGAGCTCCTAAAAGACATGATCGCTATCCAGTCGCTAATCTGCGTAATCTTCGATATAATTAATGGGTAGGCGGTCGAGGTTGTGAAGAGAGTAAGGATTACGAGTTATTGTTTCAACAACTGTGGAGCCTATGGTGTAGTAGCATATGTGTCTCTTTAGCTTAATCTGCCTTGCCTGCGGACAGGCGTGGAAGTGGAGCAGATCGAAGTGCCCGAATTCCCTCAAGGCTTTTGCTTGCACCAGTCTCAGATTCGTAAATATTTACTGGATGTAGATGGTAGTGATTCATGGTCGAGATATGTGCAGCCTCAGCTCTCTCTTTCCTTGACATTAAGCAGTTGGTTGATCAACTTTGTTGAAGAACTCAAGCCACTTGGATTATATGTCCTCATGAAGTACACGAAGCTCCCCGTTTAGCCTGTCGACCCCTTGGTCCCTTCCTTCATGGTCGAGAAGTCGTCTGGAGTCTCTGATTAGATACAACTAGATGGACAACATTTTAGCATCTCGGCCCGAGAATGCATCGAGTGGCTTGATTCACATAGCCCAGGTTCGGTTCTTTACATCACCTTTGGCTCTCAAAACACTATAAGTGCCTCTCAGATGATGGAGTTAGCTTTAGGACAGGAAGACAGCGAGAAGCCTTTCATTTGGGTGATTTGGCCACCGGTCGGTTTTGACATGAAAGGCGAGTTCAAGGAGGAATGGTTGCCTCCATGATTCAAATAGAGAGTGAGAGCATAAGGTCAGGGCCTACTGGTGAATGGTTGGGCACCCCAACTGGCGGAAACATACAAACCTGATGGTAACTTCTGGCATGACGACGACGACATTCAAACTTGCGGCCGATTCCACGATGAACATCGGTGAAGGAGCAGTGTCGATGGGCTTTCTAACTGCCTCAATCCCAAGCTGGTGCGGCGCTGGTGGAAAGGCTCATGAAATGGTTTGGGGAATAGCAACTAAACAAGCAAAAGAGAAGTATGAAGGGCAAGTTGGGGATTTCAAAAAAAATGATTTTTTGTCTAATACCGTATTTTTTATACCAAATTACATGCAGTACAAAAAATTGCCATTTTGTCTAGTACCACATTGATTTTTTATCCAGTACTTTCTTCATGGATGGCAACCAAATGGAGGATAAAAAAATTTATCCTGTTCAATACCAGATTTTGATACCAACTAAACGCAACCTATATATAAATGCAGTGTACTGCAGTTTTTATTGTCTAAAAACAAATATCTTGTTGACATGTGTTCCTCTACTAGCTGTTAAATGTGTGCTATAAATAATTTATTGTTTGGGGATTTGATAGAAGTATATAAACCTACAAACATAAGGAAATGATAAGCTACGAGGATGTTGGAGTTGTCCAATATTATCACTTCGATACTCAAATTAAAATGCAAATTGGAATAAGAAAATTAGTTTAAAGTGAGTATGGAGCTTATAGGTTTTCAATCATCTTATCTGTAAATAGCCTTGGGTATTTATAGAGAATACTGAAATATGGCCAGTTATAAAGAATATGAGATGTGTCCATGTTTGCACGTTTAGAGTATCTAAATAATGAGAAAGTGGACAACTATAGAAGTTAACGGTCTATAACATGTTTTATATATAGTTAACTAGGTTTAAGGGTCACAAAGAGAAAAGCTAGGCTATCACTTAGGCATATGATCTCTTATATAAAGCTAGATATATAGGCTTGAGCTAGACTTAAACTCTTGATTAAAATAGCTTATCAATACATATGATATGTAATATATCTTAAAAATAATAAGACTAATTAATTAAGTGCATATGAAAATGTATTTATAATTTACTTTAGAAATAAAAATAATCCAAACGAAGTAATAAAACAAGTGAAAGAAAATTTAGGCGAAAGGGTCCGTAATTCTAATAAATGACAAAGAAAGGAGGTTCTTTTGGTTTCTACAAAAGGATATGCTTTTGCTTGCTGCAGATGATATTTATTATGGTACGACCAAAGCATTTTTTTAGTATGCGTATAAGAAAAGAAACCAGAGACGACAAAAAAAAAAAAAAAAAAAAAAAAAAAAACGAGAACGCTAATTTCTAAACGATTAACTCATTGGTATAAAAGGTAATCGCTATCTAAAGTATTTTAAATTAAACAAAATTGCGAATTTACTATCTCAAGTATAGCAATATTACTATTCATGCATTAATCACTTTTAATTTCTTTTTTATAAACAATTTTTTAAACTAAACAAAACTATCTTATAATACAACTATATAAATCCTAAGTTATATCAATCAATTTTGTAAGTTCATGAACGGCCATGTAATTGTATTGAGCAAAATCCTTAATCTACTATCTCCTAGATGATAAATATTGTCGATCATCTGTACACATTTCAAACTTTAATCATCATAAGCTTTTAAACTTATAAGAAAATAGAAAGCAAAGCATAATAATACATATAATAACAAATAATGAAACTTTCAAAAATGCATTTTTTTTTAAATGATGATATTAATAAAATAATATTATGAAATTTGAAAAAAAAAATAACATCATTTTCATTAAAAAACATATAAAATTACAAAACTGAAAAAAAAAACTATTTCTTATAAAAATAAAATAAAAAATTAATAGAAATATATAAAATCTCAAAGAAGCCAAAATTTCATATAAAGCATCAAAATACCAAAATAGTTAAAACAAAATTCCAGCTATAAAAATGTTACAACCAGACATAGATTTTACAAAAATCAGATAAATTAAAAAACTAAGGAAAAAAGAAAATAACATAAAATAATAATAAATAAAAAAACCACCACGGAATTTCAAGGGAAAAAAAAACCCTAAAACTACACGTGCACAGTTTAGCAATTAAAAAAAAACGCACGCACACAATTAACAAGAATAAAAATATCGACCATTTTTTTTATTATTTCTCGATAATATAGCAAAAAGAAAAAATAAACGAAGGAGAAAATATCTATAGTGCTTAAACCTAAGCTCTAGTACGTAGTATTTTTGGAAAACGAAAACAAACTTAAATCAATACAATAGAAAAAAGAAAAAAAGAAAAAAAAAAAAAGAGGAAGAGAGAACTGGATGTAGACGTGGGGCGATTTAAAATCGGTCCAGAACTGGTCCAGATCCGTCAAGTCAAGGGCCGGTGATAGGGGGAATCAAAAGTGGCCTTAGATTTTTTTTTTTTTTTGTAGATTATTTTTAATTTTTCATCCTTGTTTTTTATTACATATTTTTCATTTTTTTTCAGAGTATTTGTTACTTATTTATGTGTATTTTTTGAGTTGGTTTGTTTTTATTCCTTAAATTTATTAACATTGAACTTTAATCCACCATTTTTAGCGCAATATATGATGTTTCCAAAATTAATTGGTGATAATATCCCATCCACAAGGGTGGGGATGCTAGTCCCAAATTTTATTAATTAAATAAAAATATTACAGAAAAAAAAGAATATTTGGTCTTACCTCTTGTATACAATAATAAAACTTTATAAGTAAATAACAGAAATAAATAAGAGAGTATTACTCTCTTTATAAAATATCTCTAACCTAGTGCAAAAAATACATAAGATAGTGTTATTACCCTTACCAAATTATTTAGCTTACCTAATATCAGAATCCGAACCAACGAAGCTTCCACTCAATGAGACAAAGTCGTTGAAGTATTCATCTTCTTCATTGGACGTCCCATACAATTCTTGTGTTCGACTTCTTGCCTTCGACCAATCCTCTACACAAGCTAGTGCCTCAACATTGACGAGTGATAGTCTTGATCGTCGTTGGGACAGGATAAGGCCCACTGTGCTGAATACCCGTTCAACAGCTACTATTAATACGGGAGCAGTCAAAACCTAGCGAGCCATTCGAGAGGAAATCGGATATGTCTTCCTATGCCTCCTCCACCAGTCCATGATATTGAAATCTGTAATACTGTTGTCACTAAATTTAAAATGTGTATTGAAGTAATCGTTAAGTTAAGTGTACTCACTTAACTCGAAATGGTGTTGCTTTTATTTGTTAGGCAACAAGGGTGTGACCATGTGTGGTAACATGTGAGTCGAAGGACAGTGAGGGAGTTCGGGAAACTTGACTACTTAATGCAGTAAAAAAGTTATAATATAATTCTTCTAGTACCTTGACTACTTGGTGTAGTTCTTGTGCAGCAACAATGACATAGGTGTCTTCCGTGTTAGAAAAGGTATCAATAATGGAGTAATACAAATTAAGATACTCTAATAACATATTTTTTTATATCGCGGATATAAAATAGAAGCAACAAGATAGATTATTAGAATTTATCTATATTACTACAACCACTTTGCAACTATATCATTTACAGCCACCTGTAAAAAAAGGTCGGCTCAAGCTTCGAGCAACATTGACAGTATTAACTTGATTACCAATTTGTCCCTATTTAGTCATTAATTATAGTATTAATAAGGATATAATGGATATAATGTTTGAACTTTTTATTTCCATTGTAAAGAAAATAAAAAATTTCACATTTTCTTAAGTAATATCTATTTTCAATAGAATAGGAATAGAAAAGTCTTGGGAATTAAATTTCCCTCCTCATTTTTCTAAGTAAACTAAGTAATAGACAATTAAGAGGAAATAATTATTCTATTCCTTCTGTATTACCTCCAAGTAAATGAGGTGTAAGAGTAAAATGATAGCATGTTATAAGATAGTATAAATTGTTTATAGGAAACAATTATACTAAATATGTTCACCTATAATTATAATTTCCATTAAATAATCTCGTAGAAATATTATTGATTCATACTTAAAAACTTGAAGTTCAACGAAATAAATTTTATTAAATCATACATGAAAGCTATTATAATAGGGAATTCAATACACCATATAGACATTAATCCAAATCTTAAATTAAATAAAGTTCAACTCGCTAATAACATGTTCCTACAAGTTTATAACATAATTCACCTAATTTTAAAAATTAACTAAAGTTTATCTCATTTTATTCCTAAATATTTATCAAAATTAACTAAAGTTTAACTCTCCTCTTCCTCAATTATATTTTCACCTATAAAGAGAAAAAAAAAATCCTTAAAATATATTAAAAGAAATATGAGATTAAGGGATGCAAATGTGGTTAAGAAGTGAGAATAGTAAGATTAGATAATAGAGATATGACTATGATTTCCTAAACTTTAACAAATAAAACTAAAAAAAAAAAAATAGTCTTTTTTAGTGTGATATGATAGGTCGGTCACAATCTTTAACTTTTCAATTTTGAGTTTGCAAATATTATTATCTATCATTTTCTCAGCAAGTCGAGTTTCTCTAACAAGTTTATTTTAAAACCTAAAACCTGATAAAAAAACCCTATAGAGTTTTAAAATAATATACAAACTTATCCCAAAATCCTATAAAGTAATTAGCAGGTTGGGTGGGTTAGGTACCCTATAACGACCCACTTGGTAACATCCCTAAGTCAGACTCCATGTCTAAAATCAAATCTAAATAGCCTTGTCTAAATATCATCATTGTTATACATTTTTCACTAATTATAGTTCGACTATATCATATTACCCATTGAAACCCATAACTTTAGATGAATTTACTTATTATATAGGCTTACAAGTCCTTAGCCTACCATGGGATTGCAAAAGCCATGAGCCATTACTAGTTCACCTTTTTTTAGACCCAACAATTGGGCCTACAAGGATCAGATCGGACCAAGTATCTAAAAGCATAGCTATCTCGATCTTCTCTTTAAATCTCAAACCACAATATTTAGAATTTTTGACCTAGTGGCTACACACATAGAGCAACCATGGGCAACTCAACATTGGATGAAATTTCATTGTTGTAAGTGTTCTTTTTAATCTTAATATGCATTTATAAGTTATTTGTCATTGACAACATACTCATTAGACGTAAGTTAACATTCCATCACCTTTTTTTTCTATAATATTGACATAAAGCATCATTTTTTTCTTTAATGCTTTTAATTTTATTTTCTTTTTCTTTACATTTACAAAAATCTCCAACATAAATATAAAATATCTTAAAGAGGATATTTGGTAAGTGCTTACTAAGGTAAAATGATCTGCTATGATCATAAGGTTCTTACTCTCTTTCGAATTAATGTACTATATATATAGTTTTTATTTGCACTTTAGTTATGCCATACCCCTAACTTATTACAACAATTCTAGTTCACTACATACTCTACTTAAATAAAATATATAACGTTAGAATTACTAAATGAGTTTTTAAACCAGTTTTAGGATATTGAAATTGTTAGTTAGATTTTAAAAATATTTTGGTGAAACATTAGATTTTCAAAAATGTTTGTTGATTTATCTGTCATGAAAACACATGGTAAAGTAAGAAATGATAAGTCTAAGTCTTAGGACCTATAGGGCCAACAAAATACAACCAAAGGAAACAAGGCATAGAGCCACAAGTGGCATCTAAAGCAGTCTAAGTACAAACATTAAAACACGAAAACAAGGTTTGGAAGATGAAACATAAATCATTCATAATTATAAACAATGTAATCAATGTTCACTCTCTCATCCCAATACTCCTCCTTGGAGCTATATCCCATCAAGTTGTATAACGAAGCAAAAACATCCTCACCTAAAAAGAAAAAGAGGAGTAGGCCATAAGGGCTCAGCACACAGTAACACAAGCGCATACACGTATGTCAAACAGGCCTACACACTAATGTAGCATATAATCATTCAATTCATTTAATTATCTTATTTAAATAAACAACCAACACGAGAGTACTCATGACTCCAAAAATCATGACGAGGGATCTAAGGTCTAATTCTACTGCAGCAAACATCAGGAGTTGACAAGAGTAGGTAAACTCCACATTATTGAAAATCGTTACTTAAGTAGCCTCATCTAAGTGACCTCACCGTTATGCAACCTCACCGATCACGGTCTAACTATATCACATAGCCCGTCGAGACCCATATCTTCGGATTATGCCCAATATACCTTCTTTCCACTTATAGTACTAATTATCCGACATGATTTTAGTTATCAACTACTTGTCGAGCTACCGTTAGTGGGCTAAGCGCCTAACTATCATATCATTTCAAGGGGATATAATTGCAACCACAATCCCGATCTAAGATTTCTTACTTACTGGCTTAAGTAACCAAGTATAAGCAATAAACAAATACTTAGTTGGGTTTATTATTAATCTAGTTAATTTCTCTAACCCAGCATATAAGACGCAAGTTACTACGTACTTAGAAGAGTCAACGATTCCCAAATCGCCATTCGAGTTCCAAAAAAGTTAATTGAGTTGGTTTTATGCATTAAAGAAAAAATTTAAGTCGATTGATTACTCTAAGTAATTGAATTCTATTTTAAGATTGGTTTAAACTACTTAAAGCCTATACTAGTTACGAGCCTAATTAAGGTTACTTATGCTCAATTAGCTTTTAGCTAATTGTGGCCTAAGTCATTTAGGGTTTACTCAATTAAACTTAATAACTTATTTGAATTTTAAATCTTGTTGTGTTTAAGGTCAAATTAGGATATTTGGGCCCTTTAAGAATTTTAAACCCAATAACGTTTAAAATTGGGCCCATTAGCCTTAATTAAATTAGTTAAATCCAGTTGTAATTATTAAGTCCATTTTAAGTTTGATTAGATTACTTCCATCTATTTTGATTTACCAAAGCCCATTATGTTTAATTATTCCTAATTGTTATGTTGAGACTAAATTGATTATTAAGTCTAATTATAATTTTATTTTAAGTTCGTAGTTGATTTAAAGCCTTGTAGGATTAAAGGTGCACTTAAGTTTGATTTATTTGTTAGGGCCCATTTAGGGTTTAAGTAAGTTTTTGGTCTTAAGCTCAATTAGGTTTTAATATAGTTATGTAAGCCCATTTTACTCTATTAGGTCTAAGTCTAATTTATTTTAATTATTTAATTCGATTTAGGTCTTTAAATAATTTAAGGCCTAATTTGAGTTATTTATTGTGATAATGCCTATTTAGGGTATGAGCCCTAAAAGGAATGAATCTAATTATGTTTTGGATTTTTGATCTTAGGCCCATAGGTTATTTGGATTCACATCATCAAATCAATTTTTATTTTAGTCCAATTATGATAGTTAAGTAAATTAAGCCTACTTAATCAAATTATATTTAATTACATGAGCTATCTAAATGGATGGTAAGAGGGTGGTCCTTGAGCCTATTTGGTTGAGATAACTTGGGGTTAGCTGGTCTTGCTCAAATTTAATTAAGTCAACTATTAATTCTATCTAAATTTGTCACAATTAAATGCTTTCATTTTAAATGATCATAATTTACTCAATTTAAGTCCAAATCAAGTGAAACCAAAACCATTTGATTCCTTATCACTTTCACTACCTATTTTAATATAACAAGTCTTATTTTGTTTATTTTAGAGCTCTTAGATTACCAAACTAAACAAGATTACGAATTTCCAACTTTAAGAACCCATATCTTTTTATAATTTAGGTCTAAATCACTCCAAATTAAAGCCCACTTATTCCTATTTCTTTCTAAAGTCCAAAACATCATTTATTTTTTATTTTTAATTCTAAAATATCATCAAACCAAAATATCAAAAATAGAACACACCCCAAGCCTTTCATTACACTTTTATAAGTCTAATTTCAATATATCATCACTTCTATACCTCATTTTATATCAAATCTAACTCCTATTCATAATTAAATCATAATTCCACTAAATTTACTCAAAATAAACATAATATACATATTTTCCCCAGAATTAAACATTGTGTGAAATCATGCAAGAAAATCAAAATCTTAAGTTCATACAATTCTCCAATTCAACCTAATCCATCTTTAAACTTTACCAAACTTATCACTTTGAAATAATTTAATAATCAAATCAACTTGTTTATTCAATAGTTCATTTATATCATCAATTCTATCTTCTAATATGCAATATACACCAATTTAGTCACCTAAACCACTTCTAAACTTTGCCAAACATAATACCCATCATATAACTTCAATTTTCATTAAATTTATCACTTTTAGAGTATGTGAATGTGCCGTTAAATCTCAAATTATCCACTAAATAAACTTGTATATCTACGAACTCATTGATTACAACAAATCCAACCTCTAACATGCCATATACATCAAATTAATCACCTAAACCACTTCTGATTCCATATACCCATACTCTAATCATTAAATTAACATTATTCACCATCCAAATCAGATTTTACAAGAAAATCAAATCTCAATTTTTTTCATCATAATGGTGGTAGCAACAACACCCAAATATACTCTCAATTATTATGCATCAAACTTGATTTCTATCACTAAATCTAACACTCAACAACACATAAGGCATGTCACCACATAGATCTACATCTTAATTATCAAATCACACTTAATATTCAACAATACAAGTGGCATCATTCATAGGTATTTTGCATTATACACTTAACATTGAAGACATCACTAAAACTTCAAGTTTTATCACTTTCAACTATCTTAAATCATCAATTTAAACAAAAATTTTGACTTACCTTTGTGGAGATCCAAATAATACCCGAAGCTCCTTAAATGTCATCCCTACCTAGGCTCCAAAATTGAGTTTCCTCAACTCTCAATTAATTTTCCTTCATATGAAACATCATGTCTTATTTAGATCCACAATCTATAAGCTTAAATCTACTTAAATCAACTCATTTCACTTGCCTTTTCAAACCCAAAATCACGTGTAGAGAGAGCCCCTTTAGCTTGAAGCCCCACTTGACTCTTGACCTAAAACTTATAAGAAGACAATTAGAATTAGTAGGTAATTTAGATAAAACTTGAGCTAGATTGAAGGTTTAGGGTTTAAGCTAATTTGTTGTAGGTATTTACCTTGGGATTTTTAGAAATTAGAGAGTAAAGGGCTGCTATTTCTCTATCCTAAAATGAGTCTTTATAGTACGATTTAGTAAGGGTTCAAGGGTAATGACAATTGGGGCTATAAGAGTTAGTAGGTTATAGTATAATGTGACAAATGTCTCCTTATTTAGCCTATTTTAGTAGTACATTTACCTTAATTTTTTTCACTCACTCCAACTGTGAAATGATGATTCCTTTTCCCCTAAAATACCCTTAGAAATCCAATTATTTAGCTACCCTTCTATAAAATAAGTTTAGGAGCATTTTGGTTATTTTACCTAATTGACTTCTAAATTAAAATTTTTGTTTTCTAATTATCTCCAAATATTTTGTAAGTGATTTTATTTATCTAATTAAGGTCTTGAAGCTATGTTTAGGATCTTTAAACAATTTTGGGTTCAAATTCGATTAAACCGTCTTCAAGGGCAAAAAGTATTATTTTCAATAAATTATTTCTAAACTTCAATAGATCATTCTCAATAATTTAAAATGACTCTAAATGACTTTAATTAAGTTGGTTAGTGATTTCAACCAAATTCAAAGTCTCTAAATCTAGTCTTGGGGCTCCTAAATTGCAAGGATGAACTAACCTAATAGAGCTACCGTGTTAAACTCATTAATGGATGGTATCTAAGCAAGAGAAATTTTAATCATTATTAGTTATATCAACTATTAATACATTTAACTATAAATGTGTTTTTTTTTTTTGAATTTTTAGCCAAATGCTTCCAAAAGGAAAAGGAAGTGAAGCTTAAAGTATTAGACCATGCAATAATAGTATTTAAGAATTTATCAAAAACTGCATTTTTTTGTTATGTAAAGTATTCCTTATTCACTTTCGTTATAATGGGATGAGTGAGTTGAACCTAATCCATTATATTAGAAGATTAGTATTTATATTAATAAACTATAATGACACATTTGGTTTACTTTATAAGGGTAGAATAGAATAGTAATTTCTTCCCAATAATCTATTTCTATGTTTAGTTGATGAAATGGCTATTATATGGAATTGCTATTATTGCACAATGAAGAATTGGAATTCCTCTATAGAATAAAGGGAATATCTATTCTTTAATTTTTCCTAACACACTTCTATATCTATTTATAAGATCTTAAAGGTACTATAAAGAAAAAGGTATTCCTTATCTATTCTATTCTTTAAGAATTGCAATTCTATTCCTATCTTATTCCATTCCACAAATTAAACATCCTATAAGAGTTTTAGCAATATCAAAGGATCTTTGTTCAGTTTTTTTTTCTTTTTTATTGTATAATTAAAAGAAAGATAATCTTGTTTGGAAAAATGTTAGCACTTATTAAAAGTTGAAAAGAAAGAATTTTTGTTACATCTACCATATCTATATAAAATTTGTATATGATTACTATTATGTATATATATATAATATGTATATACATCTTATATTTGCTTTTACAAAAATATAAATATAATATTATGTCGTACATATATATATTGAGGTCATTCGCACCTAATTGAATCCGTTATCTTCTTTTTACGGGGTTATTATTCATCTTCCTTTGTTTTTATTTTTGTACATGTATACTATTTTATATATATATATATTATATTTATACATATATACTATTATGTTTACATAAAATAAATATATAACATACATAAATAAAACATATCTTTGTTGTTAATATTATATATATATATATATATATATAATTGATAGACACACATATCCACAAGTTGAGGGCATTATATCAAATATTATTATATGCATATCTCATTCCATTCTAAATATGACACAACCAAACATAAAAATAAAATAGATTCATTGATTTTATTAATATTTCAACATAAAAATTAATTAATCATTCCAATTTTGATTCCAATCTAAAATGTAATAACAGAAGTATTCATATCCATCATGCCCTTGAACAGAATGCACTAGCTTACTTATTCCCAACGGAATAAAAATGAAATCGAGTGTGTCTAACGGGAAAAAGACAACACACATACTGACAAGGCAGAAACGGAATTCTCTGAGCATATATACGGAAGGGCAAAACCCACATTGTAACTGAGTCTGCCATTTTAGAAGTTGCATAAAAAGCAAAACTTTAACAATAATCCTTAAATATTTATTAAAATATCAAATAAAAACTTTCATCTTTTAAACATTTTTTTTATTTTTATAAAATATATAATCGATAGTAAAAAATATACAATCAATTACAGAACTCTTTCAAGGAAAAAAAAACCCTCTATTTGAATGATTTATATATCAATTATAAAAAATAACGCAGAAATTTATTGTCCCCTATCATTTCTAGAAATTCATATTGAGAATTTGAAGGCATACACAATTGAATATATATTCATTTTAGAATTTTATATCGTATCAACTTATAAATTTAGTGGTATTTGGGTATTGTCAATTGTGAATGCTTAATTATCTTTCAAATTTCAAGGGAAACTAGTGGCTGTGGACGGAGAGAATAATCAATAGACATATATGCTCGTAGACAATTATGAATTCCATTGATTTTAACTTGTTAAAAGTCATCGTTTCATTCACCTATTTGGTCCACCAATAAAATATTTTACATATATATAGGATCCATAAACAATTATTATTTTTCTCTTAATTAATTGTGGTGTACAATTCATATATACGAGTGAGTTAATATGATACATTATGTAAAACAAAATATTATTATTACAATTGCTATCATTATTGTGAGGATCTAAATTTAAGTAATAATGTTAAAATTAAAATAGTATATATATGTGTGTGTAAGGTAAAATGAATGTATATATATATATATATATGTATATATATGTTATATGTTAAAAATAAAATAAATATATATAAAATAATAATAATAATAATAATAATAATATGAATTATATGGGCATATATATATATATATAGAATATATAAATATGTAAAAAAAATGTACACATTATATTATATTATATTATAGCTAAAAAAAAAAGAGAGGAAGGAAAAAAATGCAGACAGCACCCTCATTCAATGTTAGCAAAATTAAGTAATATTATATATATATATATATATATATATATATATATATATATATATATACATTAGAATAGAGAAAGAGGAAAAAACAAATCATCAAAAATTAAAAGAAAAAAAGAAACCAAAACTCTCTCCATTTCATCTGAATTTTCTGGGCAAATTGAAATTGAAATTTCCAACATGCAATCATCAGGATAGGAAGAAGAACAAGATTGAAGTAGGATGCAACAAGAATTTGAAGAAATTGAAGAAAAAAAATCAAATTAAATAGGGAGGATTTTGTCTGTTCGTTCGAAGGGGTTAGGGTAAATCTGCTGCTAGGCCAAGCTAGGGTTAAGGTTTTGGTTAAGAGAGGATTTCAGCCAACATAGTGGTTGCCGGCTTTGGTGGGGGAGGCCGGTGAACGAAGCAGCCCCCGGTAACGCCCGAAACTTCCTATTTTTGTTAAAAATATCAAATATTGATGAAAAATTATAATTTTTGGTATTCTAGCATAATTTTGTATGAATATTAATGTGATAATTTTATTTTTCTGAAATTTGATTCAAAAATATGTGGTCCTTAAGAAATGCTCTGTTCTGGTCGTAAATTAAATTGGAAAATGAATAGGTCAAATGATGTATTTTTTATGTAATGTTTAGTATATAAGATCCTTATATGATTTATTAGATCACCAAATCAATAATTGTTCAGATTGGAGTCGTTTTCTATTTTTAGTGAATTTTTCAAGCTAATTATCCTGTTCTGGCCGAATTAAATCCTTAGCAAAATTAGGGAATTTGATTTGATTAGTTGAATTTAATGTTCAGTTGAGGTTCATTGAAGTATAATATGATTTTAAGAAGCTTGGGTTAGTTACGAAACAAAAACGGGAGTGTTTGGTGCAAGATCGTGATAATTTAGAACCATACGATTCAATATAGAATCAAATCGAAATTTAATTACATTAATATATAATAGAGCGTAGTATACCCGTATTTATATGAATTAGAAATTGTAGGAAAATGGTGGATTATACAAGGTTAGGATGGAATTTAAGGATTTGGAATACTGAATTAGCAATTTAAGGTTCAATAGAGTGAATGGGGTAACATTGATTAGTATACTGATGATTCAAGTATTTCTGTTGAGTAAGGAGGACAAAGGAACTTGGCCAGTGCGACTGTTTGGATTGGCATATATTGTTTCAGGTGAGTACTCCCTTAACTCCTCTCTTGGGTACAAGTGGTTGATAATGTAGACTACTTATTGTTGGCTGAAATTACCCTATACGATTACTTATTGTGATCAATGCAGGAGGATTTTTGAATTACATTGGTTTGCTGATGGCTGGTTGTGTGTCATGATATGGTTGGATTATGAGAAAAAAAAAGGGAACATTCTAGAAAATCCTAGAATGAGAGTTGGGTGCGGGATTTGATTATACTATTCCTGATTGTATGTGATGTAATGAACTTAAATTATTGAATGCTTCATGATTATGATGTAATGCTAGGTTATTTTTAGCTTATTAGATGGGGTTTGTATAACTGGTTAAGTTCATACTATTGTTGTCTTGGTAACGATGAAATATCTAAACGGATAATAAAATGAGGTTTAGGGTATAAATACCTACTAACCCAAAACACTTAATGTAAGAAAAGTCTTATTCCCTGTCTAGTAAGTTTGTGGTACAACCTTTGAGTCGACCCAGGTGAGTTTGAGGCACGGTTGACGAACCGGCCTGGTTTAGTGACCTATAGGGATCTGGTCACCCCTTTTGTTTGAGACAGGTGAAAAGCGAGCTGAATGTTTCTAACTAAAAAGAGTATATAAGGATGTCTTAATCGGTTGAGAAAACATTAATTTTTGAAAAGTACATGAAGGTAGTGTCGAGTCTAATTTTTATTTTCCATTCCTAATCCGATCTATACTAGACCCTATGCTCATCTAATGTAGATCCTCGACTTGAGTTAGGAATTTCATTTTGTTTTAGAGTCGCCACCCAACTGTAGTTGGGAAAGATTGAATTAGGATTAATTGAGCAGATCAATCCTAATTTTGACCACTAGTCAGCGTGATTTCCTTTTTTCGTTTTTGTGAAAAGAGGAAAGGGAAAACTAGAGTTTCTGAGTTCGGAGGCTAACCTATTAAAACCCTAAGATTACCACCATAATCTCCTAAAATCTTAACCTTATCTAGAAATGTCATTTATTTATTTTTTTGTTGTCTCTTTATTTTGTTTATGAATTAATTATACTGGGAAAATGATTTTTTTATTTCTTATTTTAGGGTTGCCCCAACTGAGTGCCTACGTACCTGCTATTCAGGATCAAACAAGTCATAGTTCGCTTTTCCTGAAAAATTTTAATGTGTTTGTGAATTCTAATTGTGAAATTTCTTTTGATTTATGTTTTTACCATTTTAGGATTTTTCTAAAAAATCTAAGCCTAAGCTTGATGATTTAATTTTTTTTTAAATAATAATTTTACGGAAAAAATACCAATTTTGGGTTTATTTAAGAAAATGATTTTTCTAAGTGATAAAAATTTCATTTTTTCCTATTTTTCAACTCATTTCGATTATTATTGATTTTTATGAATTTTATAATTTTTTATTAATTTTTAATTTTTTTATTAGTTTTTATTAACTTTTCATAATTTTCATAATTTTTTTATTTTTATTGAAAAATTTTCTCCTAGATTTTTTATCTATCCTATTTTAAAATCTAAATTTTTATTATTTTCTTCATAAATTTTCTACATTTTTATTATTTATTTATTATAATAATTATTATTATTTTTATCATTAAATCCTAAAAAAAATTAATTTCTAACATTTTTCCATTTATTGAATTATAAATAACAAATAAGTAAATAAATTAATTCGAAATAAAATAACTAAAAAATAAAATATAATAAAAAAATCAGAAAATCCGACTTACCTGGATCCGGGTCGGTGCGTGGGTCGGGTCGGATCAGGTCGAAGCGGGTCGGGTCGAGTCGATTGGACGCGGCGAGTGGGAGTGCTCGTTGATGGCATTCCGGTGGCTTTTCGAAGCGGTTTAGGTGTCGATTCCTAGGTTTTTGGGGGTGAGGAACTCAACTGTGGCGGTGGTTTGCTTCAGAAACGCCTCCTGGTGGCTGCTCAACGCTTGATTGGTGGTCACGGTTTTGAAGAACTCCCACGAGGCTTCCATTCTCTCCTTTTTCTCACTTTTGATCTGTGATTCTGCCTCTTCACTTCATCCTCTATTTATAGGCGTTCAAAATCGAGCTGGATAACCTCGGATTTCCACCGATCGAAGCAAATCAGATTTGCGGTTAAAAAAAATAACTCCGATTTGTTGCGATTTGATTCCAATTGGATGATGTTTATCTTATTTATGTTGAAAATCCGTTGGATTTGTGCAAAAAATTAAATCAAAAAGGCCGAAATTTGGATTTCTCTCCTCGCCGGCGATCTCGGACAAAGGTTGAAGACGATCACACGCCTGGCGCGTGCGTTCGCTCCAGCCAGTCGGATGCTAACACATGTCCCAAGCAAAGTAAAATTTCGTAAAACGCGGATTCTGCTTCCCCCGGGTTTCAAACCCCTGACCTTGCACCCCCCTGCACGTGCCTGACCCTGGTCCGGACCAGCTGAGCTAGCCCACTTTCGCGATTTTATTTATTTCGCAAATTGCATATATGCAGTGCGATTTTTTTATTTTTTTGTATTTTTTTAAATTTCAAAATTTTGTAAAAATTATTTAATCCTTATTATTGTCATTTCTGAAATTATTTTCCAAAATTGATGTATTTTCCTATTTATTTTTATTTTTTGAATATTTTTCCTATTTTTTCCAAATTAGAGAAAAAAATGGAAAAAAATTGGAAAAAATTGAAAATTAACTATTGTTGATTATTATTGATCCTTATGGCAAAAATGGGGTGTTTACAGGTAGTTTATCTACCAGTTGATAGGCTTTACCTAGATTAACTGAAAAATATTTGTGACCTGTGAGTAAACAAGAGTGATTGAAATGATCTCCAATGAAAAGGTTATGAGTTTAGCAAAATAGAATTACAGGGAAAATATCATTAAGTAAGATCATGGTGATGTTAAAATGTAATAAATTAAATTAGGTTTCTTGCGAGTATAACTTTGAGTTGAAAACTTGCTTGCTTGAGTAATCACTTTCGAGGTATTTGATAATATTGTTGATTACTATTATGTGATTTTGTTGTTTGTTTTTGCTGGGTTGCTTGATTTTGTACTCACTTTGCTTCTTAAGAAGCTGAGGGGTTAGTGTTTTTGCTAACCTCAGGTACAAGTACTGAAGAATAAGTTGTTGGAGACTCGAGTTTTTGGAGAGCATCAATAGAGGCAAAGAAGCCCTTAGTTCCATTTTGGAACCTCTGTTATTTGTAATAAGATTGTCTTGTACATGATGTTGTAGTACTTGTAAATAAGATCTACATGCGTTAATCTTCAAATTGTAATGTAAATATTTGTGTTTATAAGGTTGGATTTGTAATCTTTTGAGCCACTTAAGGCTATAGGATTAATCATGGGCTGTGCCTACTTACCAAGAATACAGATCTAGATGGTATATATATATATATATGATGTATGATGTGATAGGAGATTTTAAGTACATGTGTTTAAATATGATGTGGATATGAAATGATAGCGCTGTTAGCGCCATTTTCAGGACGTTTATAAAATTACATGCAGGTTGAAGTTACAGGTTCAATATTAGCAAAATTTGCCTTATCTCTAATTCAGAGATGGTATAGCAACCCACCTACAAGTACCAAGGATAATTACAGGAATTTTCAAAACAGGTTCAAGAATCAAACCTAGTAGGTGGGTCGCTACAGGGTGGTATCAGAGCTTAGGTTTAGGTATTATGATTAAACCCGTATGAGCTTGTGTGGGATGGTTAGGGTGAATGTAGACTTTAAGTTGTGTTAATTGATTTGACTTACCAAATTGTGATGTATTTGTGTATTGTGGAATACAGATGCTTGTTTAAGAAGTTTAAGTGTTTGATTTATGATTCAAGTGTACTTATTTATGTAGATTCGATTGTAGTAAATGGAATGTGGAAGAGATCGAGGCAGAGGAAGGAGGATCAGGAATATGGTCCCTCATGATCAGCAAGAGGATTTACCTCCACCACCTCCACCACCCCCACCACCTCCACCGCCAACTCCACAGAATCCAATGGAGCAGATGGTTGCTGTAATGCCAGCTTGGGCTGAAGTTATGGCTGTGGGATCAAGTGGGGATAAACTAACTAGGGTACAGAGGATTGTAAAGCCCTTTGATGGTAAGAGTCTAGACCCCACTACAGTTATGAATTGGATAAACTTTATAGAAAGAGCTTTCCAGGTACATGATGTTCCCGAGGATAAAAAGGTGGACTATGCTGCAGTACTATTAGAGGATACTGCACATGATTGGTGGGTATCACAGAAGGAGCTGATGGAAGCTCCAATTACTTGGCCAGCATTTAAGGATGTTTTCCTAAGTCAACATTTTCCCTCATGTGTACAAGATAAAATGAGGGAAAAGTTTTATGAATTAAAGCAGAAGGGTAGAAGCATAATGGAGTATGAGCGAGATTTTAGCAGATTGTTGAAATTCGCTCCATTGGCCTATCAAAATGATGAAGAGGTAAAAGATGATAAATTTCATGCGGGGCTAAATATCTATTTTCAAGCGGAGCTGAAAAGAAGTAAAGTTGTGACTTATGTGGAGATTGTGAATGAAGCTCGTATACTGGAACAGGTGAGGGATGTGAAGGGTATGGAGGGTCCTTCACACAAAAGAAAGGATGGAGGTAGTTTTGGGAAAAAATGGAGTAAGGATAAAGGAAAAGCAAAGAAGCAGTATCAGCCACCAGTCCGACCTCAGAGGAATCAGACTTATACTATAGTGTGCTGGAAGTGTAAGGGTAATCACAAGGCTAATGAATGTCCTTAGCTGAGAGGAAAATGTTATAGATGTGGGGTAGATGGACACATTGCTAGGCAATGTCAGAACCTAAGGACCTCCAATGTTACACCTGTGGACAGTTTGGTCATACTTCCCATAATTGTCGGGGTAGGAGTGAGGGAGGTCAGCAGACTCAGGCTCAGACTCAAGCCCCAGCACCTAAGCATGATCTTAATCCTAGGAGGGGTAGACCGCGACCTCAGACTCAGGCGCGAGTCTTTGCTATACAACAGACAGAGCCAGCTAATGTGGATGATGTAGTAGCAGGTAAGACTACTAAACTTATCTGATAGTTTGATGGTTAAATAGTTGTAATGTAAATGAACCTATATATCTATGTGAATATGTAAATGTATAAGTGTAAATATGTATATGTGTGTGAATTTTGATGTGTATGGGATGCTGATGCTTGTTATGAATTGAGTAATTGAATTAATGAATAAATCTATATGTGTAAATATGCAGGAATGTGTGTGTAGACATGAATTTACATGTGAACATATGTAAAATGGTTGTATCTGCTTAGGGGTTAAACAAATTGTATTAGTGAATATATACCTATAAGTACGTGTAAGTGTGTATATGCAAATATGAATATATAGATTTGTTTATAGGTGTAGACATGAAGTAATTAAGCTGTAGATGTGACTATGCTTAACTTGTCATTGAGTAGGATGTTAACAATAATTGTTGGAAGTGGAATGTGATGTGTTTGATGATTTCAGGTGTGATTCGATTAGATGATAATCCCGCTTATGCCTTGTTTGACACTAGAGCAACCCATTCTTATGTCGCTAAAGACTGGGTGAGACAGAACATGGCTCCAGTGAAGAGTCTGAAATGTGAATATGTGGTAAGTACTCCTTCTAGAGGGGAGAGGATAGCAGGTTATCAATTGGAGAATGGTATTGTGGTGATTGAAGGGCAATAATTGCCAGCTGATTTGGTTATTCTTAATATGAAAGGGTATGATGTTATCCTTGGCATGGATTGGCTGACCAGGTATAAGGTGCATCTAAATTTTCGGGATAAAGTGGCAGAGTTTTGTCTACCAGATGAGGAAGCATTCAGTTTCAGAGGGAGTATAAGGCGATCAATACCTAAGATCATAGCAGCTAACAAAGCTAAGAAATTATTGAAGAAAGGATGTATAGCATATTTGGCTTCAGTGGTAGATACACAATTGAAAGAGAAGAGAGTGGAGGATATCTCAGTTGTATGTGAATTCCCAAAAGTATTTACTGAGGAATTACCAAGCTTACCCCCAGATAGAGAAGTTGAATTTGGCATTGAGGTAATGTCAAGTACGAAACCTATATCCAAAGCTCTTTATCGTATGGCTCCTGTAGAATTGATGGAGTTGAAAAAGCAGTTGCAGGAATTATTGGATAAGGGTTTCATAAGGCCCAGTATGTCACCTTGGGGTGCACCGGTGTTATTTGTGAAAAAGAAGAATGGTAGTTTACGTTTGTATATAGATTACTGTGAGTTGAATAAGGTAACCATTAAGAATAAATATCCTTTACCCCAGATTGATGACTTATTTGATCAATTGAAGGGAGCAGCTATATTCTCGAAGATTGATCTACAATCTAGATATCATCAATTGAAGGTGAAGGAGGTTGACATACCAAAGACTGCCTTTCGAACCAGGTATGGTCACTATGAATTTCCGGTGATGCCTTTTGGTTTAACTAATGCCCCAGCTGCCTTTATGGATATGATGAATAGGGTATTTAAAGAATATTTGGATGACTTTGTGGTTATATTCATTGATGATATCTTGATCTATTCTAAAGATAATGAGGAGCATGCTAAGCATTTAAGAAAGGTGCTGCAAACTCTACAGGAAAAACAGTTGTATGCTAAGTTAAAGAAATGTGATTTTTGGCTAGACCAGATTGCGTTCTTAGGCCATATTGTGTTAGGTTCTGGAATATTTGTAGATCCTGCAAAGGTTAAGGCCATCATAGAGTGGAATCCTCCTACCACAATCAGAGAGGTAAGAAGTTTTCTTGGTATGACGGGATATTACAGGAAATTTGTGAAAGACTTTTCAAAGATAGTTATACCCCTGATTCGGTTGATGAGGAAAGGAGTCAAATTTAAATGGACAGACCAATGTGAGCAAAGCTTTCAGGAATTAAAGAGGAGATTAGTTTCAGCTCCTATTTTAGCCATTCCTAGTGGAACATGTGGGTATGCTATATATTGTGATGCCTCTTAGATTGGATTAGGGTGTGTATTGATGCAGGATGACAAAGTTATAGCATATGCTTCCCGTCAGTTGAAACCATATGAGCAGAATTATCCTACTCATGATTTGGAGTTGGCTACTATAATATTTGCTTTAAAAATTTGGAGACATTATTTGTATAGTGATAAATACGATGTATATACTAATCATAAGAGTTTGAAATACATCCTTACTCAAAAAGAGTTGAACATGCGACAAAGGCAATGGTTGGAATTGATGAAAGACTATGATCTAGCCATTCCCTATCATCCTGGTAAAGCCAATGTAGTTGCTAATGCATTAAGTAGGAAATGGTGTAGCAATTTGGCAACTTTAATCACTGATAGAGTGGAAATGTGAAAGGATTTAGAGCAGTTACAGTTAGAAATTATATGGCCAGGAGTGGAATCTAGATTAAATAGTTTGAGTATTCGGCCTACATTGAAAGATCATATTCGGGAAGCACAACTAACTGATGAGGAACTACAAAAAATCAGGAATAGTATGATTAGATATCCCGACTTTACATTCAAAGGTAGATTATGCGTACCAGCAATAGAGAAGATCAAAAAAGCAATTCTAGATGAGGCTCATCATACCATTTATACAAACCACCTAGGAAGCAATAAGATGTACAGGGATGTGAAATCAGTGTATTGGTGGCTAGGGATGAAGAAAGACATTGCAGATTATGTGGCAAAGTATAGCACTTGTCAACAAGTTAAAGCAGAGCATAAAAAACCTGGAGGGTTATTACAACCCCTCTCCATTGTTGAATGGAAGTGGGAGTAGATTTCCATGGATTTTGTTATAGAATTACCCGGGACAAGGAAACAACATAATGCTATTTGGGTAATCGTTGATAGGCTGACTAAATCAGCCCATTTCCTTCCAATTCAACAGAGCATGCCACTATCTTGCTTAGCAGCATTATATATTAAGGAAATAGTGCGATTACATGGAGTACCAGCTTCTATTGTTTCTAACAGAGATCCTAGGTTTATTTCTAGATTTTGGCAAACCTTACAGGAAGCTATAGGCACCAAATTGAAGTTCAGTACAACTTATCATCCTCAGACAGATGGTCAAACAAAGAGAACCATATAAACACTTGAGGATATGTTAAAAGCATGTGTTTTGGAGTTTGGTGGTAATTGGGATGAACATTTGCCACTAATCGAGTTTGCATATAATAACAGCTATCATAGTACTATATAGATGGCCCCATATGAAGCCTTATATGGAAGAAAATGTAGATCCCCATTATATTGGGATGAGATTGGAGAGAAACAAGTAGTAGGACCAAAAATGCTCTAGCAGCTAAAGGATAAAGTTCAGGTGATAAAGGCCAGAATGCAAACAGCACAAAATAGACAGAAAAGTTATGCTGATAAACGTAGAAAACCATTAGAGTTTCAAGTTGAAGACTTTGTGTTCTTGAAAGTATCACTTATGAAGAGGGTCAGGAGATTTGGAGTAAAAGGAAAGTTGAGTCCTCGTTATATTGGTCCATACCAAATTCAGAGGAGGATTGGAGCTGTGGCATATGAACTTGAGTTATCTACTAAGTTAGCCAATATCCATAATGTATTCCATGTGTCTTCATTGAAGAAATGTGTTAGCGATCCGACAGTTGTCTTAGAACATCTACTAAAAGGACTCAAGGAGAACATAACATATGAGGAGTATCCCATTGCCATTTTGGACAAGTCCACTAGGCAACTCAGAAACCGGGATATTACATTTATAAAAGTCCTTTGGAATAGCCATACTGAGGCAGAGGCCACATGGGAGAGAGAAGATCATATGAGGATTAAATACTCAGACTTATTCTAAACAGGTAACTTCTGTTCCACCATTAGGATATAAATATGTATAGCCTCACTTAAATTCTAAGTGTTTTGTAATTTAAGTGTAGGATATTAAAATACAATGAGTTGTACCTGCATAGTAGTTTCGAGGGCGAAACTATTTTAAGGGGGGAAAAATGTGAAGATCTAAACTTAAGCAATAATGTTAAAATTAAAATAGTATATATGTGTGTGTGTGTGTGTTAAGTTTAAATGAATGTATATATATGTTATATGCTAAAAATAAAATAAATATATATAAAATAATAATAATAATAATAATATGAATTATATGAGCATATATATATATATATATATATATACAAATATGTAAAAAAAATGTACACATTATATTATATAAAAAAAAAGAGAGGAAGGAAAAAAAAATGCAGAACAACACCCTCATTCAATGTCAGCAAAATTAAGTAATATTATATATATATATATATATATATATAAATAGACATTGGAATAGAGAGAGAGGAAAAAACAAATCATCAAAAATTAGAAGAAAAAAAAAAGAAACCAAAACTCTCTCCATTTCATCTGAATTTTCTAGGCAAATTGAAATTGAAATTTCCAACATGAAATCGTCAGGATAGGAAGAAGAACAAGATTGAAGTAGGATGTAACAAGAATTTGAAGAAATTGAAGAAAAAAAAATCAAATTAAATAGGGAGGATTTTGTCTATTCGTTCGAAGGGGTTAGGGTAAATCTGCTGTTAGGCCAAGCTAGGGTTAAAGTTTTGGGTGGGAGAGGATTCCGGCCAACATAGTGGTTGCCGGCTTTGGTGGCCGGAGGCCGGTGAATAGAGTAGCCCCTAATAATGCCCGAAACTTACTATTTTTGTTAAAAATATCCAATATTGATGAAAAATTATGATTTTTGGTATCCTAGCATAATTTTGTATGAATATTAATGTGATAATTTTATTTTTCTGAAATTTGATTCACAAATATATGGTCCTTAAGAAATGCTCTGTTGTGGTCTTAAATTAAATTGGAAAATGAATAGGTCAAATGATGTATTTTTTATGTAATGTTTAGTATATAAGATCCTTATATGATTTATTAGATCACCAAATCAATAATTGTTCAGATTGGAGTCGTTTTCTATTTTTAGTTAATTTTTCAAGCTAATTATCATGTTCTGGCCGAATTAAATCCTTAGCAAAATTAGGGAATTTGATTTGATCAGTTGAATTTGATGTTCAGTTGAGGTTCATTGAAGTATAATATGATTTTAAGAAGCTTGGGTTAGTTACAAAACAAAAACGAGAGTGTTCGGTGTAAGATCGTGATAATTTAGAACCATACGATTCAATATAGAATCAGATCGAAATTTAATTACATTAATATATAATAGAGCGTAGTATACCCGTATGTATATGAATTAGAAATTGTAGGAAAATGGTGGATTGTACGAGGTTAGGATGGAATTTAGGGATTTGGAATACTGAATTAGCATTTTAGGGTTCAATAGAGTGAATGAGGTAACATTAATTGGTATACTGATGATTCAGGTATTTCTGTTGAGTAAGGAGGACAAAGGAACTTAGCTAATGCGACTGTTTGGATTGGCATATATTGTTTCAGGTGAGTACCCCCCTAACTCCTCTCTTGGGTACAAGTGGTTGATAATGTAAACTACTTGTTGTTGGCTGAAATTATCCTATACGATCACTTACTGTGATCAATGTAGGAGGATTGTTGAATTACATTGGTTTGCTGATGGCTGGTTGTGTGTCATGATATGGTTGGATTATGAGAAAAAAAAAAAGGGGAACATTCTAGAAAATCCTAGAATGAGAGTTGGGTGCGGGATTTGATTATACTATTCCTGATTGTATGTGATGTAAAGAACTTAAATTATTGAATGCTTCATGATTATGATGTAATGATGTGTTATTTTTAGCTTATTAGATGAGGTTTATATGACTGGTTGAGTTCATGCTGTTGTTGTCTTGGTAACGATGAAATATCTAAATGGATAATAAAATGGGGTTTAGGCTATAAGTACCTACTAACCCAAAACACTTAATGTAAGAAAAGTCATGTTCCCTGTCTAGTAAGTTTGTGGTACGACCTTTGAGTCGACCTGGATGGGTTTGAGGCAAAGTTGACGAACCGGCCCGGTTCAGTGACCTATGGGGATCTGGTCACCCCTTTTGTTCGAGGCAGGTGGAAGGCGAGCTAAATGTTTCTAAGTAAAAATAGTATATAAGGATGTCTTAATTGGTTGAGAAAACATTAAGTTTTGAAAAATACATGAAGGTAGTTTATCTACCAGTTGACAGGCTTTGCCAGGATTAACTGAAAAATATTTGTGACCTGTGAGTAAACATGAGTGATTGAAATGGTCTCCAATGAAAAGGTTATGAGTTTAGCAAAATGGAATTATAGGGAAAATATTATTAAGTAAGATCATGGTGATGTTAAAATGTAATAAATTAAATTGGGTTTCTTGTGAGTATAACTTTGAGTTGAAAACTTGCTTGCTTGAGTAATCACTTTCGACGTATTTGATAATATTGTTGATTACTATTATGTGATTTTGTTGTTTGTTTTTGCTGGGTTGCTTGATTTTGTACTCACTTTGCTTCTTAAGAAGCTGAGGGGTTAGTGTTTTTGCTAACCTCAGGTACAGGTACTGAAGAATAAGTTGTTGGAGACTCGAGTTTTTGGAGAGCGTCAATAGAGGCAAAGAAGCCCTTAGTTCCATTTTGGAACCTCTATTATTTGTAATAAGATTGTCCTGTACATGATATTGTAGTACTTGTAAATAAGATCTACATGTGTTAATCTTCAGATTGTAATGTAAATATTTGTGTGTACAAGGTTGGATTTGTAATCTTTTGAGCCACTTAAGGCTATAGGATTAATCATGGGTTGTGCCTGCTTACCAGGAATACAGATCTCGATGGTATATATATATATATATGATGTATGATGTGATAAGAGATTTTAAGTACATGTGTTTAAATATGATGTGGATATGAAATGATAGCGCTGTTAGCGCCATTTTATAAAACGTTTATAAAATTACATACAGGTTGAAGTTACAGGTTCAATATTAGCAAAATTTGCTTTATCTCTAATTCAGATATGGCATAGCAACCCACCTACAAGTACCAAGGATAATTACAGGAATTTTGGAACGGGTTCAAGAATCAGACCTAGTAGGTGAATTGCTACAATTATTGTTGCTATATTTCATTATTTATCAATATAATTATTCATCCTGTATATGTTTAATGAATTTAGAGAAAATGGATTAACTTCGCATCACATATAAAAATTAATTAAAAATCTGAAAGTTGCAAAACTAGAGCTAGTGAATTATAATAAGGAAAATTCTATAGTCTCATAACTTAAAATTAATAATAATAATTGTGGTGTCAAATGTCATGGATTAATCAAAACGTTCTTCCTGGATCCCAAAACTACACAACCCAAAAACACCTTAAAATGACCGAACCCGGGAAAGCAGCTAAACAAGCATAACCAAATTACTTCAAGCGACCGTCTTCGTTAGGAAGAAGATAAGGAGCTGTAAAGAAGATAATCCGGAGGATAAACAGACCAAACCAAAAGTTGAAACGATTTGGGAAAATTCACACCCCACAGTAGGCTCCAATCTGTGTAGACAGAAATGGCATTACTGCATAACAAGGACTGGATAAATGATAATACGAGTAGAAACCCCAAAGGATACCGGCCATGGCAACCATTTGGACAACTCTTTGAACTATGGGGTGGTTCAGAGCACCCAAGTTTTGAGGAAAGAAAGCACCCAATCTACAGAGAACCACCGAAATAGCTGCAGCAGTAGAACATATGATGAAAGTGGTCAGCATGTCAGGTTCAGTAGAAATAGAAATTTGTTGCAACAAGGAAAACCCCTATCTCATCTTCTTAAGATAGACTAGCTTGACCAAAAGAAAGAAATGGAAT
The DNA here is from genome assembly GCA_037954665.1 of Laguncularia racemosa. NCBI lineage: Eukaryota > Viridiplantae > Streptophyta > Magnoliopsida > Myrtales > Combretaceae > Laguncularia > Laguncularia racemosa. The sequence goes on from JBBMOL010000426.1 coordinate 208,753, forward strand.
TTACACCATCAAATCCTCCTATCATAACATTTTAAGCAAATCTTTAAATGAGTTACAGCTTGGAGCTTCATCTTCCTACATGGTGGGTTCAAAAATATGGAAATTAATTTGGAGCTTAAATTTATGTGTAAACTCACCACTGATTATAATCTATTTTGCCAGAAAGTGAAAGATTCTCCAACTTGTTTTCACTGTGAAAAGCTCAAATCAGTTTAGCATTTATCTTTCTGTTGTTATTGGGTCCAACCTATCTAGTTTGCATGCTATCCTCTTTGTCTTGAAGACTTGGGACACATCTAAAACTGACAGATTCATCAAGAAGCTGATGCAATAACAAGGTTTGTCAAAATTTGAACTCCATGACTTGTTAGTGTTGGTAGCAGCAATCCTTTTAAAACATTTAGAAGCAAATGAGTGGGTGCATTTTCAACCACACATCTCTAAATGCAAAGCAAGTTGTAGTAGTGATTCAAAGAGAATCTTGGAAAGAGATTGAATACTCAATCGGCATAATTCTCAAGCTCTTATTACACGTCAAGCTAACAATAAGTAGACTCCAGCAGCACAATATGTCATCAAATTAATTGTGATGAGCAACTTCTTTGGATGGTAATGTGGCAAGTGCAGGGCTGATTTGCAGAGATAGTTCAAGTCATTTGTTGCAAGTGACATCAATAAATGTGGAAGGAGAAAATAGTGAGCTAGTAGAAGCATTGGCAATGAAAGAAGGGGTAAAGATAGCTCGGTTAAAAGGCTGGGAAAAGATTGCTGTTGAATTGGACTCAAAGTCGATTGCTAACATGACCAATTCATCTTCAATCTCTCCATGCATGATAAGGTGTGTCTTAGATGATATCAAAACCACGTGTAGTTCTTTCTATGTTTATACTTTTTATTCTATTTCAAGGAAGCAAATGTGTATACTCAATAGGTTGCGGCTCAAATCAAAGTTGGGTTAAGTTATAGATTTTGGGTTTCTAAATCCCCCTCACAGCTAGCATTTTTATTACTTATTGATTGGAACACTCGTCCCTTGGATTTTTTGTAATCTTCAATAATATTTTATTTCCTAGACAAAAAAGAAAAGAAAAGAAAAAAGCCTCTCCTTCATATTCGTTTATGGCTCTACTAGAAATGCCCATTATGGACTTGTTATTATTGTGATTGACACTTGCCACATTATAATTGATCCACCTTTTTTTTTGCTTGAAAATTGTTTTATATATGCGATAGAATAAGGTCTTGTTTCAATCCATTACGGGGTTAGGTTCATGTAGTTAAATACTTAGTAATTTCAGAGATAGGGAAGTGGGTTTGGTTTTGAGATGTGATGAGCCCCTATAATAAATTCATTTGGCTTTTCTAAGAAAACGATATAACTCAAGAACTTCATTAGTTTTGTACAATCTAACGAGGAAAACAATTTTTACAAGAGATAAATCTATAAATTCATTTGAAATTACAAAAATTAAAATTATGACAAAAGGATTAATTTTCATTGTACTATTTTTCTAAAACGAATATAATAATTTTATAAATGTCTATTCAAGGTCTATTCTTGCCTTCATCCAATATGATTTTGATTTGAACTGCAATTATACACCCTTAATATTTGTTGCATTTATAGGTAGCTTATCTTTAAAATTATTTGTTTGAACTCTTAATTTTTACTTGAAAAAAAAAACTTTAAATAACCATTATAACCTTGACAAAAATATTAAAATTAAAAAACATATTTAAAATTAGAAAAATAGATAACCCGGATGGTCTTCATTAGTTATCCAATATTTTGCTATAATCTTTTTTTTTTTTTTTTGGTTACTTTAACCAAGGAAAATGGTTACATAGAAATTTTAAAGCACATTCATGTTAAGACTTAGGGTCTAAATTATCAATTTCATGAATAGGGGTTTAAGCTAGCCGCAAGGAACAAATATATGGAGACACTTTGTTAACATAATCTTTATTATTTTAGCTAACTCCGAGTAAGTGAAAAGAGTCCTTACATTATATGATCCAATTAATCATAATGAAGTTCAAATAAGTTTCTCAAACATTTTAATAAGGCTTAGTTTGAAGCAAAACTAAGGTAAAAGATGAACCTACAGCATTGATTAGTTAATGTAGAGGGATTGGGCACAAAATGGTAAAGCCAAATGATTCAAAATGTGGATGGTTGGTTGAGTCGAGTAATTCCAATAGGTTTTTATAGCATAGCCATACTGATGAATTTTTCTATTTTTTTTCTTTTTAATTTACATAGACAAAAGTTTACGGCTGTGCACCACTTACCAACGTTTCTCTTGGTTTACAAAATCCAAAAGAATGGAGGATCAGCATCGAGATCTACGCGAAAACCAAAATGCACAAGCACGACCATGGCTACATAATTCAGACAAAAGTAAATAGAAGTGCCTTGTAGTTTTCTTTGAAATTTTTTTGTAATCTTATTTTCATGATTATTCTTTTAATAGTCCTGAATAAGAGTGCATTTGATATAACTGAAGAACCTCATTAGTTTTTTACAATCAATCGAAAAAAACAATTTTTACAAGAGATGAATTTCAAAAAAAAAAAGAGGTAGGGGGGGGGGGGGGGGGGGGTGCTATTCACACTCTTATAATAGACTAGCTTTCATGTAAGAGCTAAATTTATTTACTATTTATATGTTTTATTATTTATAAGATTGTATTTCATTCATTATCATAAAAATTTGTATGACATTTAGGGTGAGCATATATTATTTATATAGTTAATAAGAAGAATAAATTCATTTGAAATTACAAAATAAAAATTATGAAAAAAGAATTAATTTTTTATTGTGCTATCCATCTCAAATGAATATAATAATTTTATAAATTTCTATTCAAGATATACTCTTGGAATTCATCTAGTAGGATTTTGATTTGAATTGCAAAAGTGTATCCCTAATATTTGTTTCATGTGTACATAGTCTGTCTTTGAAATTGTTCATTGAGACTATTAATTTTCAACAAGAAGCTTTTGAACTTTAAATGACTATTTTACCTTTAATAAAAATATTAAAATTGAAAATTTTACTTAAATATAGAAAAATAGATGGCTTCAATTGTCATCAAATATTTTGTTATAATCGAGTTTTTTTTTTTTTGGTTACTTTAACTAAAAAAAATGTTGCACAAGAATTTCAAAGCACATTCAATAAAATTTGGGATCTAAATCGTTGCTTTTATAAATAAAGGGATTAAGACACATAGAACAAATATATAGGGGCACTTATTAATGGGATTTTTATTATTTTAACCAACTCTCCAAGTAAGTGAAAAGAGTTCTTACATTGCATGATCCAATTAGTCATAATGGAGTTCAATTAAGTTTCTCAAACATTTTAGTAAGACTTAGTTTGAAGCAAAAATAAGGTAAAAGATGTACCTACAGCATTGATCAATCAATATGAAATGATTAGGCACAAAAAGACACCCCAAAATATAAAATGATTCAAAATGTAGATGATTTGTTAATTTAATTAATTTTCTAATTGTGTGTTTTTTTTTTAATGTATAGGTTGTTACAACGTAATGGTACCAATGGATTTTTTTTTTTCACACAAACAAAAGCTCACAACTATGCACTACCTACCAGCATGTTTCTTGGTTTATAAAACCTAAAAGAATGGAGGATCAACGTTCAGATGCAAAAACCAAAATGCACAAGCATGATCATGGCTACAAAATCCAAAGGAAAATGGAGAGATGACATGGACAAATGCAAATAAAAGTTCCTTATAGTTTTCTTTGAAAATTTTTGCAATCTCATTTTCATGATTATTCTTTTAATTTAATATTTTATTTTAAAAATTTTATTAAAAGAGCAAACTTGTTAAATTAAGGGTCAAATGCAAATTTTCAACATTTAAGGAGTGTTAAAACACAATTTTTGAACAAAATAAGACCATTTGTATTGTGTACTTTATTTATTTATTTATTTATTAATTATTATTATTATTATTATTATTATTTGGCCAAACAACCGTAATGCATTTAATGAACTTAGTTTTAGTTTGAAGACTGTCTATAGACATTACCAAAAGCAATTACTAACCCATTTTAGGATCTTACCTCCTCTTAATGTGCTATAATATTCCTAAGGAATGGCAAATCTTGTGTAAATTACTTCATGATTTAAGTTGAATTAAAATTGTGAGAGAAGGAAATTTTGTTAAACGTGAACAAATTGAGTCATAAGCTTCATAGTCTAGAAGATGAAACTCATAATAGGAGAAAGTGAAATGATGTGAATGTTACATTCTATTATTGATGTTATAGGGTATATATATATATACACACACACACAAAACTAGTGCACATGTGAGTTAGTTATATACTACTAGCAAGTGTGAAAATAACTTGAAATCTACTATTACTACTCATAACACCCCCTACCCTCAAACTACCCACTCAAGGTGGATGCTCTCACAAATCCAGCTTGGACAAAAACAAATGCAATTGAGACTCATGAACAGGTTTTGTCTAGCATTTGCAAGTTGTTGCGTAGAAGAAACATGATGTAGCCTCAAGAATCCTGAAGAAACATAATCTCTTATGAGGTGTACATCTAGCTCTATGAACATGCTTCTACTATGAAAACATGGATTACCTGCAAGTGAGCAAGTTGATCTATTGTTTGTGAACAAAGTAACTGGTAGAGCACCTAAAACATGTAAATCCTAAAGAAGATATGATAGCTATAACTATTCTTTTGTTGTAAAAGTGATACTTCTATATTCTACTTTTATGGATGATGTAGCAATTGTAGGTTGTTTCTTGGTCTTCCAAGAAATTAGAAAAGAGCTAAGAAAAATGCAAAACCCAAAAGTGGTTTGCAATCAATGCAAATAGAGCCCCAATCTGCATTAGTAAACCCATATAAACTCAAAGAAGAGGAACTAGAAATGAACAAGCCTTAATCAATAATGTGCTTTAAATATTATAAAAGATGAATCACAACTTTTAGATGTGTAGTCCATAGAGTAGAAACAATTTGACTAAACTGCCATACAGCAAATGTAATATGTGGTTGTGTCATGGTCATGTAGAATAGCCTTCCAACCAAATGCCTATACAATTGAGGATATGACAAAACATCTCTATCAACATTATTAAGATGAATATTTGGTGGAAAAGGCACTCTAGGAGGCTTTGTAACAGTGAGACCTATGTTATGTAAAATGTCGAGTAGAAATTTTCTATGATTGAGAAAAAATCTTACTAGTGTTTGAAAAACTTCTATTCCTAAAAAGAAACCCACATCACCCAAATCCTTTATAGTAAACGCTTGATCAAGAGCCATTTTGGCAAAATTAATAGATGTGAGATCATTTCCAATCAACAAGTCATCATCAACATAGACTCAAGTTTCCAAAAAGATGTTGCCATGTTGTTTAACAAACAAAAAATAGTCTGCTTTAGACAAATGAAAACCAAGTGAATGAAGAATTTAATAAATTCTTTATTCCATTGTTTAGAAGCCTGTTTTAAAACATAAAGTGACGTCACAAGCTTACAAACTTAACCAAAATTCTCCAATTCATAATCTTCTAAAGGCATCATGTAAATTTCTTCCTTAATAAAACCATGCAAAAAAGCTTTATTGATGTCAAGTCGATGTAAAATCTAATTATTCAATAAAGTAACAGCTAAATGCAACCTTACAATAGTTAACTTGGCAACTGGTGAGAAAGTATGACTATAATTAACTTATTCCACTTGATTAGATCTCTTTGCCACTAATTTGGCTTCGAACCTTTCAATGGCTCCATCGAGTTTGCATTTGACTTTATAAACCCACTTCTAGCTTATAGGTTTCTTCCCTGGTGGTAGATTTACTAAACCCCAAGTATGATTAGATTCAAAACCCAATAACTTTTTATCCATAGCCTTAACCCATCTTGGATTTTGTTTAGCCTCATGATAGTTTTGAGGTTTTTGAACTAAAAACACATTAGCTAACGAAACAATATACTCCTTGGGATAGTGTGTAAAAGAATGAAAAAAAATAGAGGATATTTGGTGGATGTTGTAGAATTAATAATAAAAGGATTAGGAAATATTGTGTTTGTATTATTAGCAAGTGAATTCACTTGCATAGGATGGATAAAATCCTTAAGCTAGGTAGGTGAATTTTTAACTTTGCTAGATCTATGAATAACACCTAGACTATCGGAATGTGTATCAAGTGTATTACCATGCCCTGATTCTAGTGCATCAGCATTCCCTGACTATGAAGCATCTCCTAATATATCAAGAGACTAATCTGGAACACTCTCATCAACAAATGGCTAAGTAGGAAAAAGAGAACAATCAAGAAAATGTGTATCAATGGAGGTTGAAGACCAAGGCAACTTAGTGTATCTATTTTAATGGTTTTTGGTGGAAATGGTTTTTAATGAAAGTAGCAATTTTAGTTAAGATGGATAGTATGTCATATTTATGTGGTAATAAGAAAGTCTAGTACATTTGCTCATATCATCAACTATTGTTTGGAAAAACTTGTTACCTAATAAAGGGTTGTTATAAGATCCCCACAAATTAACATGCAGTATATCAAATGGATGTAAAGAGATTGAGTTACTCAAATGAAAGGGTAATATATGAAATTTAGTTAAATGACAAGTATTACAAATGAAATCTAATGTAGCCATCCCTTTAAAACTTGAAACATGTTGCAATTTCAACAAGGAGATATGTCTAAGTCAATTATGCAATAACTCTAAATATTTCTTATTTCTAGAAACAGATACATGAGAAGAAGAAACTTGATTGAGACAGTTTACTACATTTGAAATTGAAGCAAAGTTTGAAGAAATGAAATCAGTAACCTTTGGCTTAAAATGTATCACATACAATCCAAGATGAACACTTGCTTAAGCTACACACTTTTTAGATCTCGAGTCCCAAAAAATGAAATAAGATGAATTAAAGAATGTAACTAGATTAGTGCACTTAAGCAATTGGCTTACTAACAAAAGATTATAACAAAATTTGGGAACTAGAAGCACTTTGGATAAGATAATCTATTTAGTTAATTCAACATTTCCTATTGTGTTAATAAATGTAATATGACCGCTAGGTAATTTTATTTTAACTAGCTATGATAAAGTTCATCTATGTAGTAAAATGTTTGGATAAGGAGTAATATGTTCAATTGCTCTCACGTCAACAATCCAATTAAACTCTTTACTATCATTTGGTAAACTTAAACCAAAATTAGAAGAAAGACAAGTCACATTACCAGCGAAGTTGACAAAAGCTGACAATAAGTTAGATCCCACTTGTTGATCCTTCAACATTTTCACAACTTCAAAGTAGAAATTACTTGTAAAACCATAATCATTAGAAACATGTTTCTTAAAGTTTGTCTCGAGGGGTGTATCTTGTTTTGTATGCCAAATTGAGCAACAAGTTTGGTAGGCTTTTTTATCCGCCTGCTTGTACCAATTAAGGTATCTAGTGAGCTTAAAGCAATGCTCTATGGAAAGTCTTGTTTTCTTACAATGAGAATAAGAGAATTTTAGTCCAGTCCTTCCTTTGTTGTCTTTCTCTTCATTAACAAATTGCTTCAAATTCATCTTAACTTGAAAGGCAACAACTTCTCCATTATACAATCCTACCATTTGTTTCTATTTCTTAACTTGATATATTAGATAATATGCTCTACTTACAATAGGCAAAAGATCCATGGCAAAAATTTGACTTTTTACTCCCTCAAAAGATTCATTTTAGTCTTGCTAAAAACTGCATCAACTTATTTCTATTTTTTTGTCTCTTGAATCTTGCTAACGATATCACATCGACATTGAGATAAAATTCCACAATCACATTGTGGAAAACCACATAAGTTGGCCATTTCATCCCATAGTTTCTTCAAGCGATTATAGTACATAGAAACACTAGTATTGCCTTGCCTAATGTTGATTATCTCGTGTTGTAACTAATAAATCAAAGATCCATTAGTCAATCTAAATCTTTCACAAACTTCATCCCATAATTCTTTACCCAATGGAGCATACATGAAAGGCTCGGATAATTCTTTCACCATGGAATTCAAGGTCTAACAGCTAATCATATGATCACAACAACTGCATCAATCAATTTCTAGCTCATTAAATGTCAACTTCTTACAACTTCCTTCTATGAACCTTAACTTCAACTTAGCTCCTAAAGCTAGTCTAATGGATCTACTCCATCCTAAAAAGTTCGATTCATTAAACACTACATTAGTGAAGACAGTTCCTGAATTAACTAATCTAGATAAGTATAAAAGATCATTGCAAGATGTTTCATCGATCTTACTTATTGTAATAAAGATCAATAGAATAGTAAATTGATGTCTAAAAGAACATGTAGATTGTAATCAGATTAAAAGCAAGAAGATTAACCTTGGTCCAATACCATCTTAACAAATTAAGTCATAAGCTTCGTAATTTTGAAGTTAAAACTCACAAAAAGAGAAAGTGAAATGATGTGAATGTCATATTCCATTATTGCTGCTATAGGGTATATATATTTACAAAACTAGTGCACATGTGAGTTAGTTATATACCATTAATACGTATGAAAATAACTGAAAATCTACTATTACTACTCATAACAAAAAAAAGTAAAAAGAAAAAAGAAAAAAACTTTTTGATATCAATGTAACTTAAAATCTACTATTACTACTCTAAAAAAAAATGTTCTTGTAATAGTTTGACTTGTCACAAAAAGTCGTGAAAGATTGAGTCTGTCAATTTTATTGCTACTCATTCCAACAAGACGCTAACCCGAAGATATGGCATATGTATTCAAAGGCAAATGGAGTGAGACTAACATCTATTTTCTACAAAAACATTTTTGTAAAATCCAATTTTTTGTACCACGAAATTAAAATCCATAGAAAAAATTTTAATGCATATAAAGCCAATATCACCATGGGTCCACCCCATTTGTGATATTATTATTTTTTTTTTTGGATTTATTTTTCAATTTGTAAACCGTTAGTATTTTGAATTTTAGAATAATTGTTAAGCATTATTATTTTAGAGTGTGAAAAATTTTAGTCGCAAGAACCAAACCATGGCCAGTATACTGAATTTGTGGGCTTTATGCACAGGCGGAAACGTAGCCACATCTGACCAAATGCCATGACCCAGCACGGCAGACGGCAGACACACTAGGCCCATCTCTATGCCCACCGTATACTTTTATCTGAAATTAGCAGCTAACTCACAAATCCAACTTTACATATATATATATATGAGAGTATTAGCTTATTTTAATATGTTCGGATAATGAAAGAAAGGAAGATGAAAAAAATTATAATTATTAAAGATAATGAAATAAAATATATAATTACTAATATATCTATTTAAGAAAATAAAATGACAGGGTAAAGAGAAGGAATGAGAAATTAATTAATTTTTTCCACTTTCCATCTCCTTATTCGCGAATGAGGACTGAAACAAAATCTGGTCAAGCCTCGAAAAAGTGTTTCCTAATGTATTCCACTTCCTTTCCTTCCTTATTTTTCTTTCTTTCTTTTAATAGATTAAGGTACTTAAAAATCCAACATTAATTTCACTTTTCTTTCCCTCCCACTTCCTTTCCTCCTCCCAAACATAAGCTTTAGCTTCGAGGGGCGAATTAATGTTCCAGCTAGTGAATCGTGACACAACCGACATAATAACAATGTCCTATAAGCTTCTACAATTTTTTGTTTTTTTTTTTTCCCTTGAGAGAATTATAGTAGAAGTCTTCTATAATGTATTAAAACTCAAATAAATCATTTATATTTTATGTAGTTATGTAAACCATTTATATATACATGAAAATTTCATCAACTTCCCTATATTTTTGAAAAAGCCTAAAATAATAAATAAAGTCAATTGAATTAAAAAGAAAAAAATTGAAATCAATTAAAAGGATTTACAAGGTTTGAAAACATTTTTTTTTTCAAAAATAACTTTTTATCCTTGAATTCGGTTTTATAGAATTTAATCTCAAATTAGCTTAAAAACCCTAAATATAACTCCAAAACTTTAATTAGGTAAATAAAATCATTTTCAAGTTATTTGGAGACCATTAGAAAAGCAAATTTTAAATTTGGAGATCAATTAGATAAAATGACAAAAATATCACTAAACTTAGTTTCTATGAAGAGTGGTTAAATTCTTGGTATCATAAGAGTAATTTGGGGGGAAAAAATCATTTTTAGCTAAAAGTGGAAGAGAAAATAAGAAAAATAAAAATGCCACATATGCTAAAAGTAAGGACACATGGCTCCTTTAAGTAAAAATCCTTAAACCCCAATGGTCTCTCTTACTTTTTCCCTTAAATACCTACCCCGTAAATACCCCTCTTGGCTGAAATTAGAAGTAGTAGCCCCCCTTTGACATTTTCAAAAATTTTATTAATGTAAAACTCTCTCAAACCATACCAAAAACCCTAAACCTCTTAGTAAACCTTAATTACTTCATAATCTCTTTACTAACCTAGTTGATTTTTTAGAAGTTTTAGATAAAAATCAAATAGAAGACACAAGTTGGAGGGCTCTCAATCACGATTTAAGAAGGGCTTGAGGTAAGTAGTGGTTTGTTTGATTTAAGTAAGATTAAGTTCATTAAGCATGAATCTAAATAGTGATTAATGGGTTTTTGATAAAAGATACTATTGGAGAAGCAAGAAAACCACCTTGGTAACTCTTGGAAGTGGTAGCCAACCTTAAGCAAGAAGGGATTGTTTGATCTCTATCAAGGTAAGTTCAATACCATGCTTAAATGAGTTATTTAGGATGATTAGAAGTGATTTAACATGGTGTTTAAGTGATTAATTGAACCTTGACAAGTTTAGCTTGAAAACCCCCTTGAATTGCTACCTTTCATGATGCATATTGAATACTTTTGATGATTTTAGATGTTGATTAATGATTTAGCATTCTAAATATGATGTTGGGTGTTAGATTTGGTGATAGAAATGAAGCTTGATGCATGATAATGTATTGAGTATGTGTGGATGTGTGTGCATCCACTAGGAGGAATGAATTGGGACTCAATTATTATTTAAAATTTGATTTTCATGGTAAAATATAGTAATTTGATTATTGTAGTGTGGGTATGTGGATTAAAGTGTAGTTTGGGTGATGAATTTAATGTATATAGCAAGTTAGAGGTTGAATTTAATGATATTGATGAGTTGATGAGTAATAAACTAGTTGATTTGATTGATAGATCTTGAATTTCCAGCATGTTCACATGAAGGTGTTACTAAGATAGGTAGGTTAAGCCTTACTTACCGTTACTTTAGGGTAAGATATATATTAGATAACATAAGTTTTGCTCTAAACTTACTTCACATTTAGTATATAGGAATAAACTTGAAATGGTATCATGATTTTGAATTCAATTCCCTTTCCCATGTTTAGAAGAGTATTTAGAGGTGAAATCACAACTTTAAGGGGAATCGTGATTCCACCATTGGTAACATTTTCAACACATTAATGTATATTTATCATATTCACAAATAAGAACAATTTTAATAAACACAACTATATGCCTTTCCATTTCATTCCATTCTATAAACCTTTCTAAACACATAAATGAACTTACATTCCACTATCAATTCAATTCCATTACAGATAATTTCTACATACTAAACATGACATTAATGCTTTTCTAATCCTAAATATTTCAACTTAAATAACATTAACCACATATTTGTGAATAATCAAAGCAGCTTCCATTACCTATCCTTGGATATATCATGTCAAGAAGCAAATAAAATCAGCAAGCAAACAATGATAGGTGATGAAAAACCTTGAATTTATAAATAAGGTCAATGGAATTAAAAAGGAAAAATAAATTGAAGTCAATTAAGGAAGGATTTACAAAATTTATGGCTAATTTTTTTTAAATGACCATTTTGTCCTTAAACTCAACTTTATTGAAAGTAACCCTCAAAAAGCCTAGTGACCTTAAATAGAATCCCTAGAGCCTAATTAAATTAATAAATTCATTAAGAAATTATTTGAAGTCAATCGGAAAAAGAAAATCAAAATTTGGAGATCAATTTTGCAAAATAACTATTTTACCCTTATGCCCTATTTAACCATAAGTTGATGCCAAAATCATTTGACAAATTAATTAAAGTCATTTGGAGCTATTTTTAATTCATTGGGAGTGATGTCTTGAACTTTGGAAACAATTTGTAAAAAAATGACCTTTTTGCCCTTAAAGACGGTTTTACTGAATTTGACCCTAAATTAGCTTAGTGACCCTAAATATGACTCAAAGACCTTAATTAGGTAAATAAAATCATTTTCAAGTCATTTGGCAATAATGGAAAAAGGAAATTTTTAATTTGGAGGTTGATTGGATAGTGTAAACACCTCATTTTTTTCCTCCCATTTAAATTTTTATAATAATAAATAAATAAATAATAAAAAGCTTGATTTACGAGATAATGAAAATCAAAGGAAGAATAACAAGATAGAAATAATAATAATAATAATAATAAGAAATAAAATAATAAAAAATATAGTAATAATAAGTAACAAAAAATAATATTAATAAAATTTTCAAGATTGAAATATGGGTTTCTAAATCAAGCTCGGGAATTTCAAATCAATAGAAAATTAATTGGTATATTTGATTTTATTTTCTTGTGGTGATTAGAATTTAATCAATTAAATATAATTAATGAAGTGAATTCTAAATTGATTTAACAAATTTAGTTAATAAATTTTAATCATATATATAAAAAATAAATGTCTTGTCACGTAGAAAAATTAATTTCTTGAAATAAAAATTTAATTAATGTCTTTTTTTAATTTAGAGTTTTTTTTAGTTTTTTTTTAAATTGGTAAATGAAAATTAGGTTTAGAATTTTTTTTAAATAATAATAAAAAATAAAAAAATGGTAATAAACGTAAATCTTGCCAGTTCTTTTTTCTTAATTAAAATTAAATAAAAACACTAAAGTTTTTATAAAGAAACGAACTACGGCTTGTTGATCCCGAATAGCAAGTACGCAGGCACCCTTATGGGGTAACTCTAAAAAAATAAAAATATATATTTTTAAATCATCATTTTATTTTATATATTTTTTAGTATTTTCTTTTGTGCTAAAAAGGATATCATAAAATAAAAATTTAAAAAGGTTAAGGTGGTAACTTTAAGGTTTTAATAGGATAGCCCTCGAGTCAAGAATCTCTAGATTTTCTATTCTTTTTAAAAAAAAAAATAGTTTCGTTGACTAGTGTTAAAGTTAGAATTAATCCGCTTAATTAATTCTAACTTAACAATTTTTCCCAACTCCAATTGGGTGGTGACTCCAAATAAATGATGAAAAAAAAATTTTCTAATTCAAGTCAAGGGTTTGTATTAGATGGACATAGGATCTAATGTGATTTAATTAGGAAAATGAAAAAAATATTAAATTAGACTCAACAGATAGAATTATCAAAATGCCCCTAAGCTTAGTTATATTTAAGTGTGGCTAAGTGTTAAGATCCTCAGGGTAAATTGGAGAAAATAATAAGTATTTTACAAGTCAAAGTGAAGTAGAAAAATAAGAAAATGAAAATGCCAAGTATGCTAAATATAGAGACACGTTACATTATATCAACAAAACCCTTAAACATAGTGATCCCCTTTACTTTTTCCTCTTAAGCCCTAGCTAAACCCACCCTTATAAACCTTTCTTGGCCAAAAATGAGCAGCAACTCCCATTTTATTTTCTTTAAAATCCTTTTAAGGTAAACCCCTCTAAAACCCTAACTACATGCTTAGCCTTAATTACTCTTTGATACTCCTACTAATCTAGTTTCTTCTCTTGAGCTTTATAGGATCTAATTGAGTGCAAAACTAAGAAAAAGGGGGCTTTTATTCATGTGGAAGAGGGATTCAAGGTAAGTGGAGGTTTATTTGATTTATGTAAGATTTAGCTTATTAAGCATGAGCTTAAGTAGTGATTAGTGGTCTTTTAATAAGGAGTATCATTGGGGGATAAAAAAAAAAAAACTCCGTTTTAGGAGCTTCTAAAGGGATGACAAAGAGGTTCTTCTTTGGCCAAGCTTGATCTTTATAGGTAAGCTCAAAACCAAGTTTGATTGGATGATTTAGAGTAATTAAAAGTGGTTTGATATGAAAATTTAGTGATTTCTTGAATCTTAATAAGATTTTACACATTAACCCACATGACTAGACCTTATATGAAGTATTGGATGTCTTTTGATGATTTTAGATGTTAATCTATGATTTAGTATGCTACATATGTTGTTGAGAATTAGATTTAATAATGGAAATGAAGTTGATGCAAGGTTATGTGCTGTATATGTATGATTTTGTGTGCTGCCATTTTAAGGAGGAAATTGGAACTCAATTTCTATTTAAATCCTGATTTTGATGATAATTGATGGTAAATTAATGATTGAAGTATGAGTATGTGAATTTAAGAATAGTTTAGATGATGGGTTTGACGTATAAAGCAAGTTAGAAGTTGGATTTGATGATATTGACGAGATAATGAGTAAATTAGTTAAATTGATTAATAATCCATGAATTTTCAACATGTTTACATGTTCTTGAAATGATAAATTGGATTGAAATTGAAGTTACATGATGAATATTAAGCTTAGCAAAGTTTAGGAGTGATTTATGATGAATTGGCGAATTGATTGATCTTGAAATTATGATTGTCTTACTTGATTGAATAGTATGTTTAATTCTGAAAATTTATAAACTATTGTGTTTAATTTTGAGTTATTTAGTGGAAATACATTTAATTAATGAGTGGGATTTTGATTGGATGCAAAATGAGGTCTAGAAGTAGAATTGTGTAAAGTTTGGGCTAGTATGAATGAATTTAGATATGTTAGGTATGTTTTGAAATAATTAAGCTATTAGGAAATATTTTGGGCTTAATATTGAAAAATAAATGATTTTTTGGACCCTAGAAAGGAATAAGAACAAGTGGGCTTTGATTTTAAGTGACCTGGACCTAAATTGTTTAAGGTATAGGCCTTTGAAGTTAATAGTTCATAATTTAGTGTAATATGAAATTTTAAGGGTCTTAAAATGAATAAAATGATGCTTTTATATTAAAATGGATAAAAAAAAAGTAATAAGAGTTCAAATGGCTTTGGTTTTTATTGATTTAAACTTAAAATTAAATAAGTTATGACCCTTTAAGATTGAGACTTCAAAAATGACAAATTAAAACTTGATAGTAGTTGGTTAAATTAACTTAGGTCAAGGCGGCTCATCTATATAAGCTTAAGAACTACCCTTCCACTCTCCCTTATAGATGACCCATATGGTTAACATAATTAGATTAATTAGGTTTAATTAACTTGACTATCATAAATGAACTAAGATAAGAAATAACTTAAGGGACTTAAGCAAAAATAGGCCCAACACTCAAAATTTAATTGGGCACGTTCCTTTTTTTAAGGCTCATAACCTAAATGAGCTTTATCATGACAAAAAAAAAAATCCAAATCAAGCCTCTAATCACATTAGGCCTAAATCTAGTTAAATACCTAAAATGAACTAGATTTAAGCATAATAAAATGAAATAAGCTTATATGACTCTAAAAGAACTCAAATGGGCTAAATACTCAAAACTTACTTAGACTCATTAATCTTTAAAACCCATAGCCTAAATAGATCCTAACAAGAAAAATTAACTTAAATGGGCCTTAAACCTATTAAAGTCCTAAATCAACTAAAGATCTAAAACAAAATTAAAATTTGAATTAATAATCAATTGAGTTTAAGACATAAAAAATAGGATTAAATGGATACAATGGACTTAGGTTAATTACAGTATATTAAAATAACGTAATTGGACCTAAAATGAGCTTAATAATAATAATTAGACCTAAATAATCTAATTGGTCTCAAAAAAATAAATAGGAGACACTTAAATTAGGACAAATAAATCCAAATAATCAAATTAAATGGATTAAGACCTAATGAGATAAATCATTTCAAATAATAGAATTAGTTCAAATAATTAGAGCTAGTGAGCTTAATTCTAAATATAATTGAGCCTGTTATTCTTTAAGGGCCTAAATACCTTAATTGGGCCTTAAACATATTTGAACTCAAATCTAAATAACTTGATAAGCTTAAGTGAACAAACCTTAAATGGTTCGAGCCAAATTATTTAAAAGGCTAATTAAGCCTATGTAACCCTTAATGGGCTTGTAACTAGTAAGTAGTTTAAACCCATACCTAAAATAAAAATTCAAATACTTAGAATAATTAACTAACTTAAGCTTTCTCTTTTGATGCATAAATCGGTTCAATTTACTTAATTGAAAATTCGAACTTTAATTCAAGAATCATTACTTTCTAGGTATAAAGTAATATGCATGTTGCTTACTAGGTTTAAAAAAAAAATTAATCGAACTAATTATAAATCCAACTAAGTATTTACTCGTTGCTTGTGCTTACTCACTCACATGGTCACTTGAACCAGCAAGTGACAAACCTTGGATCAGAATTGTGGTTGTGGTTATATATCCTAAAATGACATGGTATTTAAGCACTTAAGGTATTGAGTGATGACTTAGCAAGTAACTAATAAGTGAATTTACATTGGATAACAGGCATTGCAAGTAGAGAAAAGGTATATCGGGAGTCATCTAGGGTAATAAGATCCGGCAAGCGATATGATATAGCTGAACTGTGATCAGTGAGGCTACATAACAGTAAGGTCACTTAGGTTAGGCTATTTAGGTATCAGTTTTTTTGTGACATGGAGTTTGGCTGCTCTTATCAATCCCTAATATTCACTATAGTGGAATTAAACCCTAGGTCCCCTCTTGTGATGTCTAGATTCATAAGTATTCCCATGCTAGATATTTACTTAAATAAGATAATTTAATGAATTTATTAATTGCTTGTTGCTGCATTAATGTATAAGCTTGTTTAACATTCGTGTATATGTTTGCATTATTGTGTACTAGTCTTTATGGCTCACTCCTGTTTCTTTATTAGGTGAGGATTGTTTGATTTACCTCCTATTCAATTTGATGGGTTTTAGCTTCAAGGGGGAGTTTGGGAGCAAGTACAAAAAACTATTATTGTTTCGAATTCCTATTTCTAGTATAGACTTAATTAATTTCATTTTGTTACTATATTTATAATTTATAGGAGCTGCTTATGGTTTCATGGTCCATTTACTTATGTCTATATTTTGTAGGCCCCTTAAACCCTAAAACTTAGTTATCTATTCCATAATATCCACCATGTTTTCCAAACTTGATAAACCTCAAAAATGTTTTCAAAATCACATGAACCGTCAAATGTTTTCAATTTTTAATTAATGATTTTAAGATTCTAGAACTAATCTAAAAACTCACTGAATAATTGTAACCTTACGTATTCTATTTAAGTAAGATACGTAGTGAATTGTCATCAATGTAGAAAATTAGGAGCACGATTGCTAACGAGGTAGAACAAACTTATAGTTATGTAATATTTCATGGAAGCTCCTCTGCCACCACCAAGTGTACCATGGAAATTTAAAATTTAATAGATCAACTACTATAATATATATTATTTGATAAATTAAAAGGTGCATTTTCTACCAAAGTAAGTTCGTATATCATCATTCTTAGGAAGTTGAAAATATAATAATCTCAATAAGCAATTAACAAACATTGTATCTACAAATTCAAGAATGCATGAATTATAAAGAAATTATACGATTAAAGATACACAATATTTCTTATCAAAAATAAAAACATTGCATGTAGATCTCTTAAATAAAACGTAACATAACAAATGTTATGAATTATTCAAAGATATTTGTGTCTATCATAAATCTTAAGAAGCTCACTAATCCCATAAGAAACTTGCAATAGGTTTGCATAAGTAACTTAACGCCTCACCTTGGAGTGACTCAATCATAAAGCAGTTTTAGGCCACTAATATGACCCATCTACTTCGAGGGAGGGCAAATATAATATGAGACAATTTCATGAAGAAAAACACTTAATTATCTAAATAAAAGGCTCATCTTAGCAATTAAGAGTATGGTGATTTGGTTATTATAAATTTTGAGCCCAATCTAACAATTAATCCTCTTTTTCAATTTAAGTATTAAAAGAATTAGATTATTAGAGAAAGCGAGTACGGATATATAGAGATTTTACCTTATGCATTAGTCATCTTTATTAGCTCTTCCAACTCAACCACCAGAAATCCATCAAGCATCAAATTTTAAGCATGAGCACAAGAGGCCACTCGTAACCCACGAGTCCCCACTTTCACAGTCATAAGTAAATCTTAGTAGTTGTGTCCACCGAACTTCTACTAAGTTCTCTATAACTCTACCTAGTATAACCACTTCATGCATACAACTTTCCTCACTTCTTACACTTATAACTAGAGTAAAACTTGTTTACAAAATATAGGCCCCTCTCAAATATAAACACTCACTTTTTAAAACAACAACCATAAAGACAAAGTTAGTTGCAAGTTTCACTGCACAAAGTTATTAACTACCATAAACTTGCAAACTCAAACTTTCTTAATCATATCTTGCTAACAACTAAAGTTTCCAATTTCATAATAAAGTTAAACTCATCCAATAAAGGTTAGTATCTTCTTAAGCTAACATAAAAAAGGTATTTGTTTTAGTTTGAATGTTAATTGAACATTTCCAAGATTAAAATGATTAAATAAAAGAATATTTTAGGATGTTTTAATTAATTTTTTTTTAACTGAAGATGAGTTTGGACTTTCTTGGTGAAGATCAAAAGAAGATTTTAAATTGAAAATCATTAGAAGCTAATACAATCGAATTTCGATAGTAAGATGATTGATAAACTAGATGGTCTCGTCGACAAGACCATCTAATAACCAGTATAAATAATGTAGCAAGTTCTAATTAAGGCTTGTTGATAGAGTATTTTGGGCATGGACCCTAAGGCCCATTTCAACTCACTTAAACTCCCATCGGAGCTTCACTCTCTCATGCCAACTTGTTCTAATCCATTCTAGCACAAAATTACCCCTTTAGCTCAAGTCTTTCGTATACATCCTCATAACGAATAAGTATGAGAAAATGTTGTGGATAAAGAAAGGGATTGGTTAAAGATATGTCTATCACAATATTTAAAAAAAAGATCTTGAGAGTTAATGCACTTCTCATGTAAGAATCATCCACAATCCCTATAAATAGAGGTTGAAAACTACTAAGTAAGGGAATTTTGGACTCTCTATACTCTCAAACCCTCATTATATTTCACTTATACTGACTTAGACATCAGAGTGGCTAAGCCGAAGTAACCTCCAGCACCTTCATAGCCCGATTTGTTTATCTTTGATAAGTAATTCAACCTTCTCCAAGAAACCCAATACAACAAGGTTATATATTTTTTTTAATAAGAAAGGACACGTGACGCAGCGCGGAAAGCGAAAATGAAACAAATCCAATTCTGGATTGGTTTCACACAACAAAGAAACACTCTTTGATGCAAACTTTGGTTGCGCACAACCCGGAAAATGGAGAAATTCTCTCACGAAATGTATTTGAAAATAATAATAAGACGTAACCCTAACATGAATAACTAAAGGGTTTATATACGCTCCCTTAAATATCAAAAGAAAAGGCGAATCTACGCATACACGGTCGAAGGCACGGCCGTGCTTCAGACCGTGTTGAATTCTGTGAAGATTTGCTGTTCGATACCCCTGGTCGAGACACGGCCGTGCTTCAGGCCGTGTTGGACTCTATGAAGATTTGTTGTTTGACACCCCTGCTCGAGACACGACCGTGCTTCAAGCCGTGTATGCTTCTGTGAGTTCCTTCCAATCACTACACGGCCGTGTGACAAGCCGTGTGTCAGCCCGTGTCTCTTGTATCTCCATCAGTCTCTCCCACCAATGGAGAACTCGACCCCGAGTTCTCATCAGGATATAAAGGTGTATCATCGGAGTAAAAAGGTGATAAGTCCACAACATTAAAAGTACAAGAAATATTCATATCTTCCGAAAGTTGTACGACATATGCGTTGTCGTTTATCTTGTGCACAACTTCATAAGGTCCGTACTTCTTGGGTTGGAGTTTCCCATACTTACCTACAGGAAAATGCTCTCTTCGGAGATAAACCATTACTTGATCGCCCACGGCAAAGAGTTTCTTCCGTCTATGCTTATCTGCAGCCCCTTTGTATCGGGTATTAGATTCCTCTATCTTTCGTTTAACTTTCTCGGCAGTGGCTTGTTGTTGTTCCGCCATATGTTTTGCAGTCATATCACCCATCATATCCTTGGGTAATTTGATCAAGTCCAGCGCATGTCGTGGTGTTTTGGTGTATACCACCGAGAACGGTGACCTCCCAATAGTTCGGTGGACGGAACTATTGTAAGCAAATTCAGCCTGAGCCAATGCTTGATCCCACTGTCCCGGCTTCTCACAGCAGATACTTCTGATGAGGTTTCCGAGGGTCCTATTAGTCACCTCGATTTGACCGTCAGTTTGAGGATGAGCGGTACTGCTATAATTCAGGGACGAATCAAACATATACCAGAGAGTCTTCCAAAAGTGACTAAGGAATTTACTATCCCTGTCGGAAGTAATGGACTTTGGGACTCCATGCAACCGCACCACTTCCTTGAAGAACAACCGCGCAATAGCCTGTGCATCGGCGGTCTTTCTGCAGGGAATAAAGTGAGCCATCTTGGAAAACCCGTCAACTACAACAAACACAGAGTCAGCACCTCGTTGGGTACGAGGCAAACCAAGTATAAAGTTCATCGACAAGTCCTCCCAAATGTTTGCTAGCACGGGAAGAGGAGTATATAAGCCAGTGTTTTGGGATTGCCCCTTGGACACCTGACAAATGTAGCACCTTTCCACAATCCGATACACATCCCTCCTTAACCGAGGCCAAAAGTATCTTTCAGTAACTGCGGCTAGGGTCTTATCTCTACCCATATGTCCCGCCAGTCCTCCACCATGCAGATCTCGGATAAGCTTTTCCCGTAAGGAAGATTCAGGAATGCACAGCTGATTCCCTTTCATCAAGTACCCCTCATGGATATGATAGTCGTCACACGGTTCTCTGTTGGCACACTTAATCCAAGTGTCCTTAAAGTCGCTATTATTTTCATATAGTTCCTTTAACCTCTCAAAACCGACAATGTCCGCACTTAAAGTAAGTAGGACATTCGCTCTTCTACTCAGGGCGTCCGTGACCTTGTTTTGCACACCCGACTTGTGCATTAGCCTGAAAGGAAACCTCTACAAGAACTCAATCCATCTAGCATGCATGTCCTTACTAATCCAGGTCTGACCACTCAAGTGTTTAAGAGCCCCACAGTCCGAGTACAAAATGAACTCTTTCCCAATCAAATAGTGCTCCCATTCTTTAAGGGCCCTCACCACAGCACATAACTCCTTGTCATATGTAGACCAAGTCCTCCTTGCTTCGCACAATTTTTCACTGTAAAAGGCGATTGGTCTTCTTTCTTGTGATAGTACTGCACCAACTCCAACCCCACTGGCGTCGCAATCTACCTCAAATAACTTCTCAAAGTCTGGTAACGCTAGTACAGGAGCGCTACACAATCTTTGCTTCAAGTTCATGAAGCTCGTTTCAGACTCTTTGCCCCATTGGAACTTTCCCTTCTTCAAACATTCAGTCAATGGGGCAGTGACGGTACTAAAGTGCCTAATGAACCTTCTGTAGAAACTAGCTAGGCCAAGAAAGCTTCTCAACTCCGTAACAGTTCTCGGAACAAGCCATTCTCTAATCGCCTTCACCTTTTCATCATCCACCATTACCCCTTCACTACTGACCACAAACCCAAGGAACAACAGTCGCCTTGACATAAACGTGCACTTTTTAAGATTAGCGAATAGTTTGTTCACCTTTAGTGCAGATAACACACACTTTAGATGTTCTAAATGTTCTTCTTCAGATTTACTGAATACTAGAATATCATCAAAGTACACAACAAGGAAACAACCATTAAAAGGTTTTAATACCTGGTTCATTACCCTCATGAAGGTACTCGGTGCGTTACTCAACCCAAATGGCATCACTAGCCACTCATACAGCCCCTCCTTGGTCTTAAACGCCATCTTCCATTCGTCATCGGGACGGATCCGAATTTGGTGGTATCCACTCCACAAATCTATCTTGGAGAAGATAGTAGCGCCACTCAACCGATCCAACATATCCTCGATGCGTGGGATAGGAAATTTATGCCCTATGGTAATCTTATTGATAGCTCGACTATCAACACACATCCTCCAGCTCCCATCTTTCTTGGGGGTTAGCAAGGCTGGAACCGCACAAGGACTTAAGCTGTCCTGGATAAACCCTTTGTCCAAAAGCTCTTGGACCTTCTCTTGTAGAATCTCGGCTTCCTTAGGACTCATCCTGTAATGCGGGAGGTTTGAGAGATTAGCTCCAAGCACCAGGTCTATCTGGTGTTGAATGTCTCTCAAAGGGGGTAGCCCCCCGGGTAGATCGTCTGGAATCACCTCCTTAAACTCCTTAAGTAGATTCTTCACTGCCTCTGGTACTTCTCTATTAACCTCCTCCTCTCCTTCTGTCACACCTTTCACGATGAGGGCGTGTACCACCCGCGACTCCTTCAAATCTTCCATCACTTCCTTATCAGATTGAGTGATGGTTAAGAACGAACGACTCTCAATCTTCTTTTCCTTCGTGCGTCCTTCCCTCTTCAACGATAACAAGGTATATCTCACACCTTCCTTCTCCAATCTATAGACATTCTCCTTGCCCGCATGTTGTGCGTCCACATCAAATTGCCATGGCCTCCCGAACAAGATGTGGCAAGCATCCATGTCGCAGAATGTTTCATCGCGGTACTTCCCTATTGAGAAAGGTACCCTGCATCTCTCCTTGACCTCAATCTTTTCAGCTGCCTTAATCCAACCAATGGTGTACGGATTCGGGTGCTTCTCTATGGGCAACTGCAGTTGTTTCACAACCTCCCTTCCTATGATGTTTTCGCAACTGCCGCTGTCTACTATTAGCTCAAACAACCTCCCCATGATAGTACACCATGTGCAAAACAACTGGTGTCTCTGCGTGATCTCTTCTTGCTTTGGGGTTAGCATCATGCGTCGAATTACATAAGTTGGTTCTGCTACTTCTTCTTCTTCTTCATAATACTCTCCCTCTCCGTCAGGCTCACAGCAAATCTCCTCATCATCTTCCCTATCAAGGATGTTTACGCTTTTCCTCGCTGGACATTCGTTTGACCGATGACCCGATTGATTGCATCGGAAACATTTGCCCAATATAGGTTTGGCATAGGGGTTATGCTGCTTCTGAGCTCCCTTATGCTCCACCGGCTTCTTCCCTTCACTCTTCTCTTCCCTCCTGGCCATGTCCTCAGATGGTTTGTATGGTGTGATTTTATTTTTTTCAAATGCCGATCTACTACCACTACCCACAGCTTCTCCTACATATCCCTTCCGTCCTCCTCCATATCTACTCCCTTGTTCTTGCAATACTAGTTCAGCTCGAAGAGCCAAATTCTTTGCCTCTACTAGAGTCCTCACCATCGTAACCCCAATTTTGTCTTTAATTTGGAGCTTCAGTCCTTCCACATATCTTGCAACTTGCTGGCATTCACTTTTCCTCAAATCATTTCGCTCAGCCAACCTCATGAACTCCGCCGTATACTCATGCACAGAACGTTGTCCCTAGCGGCACCGCTGATATTGTTGGAACAATATCTGCTCGTAGTCCGGCGGGAGGAAATCATGTTGCAACAACTGCTTCATGCGATACCATGACCTCACTGAGTGTTTTCCTTCCCTTTGCCTCCTACTTTGTAGCCTCTCCCACCATGCCGAGGCACCACTCTTCAACCTGCATGCCACCAATCTTACACGACGGTCTTCGAGAATTTCCATATAGTCGAAGAACCGGTCTACTTTCGCAATCCAATTGAGGAAGCCCTCGATGTTGAGGCTGCCATCAAACCATAGAATGTCAACCTTCAAACGGTAGTCTCCGCCGTCCCCTTGATCATAGCCTCTACGGTTCCTCCTATACTCGCCGTCTCTAGGGTGGTTTCCATGATGAGCCATCCGATAACCACCACCTCTTCCACCACGTCCTCACCGTGGCCTACTCCCGTGCGTATCATCACTCTCTTCGCTGGATTCCTCACTCTCCACATGTCCGCACCTATTCTCAACGACAGGTCGGATTACGCGTCCCCCGAATTCCTCCACCGCACGTGGTGGATTCCTGCCAATGCCCCCAGCCCTATTGGGGTCTACCACTAGAGCATCAAAACGCTCGATCAGTTCATCAAGGCGCTGTTCCATACGCCCGACCTTCTGATGCATTGCGTCAAACTCTGCCCTTGGAACCCATTGATGGTTCCCTTGTAACCTCGCATCTTGAACACCGTCAAGAACACGACCGCTATCATTGCCTTGATGAGTTGACATCTTCACAGGAATTAGCCTTGCTCTGATACCAACTGACACAGCCCGAAAAGCGAAAACGAAACAAATCCGATTCTGGATTGGTTTCACACAACAAAGAAACACTCTTTGATGCAAACTTTGGTTGCGCACAACCCGGAAAATGGAGAAATTCTCTCACGAAATGTATTTGAAAATAATAATAAGACGTAACCCTAACATGAATAACTAAAGGGTTTATATACGCTCCCTTAAAATATCAAAAGAAAAGGCGAATCTACGCGTACACGGTTGAAGGCACGACCGTGCTTCAGACTGTGTTGAATTCTGTGAAGATTTGCTGTTTGATACCCCTGGTCGAGACACGGCCGTGCTTCAGGCCGTGTTGGACTTTGTGAAGATTTGCTGTTTGACACCCCTGCTCGAGACACAGCCGTGCTTTAAGCCGTGTATGCTTCTGTGAGTTCCTTCCAATCACTACACGGCCGTGTGACAAGCCGTGTGTCAGTCCGTGTCTCTTGTATCTCCATCAACATGTGTCACATATTGGTTAACCCAAAGTGTCAACTCAATTGATGGAAGTTGAAGTTTAATTAGGTTTTCAAGTTAGCACTTTAAAAGTATAGGTAATTAGTTAGAAAGTGACCAAAATGCAAATACTAAACATAACATCAAACCAATAAAAAAAAGCCTAACTTTGGAATAATTTTAAGTTGGCTTGTAGCTTTTCAAATGCATAGTAAGTCACAAGACAATTGATTGTGATGTTATTCTCCAATTGTGGTTGCAAACCACCTTAAGTGTTGGATTTTAATTGGTTATATGGTTAAATTGGTTCATTTTGGCTCAAATGTTAAAAATAGGTGATTTTTTTTTCCTTTTTGAATTTAGTAATGGTAACTAACAATCTGTGGTTGTTTGACTCACCTTAATAAGTGAGCCATGATCCATCTTGAAAAAAGGGAAGCTATCATGTTATTTTGGCTTCACAGGTTACCTTCTTAAGTGGTTGATGGCCTCCCCAAATTTCTATTATAGTTTGTTTATTTTCTAAAATAAAATAGATGGAGAATAGAAAATTATTTCTTAATATTGACTTTTACTAGTAATAGGTTAGAAAT
This sequence comes from Laguncularia racemosa, assembly GCA_037954665.1. NCBI lineage: Eukaryota > Viridiplantae > Streptophyta > Magnoliopsida > Myrtales > Combretaceae > Laguncularia > Laguncularia racemosa. The sequence goes on from JBBMOL010000426.1 coordinate 234,323, forward strand.
TTAAATTCCATTATTTATTTCATGTAAATTTTTATTGTAGAGAATATTTATTTTAATATTTATCTCACCTCATTAATTATAACATTAAATTAAAAATGTGACAAAAAAATACCAATGTATTCCTATTTAGTACTAATAGTTATTTAGAATAAAAAATACCACCCTATTGTAGGTAATAACTATTCTATCTAGAAAGGAAATTAAAAAGTTATCGAGAATGAAAAATTTTAGGCAAATATGCAAGTAAATAAGGTATTAGGAAGTATTTCATGAATAATTATTTTATTTCCTATTTATTACCTCAAAGTAAACGGCCTTTAAAATTACGTAATTTTTTTTACATCTATTTTTTTATCTCATGATTTTAATCATTTTAAATTAAAAGTTGTTTTGTTTATGTTGAATGTCACATCAGCATTGCATGGCATATCATGTAGCAGGAAAAAAAAATGCAACTTGTTCCTTAGTAATATTGGAACTTTCTTAATTATGAATGAAAGGAGCAATAGATATTATACTTAAATGACTTGTAAATATACATTGTTGATATGTTAATTGTGATAATTTGATTAGTAAATCCATTATAGTTATGAGATGTAGGGTTCTAGAGATGTCATCATGTGCATGCCTTACAAGTCTCAAGTTGCACGTGGCGTCAAAAGAAAGATGCATGAATGACACTTACAGAGATGACTTAGGAGAAAGCAATTGAAAGGAGAAATATGTAATTTCAGTGACTTACACACACTTGTAATAGGTGAGAAAGTTATTAAGCATTACACCGTTTCTCTAGTCTCTTAAGCTTTTGAAGTTTATTAAATGAACATGTATGATTGAGCATTTATAGACTCCTAGGAATGATAACATTCATTGAATCATGTTAATGATTAATTGATGAGATTAAACTTACTAATTTCATATGTATCTTGACTAGCTTGTTATGAGGCTGAAGGCAGTAACCCGCCTTAGTGAGTATGTAAGCTTACTTGAGATATGTTGAGAGTAGACAAGCTGATTTAATGATTCATGTTTTGAGCCTACTAAACTGAATCTCCATAAAAGCCTTATCACTTAACCCAAGAAGTCAATATAAATAAATAGTGAATTAATAATAGTCACCAAATGCAAAATTAGTCCTCTACATATTTCGTAATATATAATATATACACATAAAAATGGGAAACATCACTAATAATCCTATATATATTATGCATGGGGGTTGCTGTTGTTGATCAATCACATACAATGAGTGTGCTAATCAATCTTAGAGAAGTCTTAATCTAATAACATGTAAAAAGATATTGTAAGGAGAAGCGTAGGAGGTGAAATGAGCAAACTCGACATCTCTTTAATAATTTGCTATTTGATATTCTCTAAAGGGATTTTAGCAAAGCTTCTGTGTTTGTTGTAAACCTTAATGGTAATAAAATGTTTGTCAAATGAGAGAATGGGTCTTCTATTTGTAGATATTAGAGGCTAATCATAACCATTGGATTAACCTGATATAGATGATTGAGATATATTATTAGTAGTCATTGGATTGCTCTTGCTCTTAATGATCCTATTGCTCATATTGATCTTTTCTTTTATGTGGACTTGGCTTTGAAAAGTGGGCTTGGATAAGTCCATGAGCTTATAAAAAAAAAAAAAAAAGCTCATCTCGTTTTGTAAAAGATTTATTCTTCAAATAAGGTTTATTTTAGCCATTTTATGACCTTTAGTGGCCAAACAAGCCCACATAAGCTCTAACCAAATTGATCCAGCAATCTTGTTTAGAATCTATCAAACTGAAATTCCTAAAACATCTCTAATTGGATTAGGTTTATTGTGCCTTGTTACCAACTCATCAAACTATTAAGTACCATTAATTCAAGCTAAAAACCCAATAACTAAAATGATTATCTACAAAAATAAATTTTCATTATATTTAAAACAATTTATAAATAGAGTTCATATAGTGATTATAATAATTTCTTAAATAAATCTATTATATTGCTTAATTTAAAGAGGTTTTCTATATCTCATTCATTATTTTAATAGATTTATCTAACTTTTAATATTAATATTAAATTATATATATTAAATTTTTATTATTAATTATTATTAATATATAAATTAATAATAAAATTAAAAGTAAACCAATCCCATAAAAAACATAAGCAAAACCTTAAAAAAAACTTAATTTGAATAATTTTTCAACAATTTCGCGTATGGGGGCGTTGGGGTCTCTGTATCTAGTGTAGTCTTATTTCGTCTATATTTACTCGTAGCATGGGGGCTTCTATTTATCTTTCACCCTTTATTTGTCTTCTCCTTGCGCTTAAAGCCTTAAACCAAACCAACGCCCCAATTCTCCTTCACCAATAGCAATCAGTTTGGGGCTTCTAGGGTTAGGGTTTGTGATCCCCTAATCTAATTCCAGATATGGGCTCTGAGACAGACTCAATTGACACATCAAGACTCGATTCAAGTGACAATGGCGTCAGAGTCTTTATCCGACACTCGAACGGCACGAAAATCTCCGTCAGAACGAGCTTAGATTCAACGATCGGTAATTTCAAAGCCCTTGTTGCTCAGAATTGCGATGTTCCAGCTGATCAACAACGGTTGATCTACAAAGGTCGCATTTTGAAGGACGATCAGACCTTGGATAGTTACGGTATGGGTTTTGAATTTTAATCTCAATTTTCGGGCCACAAAAAATAAGAATAATAATAATAATTTCAATCGTTTTGGCTTGTTGGGTGCTGTTGATCTGTGGTGATTGAAACTTGGTTTTGAGATTTATGGTTTGGATGATAGTTTTTGATGCGGTTTAGGAGGAGACAGATTGGTTAGTACGGATGTGCTGATGATTAGGAAGGGTAAAGCTTTGATTCCGTCTGTATTCCCATCAGTTACGTGCTGTCATATAGGATTTATGCATTATTTATTCATCAGTGTCGTCCAGTTGGGAGTGTGTGGATAGGCTTACCGGTGAAAAAATGATTTACTCGATTGCTTAGTTGACTTCAATTACATACACGAATTTGGGGATGGAATCATTGGAACTCGTTAGTAGTTTTATGTCCATTTGTTGGAATTAGGATAAACTTTGTTTGGTTAGTTTATTAAGCCATTGCCTAGTGATAAAAGGCTCTTCGATTAATGCTAAACAGAATGAAGATTTTGTATAAAGTACAGTGCTTTGCACTTGGTTGGCTTGATACTGAAGGTGGAGATGTAATGATCAATAAGTTAAACATGCAAATGAAGCTAGAGTTGTAGTCATTGTGTTTTTTGTCACGTGGACGATCATATTCCATCTTTCTGTGGAAATGAAGTGTGGAACATGAAATTTTGCTTCAGTTACTTAACATGTGTCTAGAGAAACAATTAGAGAGATTCGGTCCTGTTCTGTTACTTTTGATTTTGTTTTTGGTTAGTGAAGGGCTGGGCAAGCTATCTCCAGCTCAAGAACCGTCCCATAAGATCTATGCATTGTTTTTGCATAGCTTGTGCTATTTTGGTAACTTTAGGGAGGGACATTAATCTGGTTTGAACTCATATAATTTGTTGTTCCTGAGCCTTAAACAATTATGTTAACTGCTTAGAGATTCTGTTACTTTGGATCCCAATAGAAAAAAATAAAAGAAGAAAGAAAAAATTGCAAAATATTCTCTATAAGAAAGCATGGCAATTTTGATGCAGTTGTATATGGTTATATGATTAACTAGGGGATCATGATAATTTCTTGGTATCTATTGATTGTTTCTAATTTTTCATTTTACATTGATGAACATAATGTATTAACATGAATTTCGGCTATAGATTTGTCTCTTTTATCATGATGGAAGTTTTTTTGATATTTACTTTGTTTTCCCATTGTGATATGATAATAGCCAATCGTTAGGCCTCATAAAATGAAACCTATGATGTTAGGGGAATGCTGGTACATAGTGACAGTGTCTGTCTAGTGTAGTGTTATTTGGCAAAGAATATGGAACTGTGGTCGCCAGGCAATGTGGTTCTAGATCATACAAGTTGATAGGCGTCTAGTAATTTGGCAGTCTAATTAATGCCACCACCCCCACCCCTGTCCCTTCCCCCACAGAAAGAAAATAAAAAATAGAAAGTCTAGCACTCTCACTTTTAAGGTCCCTCTGTCATACATTCTAATATTTTTTCGGTCATGGGAAGGAAAATTTTCTGCCATCCCATCTTCATCTTCTCATCTCCTTGAAATGAATTTCATGAGGTTGTTCTTTCCATCTCTTCCTGAAGGGTTGCAGGCTGAACATACGGTGCATATGGTTCGAGGATCTCCCACAGCTGCCGCAACACCTCCTCCAGCTACTACTGGTGCAGCAAGTGACAATCCATCTCCAGGAGTTACCCATGGTGTTGTTTCAAATGAAAATGTTGGTCTGGGAGGCCTAGGTCTGGGGTCATCTTTATTTCCTGGACTGAATCTCAATACACCTTCTGAGGGCAATCGTGGTTCACTTGGAAGTGGTCTTCCAGGACTTGAACAAGTCCATCAACAATTAAATCAAAATCCCAACTTGATGAGAGACATTATGAACACGCCTGCAATGCAGAACATGATGAATAATCCTGAGTTGATACGGGGTTTGATGATGAGTAATCCTCAGATGCGTGAGATTATTGACCGGAATCCTGAGCTGGCACATATTCTTAATGATCCTAGCATTCTTCGGCAAACCTTGGAAGTTGCAAGGAATCCTGAGCTAATGCGTGAGATGATGAGAAATACCGATAGAGCAATGAGTAACATTGAAGCTACTCCTGAGGGATTTAACATGCTGAGACGTATGTATGAGAATGTACAGGAACCGTTTTTAAATGCTACAACCATGGGTGGTAATAATGGGAATGAATTGGGTTCAAACCCCTTTGCTGCTCTCTTGGGAAGTCAAGGTGGGTCACAAACTAGAGATGGGACTAACAATCCTTCAAGTAATAGCTCTGAACCAACATCAGGAGCCACATCACCAAACACAAATCCTCTACCAAACCCATGGAGCAATACAGGGGGTAAGCTAGGGTTTTTTTCTGCTTCTGCTACTAAATTTGGTCAATTTGAATGCTCATGGATTTGATGCCTTGACTATATTTCTTTTAGCCAAAGCAGTTGTCCATCTGTCATGTTTAGTCTCATGTCAGGCTAATATGTTGAATAAAAGGCTTTTATTTTATTTTATTTTATTTTAAATGTAAAACTTATTTGTTTTCTACTAATGTTAGTATGGTCATAATGATAATAAAATGTGAATATTCTAATTATTTGAATCTCTGCAAGCTGATGCCTTTTCATTCAATGCATCAATGATCATTTATTTACCTTTTCTCTTGAAATGATTCCTCTTTAAATTCAAAGAAGCTTCTCAGCTTGGTTGCTTTTTAAGGAATAACTAAGTAAATGATTAGTTGATCTTTTCTTTTTGAATAAGTGTGAATTTATAAGTATCTGCTTTCATCAACATTTCATTCATTCTCTTAAACTTATGCACCACTTTAGATTCCTGTGAGACTGTAACTGAGCATTGTGGACATTACTAAGCTATTTTTATCTGTCCAATTCACAGGAGGGCCTCAGTTGAACACTACTAACCGGTCAAATCCAACTGGGGATGCGAGAACCCCTGGCTTGGGTGGTCTAGGAGGGCTTGGTCTTTCAGGAATGGATCAGATGTTTGGTGGCATGTCAGACACAACTGTATTGTCCCAGATGATGCAGTCATTACTGTCAAATCCCCAGTACATGAATCAGGTATACTGAGTCTTGTGATTTGAAGTGATTGCTGAAGAGATTCAAACTTTATTGGAGTATTTCTTTAATTTCAGATTCTCAACTTCAACCCCCAGCTGCGTAGTATGGTTGATTCAAATCCGCAAATGAGAGAAATGTTGCAAAACCCAGAGCTTCTTCGTCAGCTTACTTCCCCTGAGATAATGCAGGTGTGCTGTTGATATTTGCTCCTCTCAATTCCAAAGAATACAAGTTACCAAAAAAAAATCCAAGAAGTCTTGGTAGATTTCTTTTAGGTCAGCTTGCTTCTCCTGAGACAATGCGGGGAGTGCTTGCGCCATTTTAATTAAAAAAAAAATGAATTAACAAAGGGAAAATTACAAATGAAAACATGGGTCTGCGTAAATTTCTTTTAATGCTACATGACCTTACCCTAAGGGAGTCATTGATATGTGCACCATTTCAATTATAAAAAAAGGAAAAGAAAAAATACCAAACTGAAAATTTGTGGTGTCCCATCATTTTCCTTTAATGCTGTAGTAGCTTGATGCTAAATTTTAAGTATGAGATGGTGTAGATCAGGCAACTTGCCTTGCCTCAGCATATGGTTATGATGCTTTTATAAGGGTCAGACTTTTGTTGGTCAACATAATGTAAATTTGTTAATTCTTCAGATAATTAGTAATATGCAGTTTGTCATTGAGACATAAAGCCTTTTATGTCATTAATGGGTTTTGCTTTGCATCAAGCTATTATATTGTATCATGTCATTGCCAGACTGAAGGACATTGCACTATTGATCCCCTAAGCTTTAAATGTTTCTGTGCAGCAAATGCTAGCTCTCCAGCAGTCACTCCTATCTCCTCTCAACAGGCAGCAACCAAATGGGTGAGTGACTTTGAGTTGAGTTAATGAAGAGACTGAAGGAAATACTAACTTAACAAAATACCTAATCATTGCATGCTAAATATGGTTTTATCACGTCCATACTTGCTGCAGAGAATGGTGGCCTAGGTTTTATAAACTTCTTGTTTTAGGTTCTACAACTGGCATTTGTTCAGAAAGAGAGATATGTTTTGAAAAGCCTCTTGAAGGATTCCCATCAAGCATTGTTAAGGTTCTGTTATTTAGGATGCCACATGATAACATGTGAGTTATGATTACCATATAAGTGTGAAGTAATGGACGTTTTTGGTGGAGTTTGATGGAAATCCATCTTAGATCTTTTTCCTGAAACACAGACCCTGTTTTGAACAAAAGCAAAATATGGAACCCTTTGGTAAACCTCATCATAGCACCTTCAAGTTGCCTACATGGTATTTGCAAACTTCTAAAATCTTATGGTGCTTTTGTATCTTTGCTCTTGCAGGTCTCAGGCTCAGACAGATGGTGCTACAGGTAACTGGTTGGGTATTTTCATGCAAACTGCTTGATCAGTTTTAGAACACAGCATTTATGTTCCTTTTCATCTTTCAATCGTATTTTGTTCTTTTGAAATGCCTTAATGTAACAGGAGCACCGAATCTTGCCGGATTGGATTTGCTGATGAATATGTTTGGTGGACTTGGAGCTGGTAGTCTTACAGGCATGCAGGCATCCAATGGTTGGTTCTTTATCTTTTCTTGCACATTGTATTTTCATGTGACTTAAGATCAGCTATATGATTTGCTGCCTATTGAAAACTTAAAAACATTGTTATTTCAGTGCCACCAGAAGAACTTTATGCCACGCAGCTGGCACAGCTTCAAGAAATGGGTTTCTTTGACACCCAGGAGAACATCAGGGCACTACGTGCCACAGCAGGAAACGTCCATGCTGCTGTTGAGCGACTCCTAGGGAATCCTGGGCAATGAGCACCCTCTGGCTGCTTAGTCAAATGCAACTTCGAGAATCCATGGGCATGGTGGATAGTCGATGAAATCCTTCTGAGACGTATGGATATTGTCTTTGCGCATGTATTCAGTACATGCGGTGATAGAGTCATGAAATTCGGAGAATAGGCTTGTGCAAGGGACTGTATTTTTTTAATACCCAGTCGCATATTTGTACATACACATACAGATTCCTCATATTGTTCTTGGTAATGTCTGTTTATTTCAACCTACTGGGGAAAATGTGTCTGATTACTCTGATTTGAGGTTTCTTACTACTGTCTGTACTCCGTGGAGAAGTTCCTTTTTATGCTTCACTCAAGAGTCAGGAATTGTATTATTATTTATGCAATATTTATGGATCTTGTTTTAGACCGACTCCTGACAGTTGGGAGCCCAGATTCAAAGGGTCGGTACTTATGTTGTTACCACGATTTCAGGGCATTTATAGATAGTGGATGGCAGATACTAAGCTAAGCTGATCATTGTTTTGCAGAATTTTTTTAAAATTTTTTAAAATATTTGTTGCGAATTAAAGTTTTAGTCTTATTAACAAGTTGTAGATATTGGTAGTTTGTAGCGGGAAGTGTTGATGGAAGAAAAGACCGTGGTGGTTAGTAATCATACAAATATTTATTAAAAATTAGAAAAATGATTTTTTATTTTTTAAAATGAAAATCTTTTTTTATTTTGGTTATAATTTTTTTTTTTTTGGTTAGCTATAAGCATTGCCCATTAGCTGTGACCTTCACTTTTACAGTCAGTTATTGCGAGCCACTTGATATTATTGTGACAATATTAGCCAGTTGTAAAATAAACATAAGCCAGGGCCCCTTTTCTTTCGGGAGTTTTACGGTCCCGAATTGTAAAATAACCATAAGCGAATGCCCCTTTTTCCTTTTTTTTTTTTTATAGAAGCTTTTACGGTTTCATTTATTTTAATGGGATCGGTTTAATTTTTAATTTTATTATTAAATTTTTATTATTAATTACCATAAAATTTCTAATGTTAATATATAAACTAACGATGAAATTAAAAATTAGATTGATTTTATAAAAACATGGACGAAACTATAAAAAAATCCCTTTTCTTAATGGAGGAAAAACGTTGCCCACAAGTTTTTTTTTCCCCTCATTTCCCCCTTTCTTTTGCTTAAAAAAAAAAAAACTCTAGTATTATCAAGTTTTCTAACTTAAAGCAAAAAAAGGTTTCTATTTGATGTTGAATTTCATTGACTTGTAAATTAACTTAAAAAGGCTTTATCGGGAAAACTTCACAGGCCTTGTTAGAAAATTGTAAATAGAAACAAAAAGGTTGTAATCGTAAGTACTCTATATTTTTATATCTTCACTTTAAAATAAAAGGTTTTGATACAATGTATATATGGTAATAAGTCGAAAAAAAGTCCATCTAAAATCATGTGTTTGATAAGAATAGAATCCTTTATGTTTACATTGTTTTAATAGTAAAATCCAAAAAATATTAACAGCTCATCTTAAATTTTTGATAGATTTTCTCCACTTCTTTTGTCAAACATATATCTTATCTAACTTTTGATTATTGGAAGTTCCTTTAGGCCCACTCTATGTGTTGGGAACCAAATATGGGCTTCCCTATTAAACTTGCCGACCATTAATTTTCACAAGAACAAACAAACCTTAAATGGCGCCGATTGTGAGGGATACATTTGCCTGGATTCTAGCCACGATCAATCACAAATACTATGTACATGCCATCCACAGTTGCTACGTATTTGAAAAATAAAAATTGGTTTGTATTAGAGGGGAAAAATTAGCGAAAACGCACCAAATAAAGGGAAATTATTGCCTTGCTCGGACAGGATAGCTTAGTAATATTGAGATAATCAAGGATTTCTTTTCTTCTTCTTTTTTTCATCTATACTTTTATTTATTTATCTATCTATATTTTTATTATTTAAGGGGAAAGAAAAATGTAATATTTGCATTTATCAAATTAGCACCTTTCCTTAAAAGAGAAGAAACCATGATTTGGATTTTAAAAAACTACAATAAAAATCTATGTTTCCATCTAATTTACAACTTAAAATTCTAAAGGCCACTAGTTAGCGGAATTTTCTTTAAAGTACGTATATATTAATGTAAAATAAGAAATTACTTTGAAAGATTTAGTAGTTAACAAATGTAAATAATAAACTATTTAAAATGTAGTATATATGAATACCATCATTTAATTATATATATATATATATATATATATTGATTTTATATGACTATCGATGTCATACATTTATATATGAAATAATATGCCATTTAAAAATTATTTGATACTTGCAAAGTGTGAGAGTTGCAACTCTTACCATCCTTACAAATAACGCATCTCTTTTGAATATTTATTCTATTTCTATTTATAATATATAATTTCAAAAGGAAAAATACATTTTTTTATATTATTTTTTGAATAGTTGTAATTTCGGAAGTTTTATTTTTATTGTAACTTTTCAATAGGGCTTTTACATATTTTTGATATGACTTTTTCTTTCTAATGCCACTTGGATATTAATTTTTAATCATTATTATTACATGACATTTCACTTATCTTTTTTTTTTTTTCTCAATGTTTTGTGAAACCAATTTTATTCCACCATTCCTTAGTGCCTTTATATTCTCCTAACCTAACAAAAGTCTCGTTCTTTTACCCCTGGCTCTAAGAAAAACCATCCATCACATCAACGTGTAGGCAAAGTGCATAAGGGATTCGAAGTAATTTACTTAGTTTATAGTTTTTTCATATCTTTTTTACACCAATCACTTCTTTGAAACCCTTATTATAATTTCAATTTGTGGAGGCAGTTTTGCCAGCATCTTCTCAACAATTCCTCCTTCATTTTGCTGGTTTTAGAGATGTCGGAACCACTATTTCCACTTAAAGAGTTTTTTTTCTTTTTTCCTTTTTCACTATCCATGAAAAATTAATCATAAGCTATTACACTGGGATTATATATATATATATATATATAGAAGCTGATAAAATAATAATCTTTAGTTAGATTTTTTATGTAGTGTTTTTATTTTTTCGTACTACATTTTATCAGAGTCTTTTATACTTCCATGTTCTTTGTCTTATTTCCCCTCTTCCCCTTTCATGTCCTATGATGTAGTTCATGAGTACACCTAATTTTTTCTTCTTTTCTTTTCTTTTTTTCTAAATTTTTATTTTTTATTTCTATATTTATTGGCATGTATGGATAAATAGAGACTTACATGGTTTTGAGATATAGAAGTTTTTGTATGGTGAGTGAATAGAAGATGGCCTATGAGAGAAAAGCATTAAAGTAATGGTTTGTTTCATTCTTTTTTCTTTTTTATTTCATAAGTTGATGTTTTTTCCCTTTCCAACTTATTCTATTTAAAAATATTGTTGGAGAAATATTTATCGATAAGAAAGAAGAAATTATAAATTGGTCTACTTGTCATGTAAACTTTCATTTCATCAATCACAAAATCCAAGGATTAATGGCCATATATTGCACTTTAGGTATTGGGATAATTTGAAAAACAAAATAAAAGAGGGGTCGTAATGATACACTAGCAAATATATTGTGACAATGAAAACTAAGAGACAAAGATGCATGTACTATTTCCATGAAGGGATGAATTATAATCACACTAGGTTGCACTTATAAGACAAACAAAAATAGTTTTGTCATCATATGGACCATATTCAATACCAAAGATTTTCATATCTTCCTTATACTTTTGATTTTGTAAATAAACATATAGATATTGTCCTATTAAATGAGTTCTTTATTTTTTATATATTCTTCTATCTATATCCATCTATATAATTAAAGCCCTGAAATCGTTTGGTGTCTTGTATGATTATGGGAAATTTAGCTTTTAAATTTGTAAAAAAGAAGAAGAAAGAAATACATTGGTATACAAAGGAGTGATGGCTAATATATTATGTTGCATTTTAATTAATGGGATAATTTGAAAAACAAAAGAAAGAGGGCCCACAATGATACACTAGCAAATACATTGTGACAATAAAAAGTAAGAGATGGAGATGCATGTCCTACTTGCATGGAGGATGAATGATAATCACACCATGTTGCACTTATAAGGCAAATATCAATGATTTTGTCATCATGTGGAACATAATCAGAATAAAAGATTTTCATATATTCTTTGAGCTTTTGATTTTGTACATAAATATATAGATATTATCCTGTTAAATGAGTTCTTCCTTTATTATATATTCCTCTATCTATATCTATCTATATACTTAAAGCCTTGGAATCGTTTGGTGTAAGTATTTTTAATCTCTATAATATTTAGGAGAATATTTTTTAGGAATGATATATTTCTTGCCATATCATTATCTTTACAATTAATAATTTGTCTCAAAGGTATAAAAAGAACAATGTTTTGACAATATCATATTTTAAATAGCAGGTGCAAGTGGGTTAAATGGGTCAACCCAACTAGCTCACTTTGGCCCTTAGGTTAAATGGGCCAAAATTTATTAGCCTAACCTAGCCTATGTAGGTTAGTGGGTTAAACAAGCCAATCTACTAACCCAAGCCAATCTACTAACCTAACCCACTTTTACCGTTTGATAGTTTAAACAAGCCAACCCACTAACTCAACCCATTTAACCCACTTTTACTGTTTGATGGGTTAATGGGCTAACCCAGCCTGTTTAACCTATGTAAAGACTCTCTTTTTTTTTTCCCTTTAAAGTATAAAATGAGCTCATCTAAAAATAAATAAATTTAATGACAAAAGCAAAACTTTGAAAAAATTTCCTTTGTCGCCTTCTATTCTACTACTTATGTATTATCTTTTATAAGAAAAGAAAAGCAAAAGAAAAAAATATATTACATATTGCCATTTGATAAAGAACCATAAACCTTGTTGAAATGTTTGGTAAAATTAGAAGTTCATACACTAAATGTAGAGATTAAAATCATAATTTATAAAAATCAAACCAAAAATAAAGTAATCAAGATAACAAATACAACCATTACACAAATTTCATGTCAACTAGGAATATGAACAGCTATAAACTAGTTACATCAATAGTAATCATTCTTCATCAATAATAACATTTGAATCTTCCTTTGACAATGTTGTTTCAAGACTTTTTTCATATTCATCTATAATTTACCAAATAATACACATAGTTAGATAGAACTATTAAAATGTTAAAATCATGAATTATGAGAAAAATTTTTAAAAACGAAATAGCTACCTTCCTAATCAAATCCCTACAACCAATTGCAAGTACAAACTAAAGCTTGAACATTTTCAGGGAGCATGGAACTATGGTATTTAGTAAGGACATGAGTACCAATACTAAATGTAGATTCAAATGCTACTATAGTAATTAGAATTATAAACACATTAGAAGCCATTATACACAAATCCAAATACCTTTGACATTGAGTCTTCCAATACTCCAACACACCCAACTGTAAATAAAAGTTCATATCCAATACCAATTTATCTAGATATAGGTCTGAGGAAGACTTATTAGTCATCTCTACCACAACTTGACAATACTCCTACATCATTAGGGGAAAAAAATCATAATGATAATTAATCATTAAAAGTGGGATATTATTAAAAAAAAAACTGAAGTGATTGTTCAACTTACATCAAGAGTAGCAAAATTAATACTTAGACTTTTTCTAAATCTCATGCTTCCTGCAAGTCCTTTACCTATACCCTCGCCTCCAGATGTTTGTCGAGCTCGAGAAGAACCAACTTAAGAGCTACTGAAATGTGCTTTACTTACCTTGTTCTTGTCATATTCTTCAAAAAGTTTATATAACTTACTATTTATTTGAACCAACTTCTCTTTATACATAAGTGGTTCAATCTTATTAAAGTAAAACCTTAAAAAGTTGAACTTCGTTTGAGGGTCCAGAATAGCTCTAAATGCAAGGATAATGCTATATTCCCTCCAATATTTGTCAAATTTTCCTTTCATCTTAATACACATATCTCTTATGGAAAAATCTTCAATTATTAAATTCTTATTTAATAAAACATTCTATCCTTCATACTTGTAAAAAATATAGGTTTAAGGTTAGATATGAAGAACCAAACATCAAATTTGTGATGGTGTAAAAAAGACTGAAGAACTTGCATAATTTTTGTGGTTTTTTCCACTCCTCCACTAATGGACAATATTTATAATTCGAATAATTTAATTGAAAGTAAGAAAAAGAATGGTGATACTTGAGAGCACTATCAAGCATTAGATAAGTAGAATTCCACCCGATGGCTATATCCAAATGCAAACCAACACTAGTGTTAAGATTATCAACTTGTTCAACACACTCCTAAAAATGTTTCATTCTACTCTTCAACCCATTTATATATTTTACACTTTCTCTTATTTTATGTAAAGCCTCATTAGCTACTATTAAAGCCCTCTTTTACAATTAGGTGAAGAATATAAGCACAACATTTAAAATGAAAAAATTCACTATCACACAAAAAACTACACTGTAGCTTAAGCTGATCTTTTAAGAGATTTTGCATGCAATAATTAGCAAATGCATTGTCCAAGGTAAGATTGAAAACTTTCTTGTTAATACCTCGGTCTTTTAGAAAATCAAATATCCTTTTTGATAATTCAACTATTGAGTGAGGAGGGGGCACATGACAAAAAGAAAGAATTTTATTTTTAAGTTTCCAATTATCACTCATAAAATATGCAGTCAAACACATATAACCCTCACTTGTGGAAGCTGTCCATAAGTCAAATTCCAAACAAACTCTACCACGATTTTTTCCCAAAACTTTTTTCAAATTCTCTTTTTTAGCTAAGTAAAATTTCTAAACATCAAATGTAGCCATTTTCCTAAAGATGGGAATATAATAAGGATAGAAATGCTTTATCAATTGTACAATCCTCCTATACTTAATGAATGAGAAAGGAAGATTGTGTTCAATTATCGCTATTGACAAGATTTTACAAGAACTTTGTAATCTACTTTTCGTGCATTTAACTTTCTAAATTGATCAATCATCATATCACCCACATCATGATATTTAGGAAGCAAACGACACTTATTCATATGTCGAATCAAAGTTGATGTCCCTCATTTAGAACTACCAATAACATACTCTTTCTTACATCCTTTGCATTTTGCTCTTTCTTTACCATTCTTTCTTACTCTTATTTTTGTAAAAACTTCCCAAACTTCAGAAATGTTTGTTATAAGTTTCTTACCTTTAAGTTCTTAGGAGTCGAGAAATGTTCTCGCAGTAGTATTAGATGGCATAATGGAATCATCCCCATGAGTGTCTGACTTATCGTCAACATTAATCTGCTAAATGCTATTGTTGTCACTATTACAAGTAATACGATCCATTCTAAAAATATACAAAGGAAGATGTAAGTCATTAATATCCATTACAATGAATGAGAGTAAAAAAAAAAAAGCCATTACAACAAATTGATAATTCATAAGTTAGTCAATTCATCTTGATGAACCCCTAAAAGATAAATAAAACTTGACATCAAATTGAGTGTTCAATTAAAACTTGACTTTCTTTGATATAATTTACTAGCATCATCTTACTTTCTCTTAAAATAATGAATCCCTTTGAAATAAGGGAGAGTACATGTTTTCCACATAATTTTTGCAAGCATATATTATTCCACAATGTTCGACAAAATAGGTGGTTTAAAGTTCTAGCAACTGCAAAAAATATTATTTTCATCACAATTTAGAACACCGTTATTCTCCTATTAAGGTGAAGGGAGATCACAAACTTCAAAAAATATACAAGCATCATCCGAAAGCGTAAGACATCCTAATTTTAGGGAAGGAAGCTAGTTGTTTCTAATATTGCATTCATATAAGAATTATAAATTTTTGAAGCATTAAAAGGGGTGAAAGAGATTATCTCTCATTTAGAAACAAAATTACTTAAAATAGCATATAAATGCTAGAATTACTTAAATTGTATATAAAAAGCAAGGGAGTTCAATTCGAGAATCAGGATGCCATCACCTAATGAGTGAAGTGAGAGAGCATGAGTGCGGTAGTCGATAGGGAAAGGAGAGCCAGAGGCGGCTTGGTGCGTCACAATGCGAGAGGTGGAGAGGAGATCGAACACTGAGGAGGAGAGGGACAAGCAAAGTAAGAGAGTGCATATGTAATGGCTAATAGGGAAAGGAGAGTCGAAGGTGACCTAACGCATTGTGGTGTGAGAGATGAAGAGGAGACCGAATACCGGAGAGGAGAGGGACAAGCGAAGTGAAAGAGTGCATGTGTGATGGCCAATAAGGAAGAGAGAGTTGGAGGCGGCCTGGTGTGTCATGGTGCAAGAAACAGAGAGGAGACTGAACACCAGAGGGTAAAGAGGAGAGGGACGAGCAAGAGAGAAGTAGTCTTAGGGTTAGGGTTTCTTACTTCTTTTCAATTTAATTCCCTTTACTATTGTTATGTTCTATAGTATCTTGTTTGTTCTGTTATGTTGTAGCGCTACTGTTGCCCACTTGCCTAAGTCAAGTCCATGACTCACGATCATGGAGTTAGTCAAAAAAAATTTTTTCTTAAAGGTAAGCTGGCCAACCCACTTTGACTTGTGGATTAAAAGGGTCAGCTTATTTGGCTCACTTCTTAAATGGGTTAAAAAAATTAACCCAAGCCTGTTTTTAAAATAGGTTAAACGGGCTGGCCTATGGGCTTTGACCCACTTACACACCTCTAGTAATAGGGGCACCACCAACAAGAAATTATAACATTTATGACTCTAAAAAAGTTTCTAGAAAAAAATGAATATAAGTACAATTATGAGTATTTTCAGTCCTTGTAATATTAGGAGAACATTTTTTGGGAATATTATATTTCTTGCTATATCATTAGCTTACAATTAATAATTTGTTTTAAAGGTATAAAAGAACAATGTTTTGACAATATTATATATTAAAGAGTAGCAATAGTACCACTAGCAACAAAAACAAAGCACAACATTTTTTACTCTAAAAAAATTTCAGGAAAAAAAATAAATATAAGTATGATTATAAGTATTTTTTATCCCTATAATATTTAGAGAATAATTTTTAGGAGTACTGTATTTCTAGCTATATTATTAGCTTTACAATTAATAATTTATTTTAAAGGTATAATTTTTTTTTGACAATATCATATATTAAATAGCTATAATAGTAGTGCTACCAATAAAAACAAAGCACAACATTTATGACTCTAAAAAAGTTTCAATAAATATATATATATATATATATATATATATATATATATATATAAGTATGATTATGAGTATTTTTAATCCTTGTGATATTTAGGAGAACATTTTTTGGGATTATTATATTTCTTGCTATATTATTAGCTTTACAATTAATAATTTTTTTTAAAGACATAAAAAATAATCTTTTGACAATATCATATATTAAATGGCAATAATAGTGTCACCACCACAAGCAACAAAACACAACATTAGTCATATCACAATAGTGACAAATATAACTATTTGTTACATAACTAAAAAATAAATATCTTTATATATAATAAAATAAATTTTTCTATATTAAACTTGTGGTTCAATTTTTTATACTACAAATATATGTTTTTAATAGGTAAGGAATATCTAAATAAAAATTGTAATATAAATATAATTCAATTTTGCATATATTGACTATTTGAGTAATCTAATACACTTTTAGATATCCTATAATATAACTTTTACCTATTGTATCTTACATAACTTAAAGTGGAATTTTTTTATCATAAGCTTTTGTTGAAGAAAATGTCTTTTATCTAATTAATGTAACTTTTATAATAGTTAGAGTTTTTACATAACTAATGTAAAATAATACATCCCATATAAATCATGGGAAAAATAATGTATATGTATTTTATAGCCTATTGGTTATGCATAATATATACTTATTATGCTTTTCATAGGTTGTGGCTAAATAAAGATAAACTACGAATAAAAAAAAATGTTTTTTTTTCTTATGTATAAATTATGTTTAAATCTTGTAGAGCATATTTATATGTGTTTATTTGATTTATGTTTTAAATAAAGATTATATGTAGAAATAAAATAAAACCTTTAATTATAATATTGGCTCAAATAATTTAAACCATTAGAATTTGCCTTAGATGGGAGAGAGGATAATTAAAAGGCTAAAATTAAGGAGAAAGTTACAAAAGTAGATGCTGAAATTTCTTTTTAAAAAAGAATAAAAAGGGAGGCATTGAAGAAGTAAACAAATTTGAAATGTTAAGGCAAAGATAAAGATAGAATTTAATTTTGAAAAAGAATCTAAAGGGATTTAAAAATGATAGAAGTGATAAGATGTGTAGTTTTAATATATTTTTGTTGACCCTAAAGAAAACTAATGGTTATTTTTATTCAATGCTGATGGACACTCTCATTAATGGTCCCTATCATTTCCTTTTTTTTTTAATTAAATTTAAAAGCAAATGATGCTATGGTAAAAAAAGAAGAAGTGTTTACTAGTTATGTAAATTTTATATGAAAGCTACCATGACAAATATAAACAAATAGTGCTTTAGCCTTAAAGAATTAATCAATGGTTCATATTAAGAAAATACTAATGATCCAAATTTTAGACAGAAAAGATATTATAAAAAAAGTTAATCACAAAAAGATATAACAATACAAGAAACTTCAAAAATTATATATTATAATTGATGAATGTTTCTTATGAAAGGGTAATTTGCTTATAAAATACAATATTTTTATCTGAAAGAGTTTTTTTTAAAAAAAAAAGATAAAGAAAAATTGAAACAACAAATGCAATTTTTGGAAGAGATAATACTATTAAATAGTTTATACTAAAAAGGTACAATGGTGAAATAAGGTTCTCAGGATATATATTATCATTTCAAGTGAAGAGTTATTTTGTTTTCTATCAAATTATATAAAAAATAAAATTACTTAAGAAATGTATAAAAAGATATGTTTCTTTTCTCGAAATTATACATTATAATAGATTTGTCTAAATTTAAAATTGAATAAAAAGGCAATTCAATATATAAAGAAAAGTGCTCTAGTATATTTTATAAAAGATTTGATTGTTTATTTCCATTCCAATCATGTTTGTCTATAAAGAAGGTCTACGCTTGTCTCTTATTAATAAAAAAGATATTATTTATAAATAGGAAAACTGTAAAAAAAAAAATACAAATTACATAAGAACTAATTGCAAAAGCATAATAAAAATTCATAACCAAAACTACAACATAAATATGAAAAAAGAAAATTAAATCACCTAAAGACTTACATAATAAAATAGAGTCAATGTCATGTTTAGTACCCAAATTTTATCCATTTTTGCAATGAGCTACCTAAAATTTATAAGTGTCAATTTATACCTATAAAATTTTCAAGTTCATTTATAGTACTTGGATTGAGTAGTTAATTGTAAAAAACGAACAAAATTCAAGTAATTGATTGTAAAAAATGATAAAATTTAGATGGTTAATTACAAAAATAAGTAAAGTTCAAATAATAAATTGACACTTTGAAATTTCAAGTAGTTAATTGTAAAAATGACCGAAATTGAGGTATCAAATATTACATATACTCAAGAAAATAAGATATTCTAAAAAGCACCACACCATTTTTTTAATAAAGATGTGATGGTCCAACTAAAACAAATTATGTAATTTCTAAATCTCACAAACTTCTTGTAATTTTATAATCAAGACTGTGTACTTTTATTTTATAAAAAAATATAAGAAAAACCTAGAAAGTAGTAGAAATGTTGATATAAAAATAAAAATTTTATAAAAGCTGATATAAATATTTAACAATTAATTTATAATTATTTTATAATTTTCGACAACTGTATTACAAGTGTGTCATATTCTAATCATTTTTATTTATAGTTTCACATATAGCAATTTTTGCATTGACATTGGGAATATATTGTCCACTAATGTTATCTAAGGAGAAATGAGTGTTTTGGTACAACACAAGCAAGAAATTACCAAATTAACCCCTTCTCGTAAGAAAATTAATTATTGATAGAAAATATTTTATTTTGGAATTTATTAAATTACTATTCATCCTTACTCTACTAAAGGAAAATTGTTGTACTCCACTCTTTCCGATGTCCTTAATTTTCAATAAATATTCATCGGGAATGTTTTAGCCTTTAGGAGATTAATTTTCTGTCTCTCTCTCTTTTTATGCATATGCGAATAGGCACAGCGGAATTTGCAAATGCAACATGCCCCTTCATTTTCAAGGAAATAGCGCTGTCTTGATGGGCATTTTAGGACTGACAACTGATGGCAACAAAAGATATGGACGAGAATTCCGTACAACTGAAAATAACTGCCTCTCGATGTTGGAAGTAACCGCTCCTTCTATACAATGCACGACTCTGTACTTCTCCCTTTTTTTCCCCTTTTGATTCTCTTTCCAAAACCAGTTCTCTCTCAAACTATGAATAACCAATCTGATTTCGGCTTTCTATCTCCTTCAAGCCAAGAAATTTCCACTCACATTGCTTCTTCTTCTAGTAATCCCTTTGATAAGCAACCTAGTCCCGGTAAAAAACACACCCAACTGACTAGAATTGATTCCACTCTGAAGATTTCAACTCCTAGGAGTGTTTCCAAGTCTAGAAATGGGAAGAAACCCGATCCTGGCTTGCCGAAGATTACTAGGCCGTGCAGCGAGTGTGGCAAGAAGTTTCCTTCATGGAAAGCATTGTTTGGTCACATGAGATGCCATCCCGAGAGGGGATGGCGTGGCATGAAACCGCCTCCCCATATTTCAAGACAGGTTCCTTCGGTAAGTCCTCAAGCTTGTGATCTTGAAAGTTCGATGACTGAAGAGGAGCGTGAAGTTGCAGAGAGTTTGTTACTACTGGCTGAAGGTAGCGAATTGATTGTGTCACATTGTGACGTTTCTAATCAAGGACTTCAACAAGGGGATAATGCTCTAGATGGGAGACTGGTAATGGGGTTTGACGGGAATAATTCTCGGTTTGAGTGCTCAAGTTGCAGGAAGGTGTTTCCATCACACCAGGCTTTAGGGGGTCACAGGGCAACACACAAGAATGTGAAGGGCTGTTTTGCAATGACTAGGAGCGTTGACAGTGAGCTTTCTGGTCAAAATTCTAACCAGGATGATTGCGACGGAAGAAAGGTGCCTCCACTAGGAAATCATCAGTGTAGTATTTGCTTAAAGGTATTTTCTAGTGGTCAAGCCCTGGGTGGTCACATGAGATGTCATTGGGAAAGAGGAGATGAAGTTCAATTGGCCCTGAATATCGACACTTCTGTGCCTAGTGAGAGCTACACACTTGACTTGAATTTGCCTGCTCCTGAGGAAGGAGATCCATTGTTGTCAGGTTCAGCAAACCATGCATTGGATTTGAGGTTAGGTCTTTAGTGTAGGATGCTTTTATAGAATTGGATTGTCTGTGGTTCTCTAGAATTAGCATAAGTGTACTGTAGTCTACTATATAGATATACCACTAACCATTCACTAGTAACCCAAGACTTGTGATGGGTTTATAGTAAATCAATAAGTAGGATTGTTCGTTCACTAAACTTTATGCAATTGTTTAACTCTCATGGGAGGGTTGTACTACTACTACAGATTTGTTAATGAAGTTGCTGGTTTGTTTGACGTCATATACAGCATCTGCTGCTTCATTAGCTCAAGAATCAATGTGTCTTTGAGTCTTAGGATCTAGTAATTGCAATATGCTCATATCCGTGATATTATTGTTGTGTCCAAGGAAGCATTACCAAACACAGCTTTAGAAAGATCCCAAGTGATCAGAGCTGCAATTGTATGTACTTGCAAATAACTTAAGCATGACAATGGTATATGATAGTATGATATGATGACTATGCTGCACTAGTCATTGATCAAGAAGAAAATCCTAAGGGAACTTGAGTATTTTGTGCACAAGAGTTGAAACTAGTAAATTTTCACTGAAGTAGTTTCACTTCCCCCATTGTATCATAAGATAAATGCCTTTTTCAGCTGAAGGATTATCAAGAGTTAATTGCTTATCTCAAGATGATCTACTAGAAGATTGTAATTGTTGTGTAGCAAAACAATTGAAATTCATATTTTTTCTTCAGAAAGATGAGTTTATACATAATGTTGCACCTAACAAACGGTGACCCTTACACTTGATGCACTTAAGGTCATTACTACTAAGTACTAACTAACATCTTAGCTGTTATGTCTCATGTTATTTCCTCTTTTTAGCTGTCACAAGTTTGTTCAGGTTCTGCTAATTGCTATGCTGTTAGTTGGTATAGTGAAGGAGGTCTGCTACTGGTCTGCTTTTAGTTTGTTCACATAACGGATATATTTATTTCAAGCCAGGTAAATGTTTTAGCAGCTTAAGTTAAGGAGTCGCATGTGTGTCATGTTTGCTATCTAGTGCTGAAGGCTGCCTTTTTTCTATCTTGTGTCTGCTAGGCTGATCAGTTTGGAGTCTCGTAATGAGTCTCTGTAAGTGGTGTAGCACTGGTGCTTGTTTTTGCCTATCTACAGCTTAGGCATTGAAGCAGAAGGTCATGGTCTATTGTATTAAACAGTTTCTTGTAATGTTTCTCTTGTAATGAATCAAGTTGACTGCAGTCATTTGGTGGAAAACAACTAACTAATCTTTGTTGATGATTTGTTGGCTGCATATCTGCTAACTCTGTAGCATCCATATCCAAAATCTTAGTTCTCTCCCCTATGACATTTGCAGTATCAAGATCAAAAATGCATTTTCGTCTACTATTTAACAAAACATTGGCACTTTAATTTGTTACATGAACTAGGTGTCATAATTTGTCCACTATTAACTGTTGAGTAGCTTGATGTCTGATGTCCGGCTTTAAATCTTTTGTTTTTCTACCTGTAAATGATTTTTATCAGTTCATCAAATGTGCCAGTTAGTCCAAAATCTGTATTACCGGAATTGACTCCCAGGAGAGTAGCATGAAAAATCTTCAGCCTTGCGTGACTGAACTAATATCTCCAAGAGCAAAACTAGATCGTCATGCCTTTGATTAGTGAATTTAGTAAAATGTTCGTGACTTTGCTGCGGTGACATCATGTATCTTCGGAAATCTGTAATGTTCCTACATTTGATCCTTTGATTATCAATAGCTGATACAGAATTATAACAAGCAAAAATTGGTCGGATCCTTATCAAGATTGAGCATTTCGCCTTTTGGAACTAACATAATTTATTCACATTGATAATTCCTAAAGCTTATACTATAGGACTAAAGTCTTCAAGCTCCTAGATAAAGAGAACTCTTTATGTCACAATTTCAAAATTCTACTTGCAATGGAATCACAAAGAAATGTAGGAAAAGACTCACATGTCAAGATCAGCTGCAATATTTACCGGCCTGGTTAAGTTTTATGCCTGAAACAAATGTCTATTCTCCAATCTTCATAGCAATAATGCAACCTTATGGTTGGACATTCCTGTAAGGTTCCTGAAAAGAGAAGCCAGGCGCTTCACTGGATCATGCAAGGATGCTAAATACATACCAATTCGCACTATTTACACCTTTATACATGCATCCTTTTCTAATTGTGGCCAAAGCATACCTTATCTCTTTCTTTAATCGACTTGATAAATTGATCCATTTGTTTTTGTTAGTCAATAATTACTCTTGTCTCGTAGTCTCTTAGTATTTGGTTAGATGGCAATGACCATTAAACAGGAATGGAAAACCGATCGTGAACTTCAAGCACAAGGTGGCTTGGGCTCTTGCTGTTAACAAATAAATACGAAACTATACTAAATCTCAAAGTTTAAACTTCAAACTATAACATGCTTTTTTATATTCATCATTTAACAATCTCCTTTTGTCCACAAGACTAATTTCGCTGTGTTTGTTAAGATAATGTCTTCTGTCAATCCTTTCTGTGTTCTTTGAGCATTTATCCTACCTCGTTATCTTCAAAGCCTTTTCCTATATAGAACATGGTCACCATATTATATACTAGCACATTGAATGGAGTCTAACAATTAGAAAGTCAAATAATCTGGTTTGCTTTATTTATTTGAGAAACAACATTATATATATATATATATATATATACGATCAAGTAGAAATCAACCATATGATATAATTGAAAAGATCAGAATGAGTCCTTGCAAGCATTATATGCAACTGAAATGCTTTGTTGAATATTAGTTGAATTTTCACTTGATTGACCAATGAGTCACCTAAATAAAAACTTCACATTAGTATCGCGTCAAAATTTAATCAAGTTCTATGTGGCCTAAGTGGTTCATTTAAATTCTTTATATTAGTGTGTTTTGCACCATGTTAGTGCTCAATCAGCATTATGTCTTATTTATTTGCTTAAACATGGACATGATTGAAATGGTGAAGTAAAGATCAAATACTTAAGTTTTACTTATTTAAAAACATAAAAGTGTGACTCGACTTTAGTATAAAAAGGATGGCTTAAATGGTTTGTGTGTGTGTGTGGAAATAGGACAACAAGCCCAAAACAATAAGATACAAATCATAAGAGGGAAAGCTACCCCATAAAATCATATTGCATCACACTCATAACCTTTGCAGGCGGATACTCCAACTAGTGGACTCCACTAGGCATACTTATGCTCATATTGGCTAATTTTTCATCTTTCCTATTACCTTGTAAATGTATTGGATAATGACCTAACAATCTTAATTAGGGGTAGGTGCGATTAGGTTTAGTTTTTTTCTTTTCCTAAATTGAACTTAACCATATAATTTGATTCATATTTTTTTTTAATCTAAAAAGATGGTTTGGTTCAGTTTGGTTTACAGGTCGAACCATTTTTACATGTGTTATTAACTTTTTTTTATATACAAGTCAATAAGTCATGGAAAATTATATTTGATATAAAAATATTTAATTTATTATTATTTTCTTGATATCACTCACTATATTCGATATTCATTTGATATATTTAAAGAATATTAATTATCTCTCTTAAGGTAATAATGATTTTTATATCAATTAATAAGTAAAAATACAAAATAAAAGAAAATAATAAGTTACTTTATGAAAAATAAATAAAATGAAGAATTAAACAAGTAATATAAAATTCTTTTTTTTAGTCGTACATTTATAAATTTTTATTGCTATTTTCTTTCTTTCTTCTTCTTCTTCTTTTTTTTTTTTTTACTTCTTACAATTTTGTTTGAATTAAAATAATTCAATTTAGTTTATAATTTTTTTTTAAATTTAAAAAGATTGTTTGAACTTAATTTATGATTCGATTCAATTCGGTTTATACTTTAATCAGTTTTTTTTTCTTAACTTTAATCTTAATTCAAAAGTTTAAATGGCTTATTTAAAATATAGAGGATTTGGATTTGCCTTAATTTTAGCGCTTATTTAAAAAAGATAGATGACTTCACAAAAGTTCAGCAAACAGGATTTATAGCGTGCTTTCCCTGTATTCTTTTTTTAGGATGAAACGATGAGCAACCAAATCAGGCATGTTTTTCTGGGCAAATACTACTATTTTTGGATCCGACATTTCTCATTATTTAGTTCAGATTCGTGTGATAGGCCCTTTGGACTTATTGGAGATCTGGATCTACTTGAGGCACAAAAGCTTCAACTTTCTGTCTACTTCCAAGCATGCCCAACAGCATTAGAAGAATAATAATCATCTCATCCAGTACATTAAAAAAATAGAAAAATTGCCTATTTTGATTACGAGATTGATGCTCCAGGTCGAATCACCATAAGATAAGCCGTTGATCATGAAATTCTTGGAACTGGATTAAATTGAATAATCTGACCAATCAGTTTTTGCATAATTCAAGGAAGAATATTCCTTTAATTTTATTTGTTTATTTTAAAATCAGTCTATGGGCATTGATGATGAGTTCCATTAGTATCTAGGCATTGGTTCTATTGGCTAGTGCATTCCACAGCCGTAATAGAATATTCATCACAATAATAAATAAATTAAGCGTTGACCTATGGAAAATCAATATGTCTCCATCTAGGTATGGCTGTACTTCTTTTTGCATGACAAGTCTTATCAGGAACCATTTTACATTTAAGAAGTCTTATTTTCAAGTGGTGACAAGTTTTAACTAAAATCATTATGGTACGTATACATTCGTTACATAATGATTATTTTATGTATTAAAGATCATAAGACTTTAAATAAATAATTATATTTATAGCTAATTATAGTATATATAATTAAGTAATAAAATATAACTATAGGTCTCATATCTCACGGTCAACTATATTTACAGAAAATCGATATTCCATATCAATTAGTAAAATAGGATAAACTCTAGGTTTCTTAATTTCAAATTCTATTCACATGGGGTCCTAACATTTTATCTAGGTAAATCTATCATTCACAAATCTTACTTTATTGTTTTGGTCTTCCAAAACTCTCAACACTTTACATCTTATCACATCTTGCGCTTTCATAATCACTACCTGCAAAAGAATCTGTGAGGGGGTGAGCACACTATGGCTCAGTGAATGGAATGATAACACTTTCAATGCTACATACACACAAGCAATTTACAAATCAAGTTATCAAACATATGCTGTACATGAGCAATCATATAAATACAGCATCTCATGTAGTCTTCCAGTAACCGATGTGAAGTGTAGGGTTTATGTCCCCTTGACCTTGGGTTGGGGATTCCGAAGCCTCCATCGGTGCTCAGGTCATTACTCGGTTTATTTATCTTATCACTTTGTTAATTATGATATTTTCTTAATTCAATAGTGAACGCTCATGTGCCTCCTACACTAGACGGAGCAAAACCCTCAAGGATAGGCCGGATTCGGAATCGTCAAGACACGATAATCTCCTAATCACTTAGTTCATACTTGGTGGAACAATAATCCTTTTGATTACTTCCAACGCATCATGTGACAGTGATGGCCTTCAATCTCATGCAATGTCTCGTGAAAATACATGTCAGGTTTTTAATCTCGTCCACTTCGTACTTTAATTGATTAATTTAAAGTGATCAAACAACATATATAATCAAAATCAATTTTCAATCAAACAATGAAGCAACTACCAAGTATTTCATTTCACACTCACCACAACAAGCAAAGATCATACTTTTCTTATTACTCAAGACAGGCATTAAACCTAGACCTCGTGGACATAGACTTATGTAGTCTTACAATGGATTAAATTATCTCGACACCTCTCTATACCATTTCTTTTAAACGTCAACCGCTCAGGTTGATTTACAATCATCATCTTTGATACTTTTATATCATTTATCTTACATGTCAAACCAACCACTCGAGGTTGATTTACATTCATTATCTTTGACACCTCTATATCGTCACACTTCTCAAGTGCTCTATCACTTTCACTTCCGAGAGCCAACAAGGTCATCTCATTTTCTCTTTCGATATCCTCAAGACATTTGTATATGATATATTTATATATATGTGTGTGTGTGTGTGTGTATACATATTCGTGACACATCTTTACTTAAAAATAATTTACTAAACACATATTTCCCTTACGAACTTAAGAGGGTAAGAAGATATGGTCGTTAAATTGTAAAAACCAAGGTTACACTCATGATTTGTATGGATTGGTTTCATGAGTGTATTTCGTACATATAATATAAAAATAAGTTTGTTGAAGTATATGCATACACATTCAATAACCAGCTCTGACATGTATACATGATAATACTTATACACCCTATTCTAACTAGGTATACCTACTTAGTAGCTATAAAATGAAAAGCTAAGTAATAAAATAAATTTTCACTTTAAGAATTTATAAAGTCTATCTATATAGTTTAAATAATTTATTAATAATTATCCTGAATTTTCCATCACGTTTTCTATATTTCGAAACAAATAGCATGTATCATATGATATTTCAATTATTGCTACTTATAAACCATATCAGCTTTAAATATGTATTTCGTTTGAGGTATATGTCTTGTTCTTCTTTTTTTTTTCAAAGAGTTATATGTCATGTTCATCCTTGAAATTAATAGAGTGATTAAGTCGTGTAATTGAACATTTTAGTATCAAATCGACATTGATAACGAATATATATATATATAATTTCCTAACATCACTTATATATTTTAATAAAAAACAATGAAAGACAAATTTTTTCGTAATTTAACCTTTTACGAAGCATCATAAACACCCATGTTCAAATGCTTTATCTGTATCATGGTGCATCTTTAATTCATTTTTAATATGTAGAATATTAAATATCATATGTGTACAAATTCAAAATTCCTACATATTTAAAAAATGAAGAAGAAGAAAAATCTAGATACGACAAGTCCTTCACGTAGAAAATACGTACAACCGGCTTAAATGCATAATGGTCCATTCAGAAGGTTTCAATTCAACTTGGCTCCGTGTCAGACAAGATGCCTACGTCAGAGGAAACCAACGATTGGTCGGAGATGCGATGTAAAGCATGCGGGGTGGATGATGAAGCCACACCAGGTCAGATCAACAAAACATAATTATAGATTAATATGCTTAATTATTATTTTAATTTACACAGTTTCGTCTTCGGCACGAATCAATAAACCTCTTATTTTAATATCAACGTGCATACATTAATAGAATTTTAGGTTTTTTTTTTTTATGTTGTATCATACTAACAGAAGAAAGGAAACAATAGCTGCAGATTTATTGTCGTTGTTAAGCACTTACAATCCAATAATAGCATATATATATATTATATTTACTTTATAAAGTATACAACTAGTTTTAGAAAAATGAAAAATTTCCTTTTATCCTCCTTTTTCCTTTTCAAAACGTCATACTTTGGTTGGTTGCCGAATCTTACAAAATATTGATTCTCTGAGAATCTTTTCACCGAGTGACATCTAACACAACAAAAAAAAAAAGGAAAAAAAATTGCAAATCATAATTGGCTATAAAAATAAATCATATAGACTTTGACATGGATGAAGAAACACTCCATTAAACTTATTTTTTAATTTAAAAAATAACTATCTTTTGTATTATTAATTTATCAAAATTTTAAAAAATTATTCATAAATAATTTTGCAAGAATTTTTAAAGTAATAGAATATGTGAAGAATTTTAATATATCTCGATGTAACAGTAAAATTGGTATATATTCATGTTGATTTTTTTTATTATTATTACAATAAGAGATGAGGGATTCGAAATTATTCTATCCAACATAAAGATTCGTTTTATATCATTAAACTACAATGACCTCAGTATAAAAATAATCCAAATTCAAAGTTTCAAAATGAGTATTAATAACAAGATTATGAAGTTTATGACATGAATTAAACAAAAAAGGATCCATATGTACAGCTTACGCCAGGTATGGGAAAATAATAAATTTGTCTAAACCACAACCATGCGATAGAATTAAATTATGATAAGTGGATTTATCAATATAATTACCTAAATGCTTTCTTCTCTTTGCTTGTCACTCTCAAAAGTTTATTTGAAAAAAGAATAAAAAATGGAGGTGTTGTGGGTTGGGCATATCTGACGTACACTTGTTCAGGAAGCGGCGAATCGAGCAAGAACCTAAACCCAAAGCCATGGCTTCCCAACAATTTGAGAGACAAGGCCACGCATTGGTGGGGGCAGGGAACAATGTAACGTGGCTAACGTTTGTGTTGCACAAAGTAACCCCTCAGAGCTCATTTCTCTGGACTGTTGTGAGGTTATAATAATTCTTAATCCAACACAAGTTGGGACCAAGTAAAAAATTATATATATATTTATATCTAATCAAGAAAGAATCCACTTTTACCTAAAGAACGTACATACGTGTTACTTTATTACTTGAAGAATTATTAATCGTTTTTTTTTAATTCATATTATTAGGCTAAAATTTAATCTAAAAATAGATGTAGTTGATATCATTAATTTACTAAAATTAATGATAAAATTTTTATAATAATAAAATTTTATTAAAGATTAAGACTTGATGTTTATATAAAATTACAAGTTATCTTGCATGTTTTATTTGGCCTTTTTTTTTTTCTTTTCTTTTTGTATTCTTATCTAACACGTGTTTACTACTTAAACGTTTCTTGTAACTTAGAATTCAATTATCCATTTATATCTACGAGTACCTTAGTCTTTGATTCTTTTTAGTGAAAATCCTTTGCAAGGGTCATTGCGAGTTTCTTTGGCTGTAGGATCTGTCTCTTGGGGGAAAATAAATAAATGAATAAATAAAAAGTAGTGAAACACATTGGGAATCTAAAAAATTCCATCTACGAGTTCAAAGTCTAATTAGGATAGAGAAATGTGAAAGTACACGTCAGCTGATATCGATAATTGAATGGGTCAATTAATAGGGAGCAACAACCAACATCCCTGGTGGCCATCCACCATGCCAACAGCAAGATCTGTGAATCGTACAAGGAATCACAATATTATACAATTCAAAAGGAAAAATAATAATAAAAACAATTCTTTTAGTTTTCAACTAAGAATGCCCAATTTTCTCTATTTTTATCTTTTATAATCCATGAGAACTTATACCACTTTTAGTATACAAAAATAGTATGCAATAGAATAAAATAAATTGGAATAAAATTATAACTGAAATAAAAAATCCATTCTTATGTTTAAGAATGTATACGAAGTTAAGTGTATATAAACTAGTATTCATTAAAAGTATTCTTAATTATTAAATATTATAATAAGATTAAAAGTTATTTAAGTAATTTTAATTAATAATAATTAAAGAAGTCAGAATAAAATTACGATTCTACATTCTTAAAGGTGAAATTAATAATTTTGAAGAATCGCAATTCCTTATTTTTCAAAAATGCATCAAAACATAAGAAATAGAGTAGAACTCAAAATCACAATTCCATCTTAGGTTCAATTCTAAATATTAAATGTACCATTATGGCTTTTCTATAGGTGTAGCACCAAAAAAAAAAAAAAAGTTGGGAGGCTTATTAAGCCTTGAGGGTTGCATTAAAGTAGAGATTTTTTTTAATATGGAATATTGCAATAGTAGGGGATATATACTAAAATAATATTTTTTTTAATTCACGAAATAATATACTCAAAAAACTTATTTCAAAAATAGGTTCGTGCCTTTAGTGCATTTTTTTTTTTTTGCTTGAAAGTGGAATTTTTTTTTAGTTTTTTTTTGTACCAATTTATGTTTTATCTTATAATATACGAAAAAAAAATTGAATCCATTTCATCATAACTTTGTCTCTTATATATACATACATACATACATACATACATATATTATATATATATATATATATGTCCGGTAGTTAGTAGCTCATAAAAATATAGGAATTTAACCCTCATAGAAATACTAAATGGCAATGTAGTTTAGTTCCAACTATAATTGACTAAAATAAGTCTTTTTTTTATATATATTATGGGTTTTATAACTCTACATGACTGAAAAGTTATGACCTTTCAAAATTGGAAAAAAAAAAAACTCATGTTGATGTGATTTACTTTTCCAACTTTGAAGGGTTATAATTTTTGCTTGTATGGAGTTATGAAATATATATATTATATATTATATAAGACTTATTTGAGTTTATTATAGTTAGGATTAAATTGTGTTATTATTTGGTATTTTTTATAAGGGTTAAATTCTTATGTTTTCATAAACTTAGAGCCGAGAAAGTGGGTCGAACGGGCCGACCTGCCCTAACTTATGGGTCAAAGAGAGCTGACCCGCAATGGCCCCCGCCTCGTCCCATGAGCCAATGCGGGCCCTAACCTACCCCACACACATAGATTTTTTTTAATATATATATTACAAAATTAGAAAGTTAATATGGTTGTTTAATACTTGAATTTGCATTTTTGATATTCAATCTGAAATATTTATAATAATAAGTTTAAATCAAATTTGAAGTTCAATATAACTTTAAAAATGAGTCAATACATATTTAAAAAAAAAATCTAAAGAAACTTATTTAAGTTTAGCTTAACTGGAAAATTGAAGAATTCTCATTTTGACAAATTTATAACCCCAAATTCAATACAAAAATCTAATAGGTGAATATATACTTAAAAGATTAGTATTCATCTTAATTTTTTTTAACTTTTTCTTTTTTGGGTTACAAAATATGCAAGTAGATTAATAATTAAGGATATATAACTTTTAAGCTAAAAGTAAAATATACCAAGTCTTTATAAAATATTGTATTAATAGCTTTATGATATATTATATAAAAAATTGCTTCTATTTTATTGCTTTCAAATAGTACATTTTTAATTACCTTTCTATAAATAAGAGAATTAAATTTAGTCAATACTCTTACAACCTAATAATATAAATGGTAATTTTCCAACAAAATGAATTTAGGTTTAATTCTCCTTTCCCTAATAAATAAAAAAAAGAGAGGATAGAATTAGATTTATATGCAATCACTTTTCTTTATACGTAGACTCTAAAATCTTATATGTTAATAAATTAATACAAAATACACTCAAAATTTTATGTATGACTAGTTATACCTATATTCTCTAAAAAGAATCTACTTTTAAGTAACATATAGAACTTATTTAGTCAATGAGTTTAATCCCTAGTAATTGGTCCTATATTACGCTATAAATATGAATGTTTCATCCAAATGCTTTGTAAAACGAATTATTGACCAACCAACTCATTTTTTGTTTAAATGCTTGATTTCAAAATTTACAAAATAAAGTTTACTTCTAGAAGAAGGACTTGGATTTATATTATTTATGCAAAGAAGAACCCAAATTTCTCTAGTATGCATTTAAGGCCTAGATTTGTATTATTTATATAAAGAATGACTTATAATAGTTAAACATATGTATAAGAATTTATCATAGACTCAATTTGAACTTGAAAGTTCAGTTGCTTGTTCAATCAAAATTGATACTTTGTACGACCACAATTAATCACTTTAAGGTTTTGTCTAATTTGAAAAATTGAAAACAACATCAAACGATAATTAAGAAAATGTAGCAATTATCACAAAATCTTTTTTATTAATTATACAGAAAAACAAAGTCAATAATAAAGAAAATAAAATCACATATATAGATCAATCATCATCATCATCATCATCATCAATAACCAAATTGGAGTCTCCCTTTGATGAAGTAGTCCCACTCCCACTCCCACCATCTTCTTCTTATCTACAATTTATCACATTACACATATAATTAGATGTTAAACACTTGAAATAACACGTTAAAAGAAAGTAATTACCAAAAGAATAAAAAAAAAATCACTTTTACAAGCAAATCCTTGTAACCAATTACATGTACAAATTAAAGCTTCCACATTTGATAGGAGCATAGAACTATGTTACTTATTAAGTATTCGGGCACCAATTTTAAAAGCTGACTCATATGCTACAATGGTAATTGGAATGTTGACCATATCAGAGGCCATGATGGACAAATTAGGATATCTTTAGCTTTGACTCTTCCAATGTTGTAATACATCCAATTCTAAGTAGAATTTTATATCCATTATTGGCTCATCTAGATAAATATCTAAAAAAAATTTAGCAAAACTTTGTACTTCTACTTGATGGTGCTATTACATTATTAAGGAAAAAACTAATTAAATACCAATATATAATACAATAAAAAATATCATTAAAAAAATAAATGAAGCTACTATTAAACTTACATCCAAAGTAGAAATATCAATCACTAAACCATTTCTAGAATGCAAGTGTCAAGGTGCTCCTCCTTTATTGCCACCTCCAGATGTGTCTTGTCCTTGAGAAGATGATCCAACCCTATGGCTTCTAGTTCTAGACATGTGATCTATTTTACTCTTCTTATATTGTCCAAAGAGCTTATATAACTTGTTTATTATGTGAACCAACTTCTCTCCACAAGTGAGAGGATCAAGTTTATTAAAGTAGAACTTCAAAAAATTAAACTTCATCCGAGGATCAAAGATTGCTCCAAGTGTAAGGACAATAGATAATCCCTCCAATATTTATTGAACTTCTGTTTCATTTTAATAGACATCTCCTTTATGATATGATCTTCACTACTTAAATTTTCATTCAACAAACATTTAATTCTCCAAACTTGCAAAATATAGTGGTTTGAAGTTGGATACAGGGATCCCGGCATCAAATTGGTGATACTATAAAAGGGGCTAAAAAACTTACATATCTTCTTTGCCCTTCCCCACTCATCCATGGTTGGATAATATTTATAATGACAATCATTTAATTGAAAGCAAGAAAAAGCATGTTGATACCTAAGTGCGCTATCAAGTATAAGGTAAGTGGAATTTCATCTAGTAGCTACATCCAAGTGTAAACCAACATTGGTATCAATGTCACCAACTTGTTGAACACACTCCAGAAAATGTTTCATTCTACCCTCAGAGCCCTTCACATACTTCACACTCTCCCTTATTTTATGTAATGCTTCACTACTTACCGTCAACCTCATTTTAACGATTAAAGAAGAATATGAGCACAATATCTTATATAAAAAAACTCACTACCTCATAACAAACTATATTGTAAATTTAGTTGTTTTTTCAAGAAATCTTGCATATAATCATTTGTAGATGCATTATCCAATGTAAGGGAGAATATCTTTCTATCTATGCCCTAATCTTTCAAAAATTCATATACCTTTTTTTATAACTCAAACCTTGAGTGAGGAGGGGGCATTCTACAAAAAGCAAGAATTTTATTATTCAGTTTCCATTTGTCATCCACATAATGTCCAATCAAATAAATATATTCTTCACTGGTGGAGGTAGTTCATACATCAGAAGTTAAACATACCCTCCTTGGAATGTTCTGCAATATTAGTTTCAAATTATCCTTTTAAGTCAAATATAAATTCCAAACATCCGATGTAGTAATTTTCTTAAAAGTTGGCTTATAATCAGGATTATATAGCCTTAAAAACTATGTGATCCTCTTATACTCAACAAATAAAAATGGTAGATCATATTCAATAATAGCCATTGCCATTACCTCACGAGCAACTTTAGGATATGGTTTTCTTGACCTTAACTTACCAGCATGATTAATTATCATATCACCAACATCATTATATTTAGGAATTTGACTCAAACAACACTTTCCTATATGTCGACGTAAGGAAGAAGTTCCATTTGAATGTGCCCCAACAACATATTCCTTCCCACACGTTTTACATTTGGCTTTACTTTTACCATCTTTCTCAACACCAATTTTTGTAAATATTTCTCAAACCTTAGAAGAAGAACTTACTCAAGCCTTCTTACCTACAGGTTCTTGAGATTGACAGGATCCTGATTGTGCATCATTATTACACCTACTGACTTCAGACACATCATGTACATTAATAGATTCCATTGTATTCGTAATCTCATTACTTGTAAGATTAATTATGAAAATACATCAAAAAAAGAAAAAAAAATCAGAATATACAATTGTTTATATCATAATATATTGAAAAAAGAAAATATATCATCTAAGAGGTTCCATTAGCATATTTCTTCAATCACAAACCGTCACTAAGATTTAAAAAACCACAGCAACTTGGAAAGAAGTTTCTACTTAAAACACATACAATTGAACTAATCATAATTCATAAATATGTCCATATGACCTAGAAACAAAACGTAAAACATGATGATGTTAGAAGTTCCAAATACTAATAGAATCCTAAGTGAAGACTGCAAGGATAAACACTTGTATACAATATATATAGACATCCTCATCTTCTTTTTTCCCGTCGACATCCCCTTTAAGTCTCATGAGGTAATAGGTTTTGTTTTAAATCAAAAAGGAAGAAGACCGGGACATTGATTCAAAAATTGGACAAAGTTGTGATTGAACAAATGCAAGAGGCAACAGATTAGCACAAACAATAAGCACAATGATAGCAGTAACCAACAAGTTAGCCATTCAACCGGTGAGCCTAACAACATCAGCAATAACCAGCAATAGCTCAGCAATAACATTAGCAGCCCAAAACAACAAGCAATCCCAAACTGTTGACTATTTGGCTGGTGAACCCCCCAAACCTAAACCACTAAACCCCAAACCCCTAAACCAAAACTGCAACAAACCCATATGCCATACATCTACATTAGCATTTACCAGTTGGCTAACAAAAACAAAAAAAAAAAAAACGCAAGCTCATCGACGAGAGGATGACACGCACAGACGATGATGACAACAAAGACAACAGTCATGACGAGCATGACAACGACACGACCATAGCTCCACGACAACACCAGTACATGACCACGAGACCTAGGTCGACAACCGAGGGTGAGGACTGGGCCAAGTGACGGTGATTGGCAGGTCGGTGATGAGTGGTGGTGGGGCAAGTGCACAGCATAGAGAGGGGATCTAATTTCAATTTTGTTGTTCCTATTCATGTTCCATAACTCTTGCTGCTTTTTCTTTCCTCCTTTTTTTTTTTAGTTAATTTGGGCGGGCATGCAGGCCAACCTACGCCCACATAAAGTGGCCCGCCTCGACTCGCGGTCTACGCGGGTGAGCTAAATCACCCCACACATCCTACGAGCTAAATTGTTTGGCTTGCCTTGCAAAAATTTGTGGGTTAGCCTGCACAGCCCACTACACATTCCCAACTCTAAATAGATTGTTGGCTACCAGATAGATAAAAAAAAAGATGAAGTTATGATAAAATGATTTTTTTTCTTCTTTTTTTGGCATATTATAAGATAAAATTTAAAGGGGTGTAAAAAAAAATTTAATAATTTTTTTTCAATAATTAAAAAAAAATTCTACTTCCAAGTCAAAAAAAAAAATTGCACTACTTTTATAATCTATTTTTGGAATAAGTTTTCGAATACGTTATTTCATGAAATTTAAAAAAAAATAATATTACCCATGATAGTAGAGTTACTAAAATCATATGAGAAAGAGGGATAACAAAATAGAGATTTTCTTTTTATTTTTGCTTCACCTATAGGAAAGCTATAAGTTCTCATGGATCATAAGTGATAAAAATAGAGAACTTCTAAGACATCATGTACATGACATGCAACAATCTCGTACAAGATTAAGAAAAAAAAAATACAAAATAGAACACAGGAAAAACCGTTTTTTTTTTTTTTTTTTGGAAGAAACACTATTAGCCAACCTCATATCAAATTGACCAATCCGATACTCGATTCTACTAGGTTACGAACAAATTTACTATGTGGATATTTTAGAGTTAGATGATTTCAGACTTTTTGTAAGTTATATTAGGGGTTTACTATTCAAATAATTTGGGAGGCTTCATCAACCCTTGAGGGTTACACTTCAGCGATAATTCAAGAAGGCCATAGGATTTCCTTCGATGATTACGATGAGAAAAATAGAGTTTTGAATCCAATTTATTCCATTTGACAGGTATTTATATTATTAAGCTTTCTTCTTCTTCTTCTTCTTCTTTTTTCTAATTATTATTAATAAAGTTTAGTAGAGGGTGTGGTTTGAGCCATGAATCTTTTAGAGAATATTTAATTTATACTACAAAAGATTTTAAATTTTTCAATTAAATTGAATCTTTTAGAACTTAGGAATTATCTGCAAAATTTTGAGATTATGGATAAATGCTTCATAGCTTGCCAGGTGAAGTCATACTCTAACTCAGCTCTCAATTGATCTTGATAAAATTCCTACTATTTATCTTATATATTGAAATAAAAGGCTATTGTATTTTCAACCACAACACAAAATCAATATTTTAATATAAGAGTGCTTTTCTATGTTAATATAAAAACATTATCAATTTATGAATGCATCGAATAAATCCTTAAGGTAAACATCAATATGATTTGATTGGATGAACTGAACTTCAACAGTTGTTCAAAATCGGTTTCATTCAAAATCAAGTCCAATTTAAAACCTAAAATTCTGAAATCGGGACTTACCTATATAATTCATCTAATGGAACTAGCCTTTAGGAGCTAATTAAGTGAAAATCCGATTTAAAATAAAGAAAATATGACTAAAATACGCAAACGGGATATAATCGAAAAATAGATGATTTTTTTTCCTGATAGAAACAAATATACTTTAGACAGAAAGCTAAATATTTACAAACGTTCATCCAACAAAATTTACACTTCCAAAAGACATCCTTAACCTGGAATTCACCTTTATTCAAACATCCCTATACAGACCATGATCAAACAGATCATAAGTTTCAACACCTGCCTAGGTGGAAAGAACAAAGATTTTTCTTCTTCTTGGTGCTGTTGAGCTTCTTTTACTAACCAATTTGGTATTGTATTACATTCACAAGGTACTAATTTAATCTTCATTTCCTTCAACCGCAACAATTTTTCCTTGCAAGTCATAATTACATTATGATATTTCATTAATATATTCGATTGATTTAATAAAAGTGCAACAACAGCTTTGCTATCTATATTTATTTCCACTCTCTCATTTCCCATTTGTAAGTAATGCATAATTCCCCAATAGATACCCCATAGTTCTGTAGCTAAAATATTATTTTTTCTAAGTTTTCTATTGAAGCCAAAAATCCAACAGCCTTGATCGTCTCTAAGGACTCCTCCAATAATTGCTATATCAGTAGTTGAGATGATAGAGCCATTTGTGTTTAATTTAACCTTTTTTTTTTTCCTTTTTTTTTGACAGCTTCCAATGAAGCACATGAAAATCAATCTCACAAATACATTTTTGTTGTTTTAGATAAGCCCAATGTTCATGAGCTAAGATTCTTATCTATGGATTGATGTTTGGAAATTTATAATCTTTATCAAAGAGCTTCTTGTTTTGTTAATAAGTTAAGCTGTATCACAAAATATGTAAAATAAATATTGTTATTCTTATTTAGAATAGCCTAATTATAGAAATATATATTGTATATTGTAGTTATTATTATTATAATAACTTAATTATAGAAACATCTATTGTATATTATAGTTACCATTATTAGAGTAGCTTATATATATAAAGTTACCTTCATAAGGTAATCCGACAGAGTGGGATTCTGCATCTTGGCCATGTTTGACATTAGAAAACCCCTATCGTGGAGGAATGGGGTTTGAGTACCACCTTGGGCAAAGTGCTTTTGCTTTGTCAGCCATTTGTCGATTGCTGACTCAGTCACCCTGTCCCATAACTTAAATCCGTCCCACCATTTGACCTTGAATGTCCTGGTGAGGATATATATATATATATGTTATTGATTTCACTGAAATAATATAAGGACACGGTTTTTTTCTCTCCTTTTCTTCTTCTTTACATAGTATTAGAGTAATAACGATATTTTTTCTCTTTACCTTATAATTTTCAATTCTAATTATCATGGCCTATGATGGAGAAAAGTCAAATTTCAATAGCGCTTATATTGGGTCATCTCAATCAATTACTCTCAAGGCAAATAACTTTAACACTTTTTTAGGTTTATCACTTCTTAAACTAATTATTGACAACGATACGACAAATCATATTAATTACTCTCCAAAACTTCTCATTAACAGTAAGGCAAATACTTCTTTACTGCCAGTTGTTATGCCAAATGGAGGCCAGACTCCAATTATTTCTATTAGAAGTTCATCTTTGAGTCCTCTTATTTATTTAAAAAATGTGCTTGGGGTGCCATCTTGCAAAGTGGATTTGATATTTATGAGTCACATTACAAGAGATTTGAATTGTTTAGTAACTTTTTATCCTTATTGGTATATTTTGCAAGACTTGATGATAGGGATGACGATTGGTTTGGGTAAACAATAAGATGGACTTTATTACTTGATTACAACTATAGCAAATAAGTCACATACTAATGTTCAAAGTGTAGCAGCCGATACTATCAAACATTCCTCTCCTCAAGACACTATCCTATGGCATCGACAGCTAGGTCATTTGTCTTCTTCTAGATTAGAATTTATGGCTAGAACTTTATTGAAATTTCCTTTAGAACCAAATAATGTTTGTGATGTTTATGCTTTTGCAAAATAGACTAGACTTTCTTTTTCCATTAGTTTAATTTTTTTGTTAGACCATTTGAATTAATTCATTGTGATATTTGGGGACCATACAAAATCCCTTCTCTTTTTAGTGCTAAATATTTTTTTGACTATTGTGGATGGTTTTTCTCATTTTACTTTGTTTTTTTTTTTTCATGCAACATCAAAGTTAAACATGTCATCTTCTTACTAAATTTTTCTCTTATGTGAAAAACCAATTTAATACTAATATAGCAAATATTCGAACTGGCAATGAAGGTGCATTTTCTTCTTTGAAAGACTATTTTGCATAACAAGACATCATTTATCAGCATTTTTGTGTTTATACCTCTCAACAAAATGGGGTTGTTGAGCGCAAACATAAGCATATTCTCGAGTCAACTAGAGCTCTTCGTTTTCAAGCTCATCTTTCTTTACATTTTTTGGTAAAATGTGTATCCACTGCATTTTATATAATTAACAGGTTACCCACTTTAATTCTTTCTCGCCTAATTCCTTTTGGGGGACTTCATGGTAAAAAAAAAAAAAACATTCTTATTCTCATCTTAAAGTTTTTGGATGTCTTGTATGTGCCACTAATGTTCATGTTTCAAGTAAGTTTGCTTCCTATGAGATGCATGATATCCTATAGGTCAGAAAGCTTAAAATTGTATAATATTGAAATTCATCAAGTTTTCACTAGTCATGATGTCATTTTCCATGAGGATATTTTTCCATATGTATCAATTGCTTCTTCCTTGCCCAATATAGATTCAGTCATACTTGTTGCAATCCTAAACACTAAAACTTCTTCACTTATAGAGCAACAACACCAATAGACCACCACCACTATCACTACACACACCAACACACCATCACCATGTAACCCAACCACACACTACCATCACAACTCAACTATCACAACTAGACCGACTGACCTATCTACCTAAACCTACTACACCTAAATACACTAGACCTACACCACCCAATACAACTAGACCCGTCGAACTTGACCCACTTAGATCCACCACACATAGATATATTTGACCCAACTACTTAGACCCACTAGAACTGCACCATGCCACCTATAACGCATAAACCCACACCTACTTAGACCATCAAGTCTAGCAAATAAAGATAGAGAGAGATAGAGTATAGAGAGTCAAACTGAAGAGAAAGAGTAGAGGAGAGAGAGATATACCATTGAACCTATTGGAGCAAACAGAGATAGAGAGAAAATATAGTAGATAGAGAGAGACAAAGAGTTGAATTGCAAAGAGAGCGGGAATAGAGCAGAGATAGAAAGAGAGAAAGCTAGACGAAAGCGAGAGAGTAGAAGGGCAAGAGATCTCAACGGGATGAGAAAGAAAGAGATGAAGAGAAGAAGGGTAATATGGTTATTGAAACTCTATTATAAGTTTATTCTTTAAATAATTTTTGACCATTAAATAATATAATGGAATTATTATAGTTCCGTTTTTCTTCTATTTTGGTATTAGTTTGAACTAAATATTTTGGATGATAAATATAGATAAAGAAAATAAATTAAAAGATAAAAACTCATATAGGAGGGATAATTTATATACTGATCTGATGTAAAATAAAATTAAAAGATTAAAAGAAAAACCACATAAACGAAAATTTGCAAGATTATGAAGAATCTCCAAGCATGCAACAAGTCCGTAGCAGGTACTTGTGGGTCCTACCAGGGTGGAGATTCTCACACCCACGCATCTTAACCCAACTCTATAGTCTATAATCTATGCTTTCTTTTCTGACCATGCTTGTTTATAACCACAAAGCAGCCAAAGTTCACTAATTTTTTTAATCCTTCTCTTTTAGAAATCTTGTGGGTTTCTTTTGTTCTCTTTCAATGATGCTTTAACTTCTCCTAAATCTTACTGCAGTGAGTATTTTATCTTTCTCTTTCTCATTTTAGCCTTTTGT
This sequence comes from Laguncularia racemosa, assembly GCA_037954665.1. Lineage (NCBI taxonomy): Eukaryota > Viridiplantae > Streptophyta > Magnoliopsida > Myrtales > Combretaceae > Laguncularia > Laguncularia racemosa. The sequence goes on from JBBMOL010000426.1 coordinate 275,805, forward strand.
TGGTTTTCTTCTGTGCTCTTTTTAACCCGTACTGTTGTTTGTTTGGAGCCAGCACTTCGGTTTACTAAGACCCACTGAAGTATTCATCTTTTTGCATTTAGTGAATAATCCATCTTTTAGTTTAATTAATAAATTTGCAGTTTTAAGACCATATACATTTAGGAGAGAAAGGGAGCTTTGTTAAAAGACTTGCCTTTCCATCCCCTTAGTTTTTTCTGCTAAATAAACGTCCAATATGCAGTTTCAATAAAAATCCAGATGAAATTTTGGCTTTTTATTGCTTCATATTGATCAAGAACCGAACTTTTCAATTGGTTAGCTATCAAAAACCAAGCTTCCAATTGGGTATAAACTAATTATTGTTTTTTTTTTCCTCTTTTGCTTTCTCTGAAATTTAATTTTGTTTGCAGTTCCTAAACCCCTTTTGCTGATGATGTTTCTACAAAACAGACAGATTGAGATTGCGGTGTTGGATTCGAGCAATACTGATCCTTCCTGGAAGTTTCTCTTTCTGTTCTTCATCTTCACCGAGCTTTTGTGTTTTGGGTCTTGACAAGATAATGGAGAATGACAATGAAAGTGGTGCTCCCAACTCTCCAAATTCTAAAGCTGAAGACTTTTCAGATATCCCAATGGACTTGGATTTTATGGATGAGATCTTTCTTGATGGTTGTTGGGTTGAAACAACTGGTTCATTCAATGCTTTGCAGATGGGTCAGGAAAATTCCCCCATGTTTCCACAAGAAAACAATGCAAACTCGTCAGAATATGCGACTTTAGCAAATGCCAATGTTGAAGATTTCGTTGGTAGTCAAAATGCTCAGTTTATCGAAAGTGCTGAAATTTCGGGGAAATCTCAAGTTTTTCAAGTTGAAGGAAGTGATTCTGGCAAGAGATTGTGGATTGAACCGAAGGCTAGTAGTGATGATTTGGATGCTTCTTTAGATATGAAAGAGAGATTGATGATGGCTGTTGGGTTCCTAAGAGAATGCACTAAAGGCAAAGATGTGCTTATTCAGATTTGGGTACCGATCAAGAGAGAAGGTAGGCAAGTTCTGGTCACTAGCGATCAACCATATACACTCGGTTCGAGCTCCAGGAGTTTAGAGATCTACAGAAATGTGTCCGGAACTTATCAGTTCCCAGCTGATGTGGACTCGAAGGAGTCCATTGGGCTGCCTGGCCGGGTTTTTCTTGGAAAGTTGCCAGAATGGACTCCTGATGTTCGGTTTTTCAGGAGTGAAGAGTACCCCCGAATTGATCATGCAAGACGGTATGATGTTCGGGGTTCTCTGGCGGTTCCAGTCTTTGAAGAAGGCAGTGGGAATTGTTTAGGTGTTGTTGAGATTATAACCACTTTTCAAAAGATTAATTATGGTCCAGACATTGAAAATGTTTGCAAAGCTTTAGAGGTCTCTCCTCAATTACTGTTTCTTACTCGCTGGTCGTTGCTATTGCTTGTCTTGTTTTCATCCTTGTAATGAACTCCTAAAAGCTTAAATGATCATACTGCATAAACATCTTTTCTTTTGGTTCTTATAGATTTTGAAGTATTAAAAAGTTAATATTCCTTTTATTTTTCCAGAAAAAATTATAACATCGAACCCTTCCTTTGCTATTCCTACCTTATGAGACTTTTCATGATCATTTATGCTGAAAAATATCCTTGTTTTCTTTTGCATCTATGTTTCGGATGCCTATGTCAAACTCTGAAGTACATATCATTAGTGCTATTATACATGAATATACTTGTTCATTTTTTAAAATTTTTAATTGTCAAATTGTGCTACGGGATTCTTCCCTTTTTTTTTTTTTTTCCCTGATTGATTAAACTAGTGAATTTTCAAAGTTTTCTGCCATATTCTTTAATTGAAGAAACCTTTCAGGGGCACTAAAGGTTATTGCTGTTTTGCTTAATAATATAATTCAGTTGTCAGCAGTCAGCACCAAACTGCAATTATAACTTCCCTCCTATGAGTCACGTCTAACGAAGTATATACGTGCGCAGGCTGTTCATCTTAGAAGTTCTCAAAGCTTCCTCCCTCCAAGTCTAAAGGTACTAAATATTGCATCAAAAATAAAAATTAAATTTGAAAGCTATCTTACATCTTTGATATGTATTTATTGTTTAGGCTCATACTGAGTTGTACCAAGCTGCACAGCCACGTATGCTCGAGGTTTTGAAATCTGCATGCAGGATATATCGATTACCACTAGCTTTAACCTGGGCCTCTTGTGTTTACCAAGGTAAAGAAGGCTGTCGACATTCCAATGAGAACTATGCTCTCTGTGTTTCAACTGTGGATTCTGCTTGCTTCGTGGTGGACCAACAGATGCAAGCCTTTCTAGAGGCCTGTTCTGAGCACCACCTTATAAGAGGTCAAGGAATTGTTGGAAGAGCCTTTGCAAGAAATAAACCTTGTTATTCTAGGGATATTACTGCCTTTGGGAAAATGGAATATCCCCTGTCTCACCATGCTCGTATGTTTGGTTTGCACTGTGCTATTGCAATTCCTGCAGTAAGCATCTACACAGGATCAGCTGACTTTGTTATGGAGTTTTTCTTGCCTGATGATTGCAAAGATGATGAACTGAGAAAACACACACTCGAGTCATTGGCCAGTGCCATCCATGCGGCCTTTCAGAATTCGGGGTTTGTGACAGAAAAAGGGTTTGAAGAAGCAGTCATTTTGCCTAAAGAAATTGGGCTTGAGTCAGAAAAACGACTTCTACAAGGAAAGAGTAAGAAACAGATAAATTCTCCTTTGAAAGATCCTACCATACCAAAGTCAACCTGGCCTCCGCATATGGTGGAGACCAAAGGAAAGGGATCAGGAGTCTCTCTTGCATTGGACTGCCGAAAAGAACCTGAAGAAATATTCAACTTCACAACCCAATGGGAAAGCCCTGGTTCAGAATCACATCATAAGCAACTCCAGGACTTTTGGCAACTTGAGCAGAATTCTCATCGTGGAAAAGGGGATACTGGTTCTATATCTTTTGGTGCTGATCATTCTCATAGTAGTAAAAGGACAGGTGGCAAAAAAAGGACAAAGACAGAGAAGACAATCGGCTTGCAGGTTCTCCAGCAATACTTTGCAGGAAGCCTCAAAGATGCTGCTAAAAGTATTGGTGGTAGGAACCATTTTTCTTCACAATCTAAAAAATACTCTCAAGTCTTCTACTTTGAATTTTTTTTTTCCAATCACATGAAGTATTGTTCTAAAAGTACTGCCTTTCACAAGCCAAGTTTAATTCTGCAGGAAGCTCCTAATCTCTTGTTCCTATTACTGCAGAGTAGCTAAGTTAGCCTCCTCAATAGTGTAACTTATATTATAACTCCCCATCGTTTCGACGTAATAGTAATTCTTTTTTTTTGGGTAAATAATGGTAATTCATTAATATGCCTTCTGACTTCACACTCTGCATGTATTAAATTCAGTATTTTATGTTCCTTTTCCTGGTTCTCTTCCTCCTAATTCAATTTTTTATTTTAAAAAAAAAAACACTATCAATTCACATCACAAAGGGCATTCTGAATTTCCTCTTTTCTCCAAGTAGATGAAACCATCGGTTTCAAAGAGTGTGACATTACATTTATGTTTATTGTTATAATTAGCATGCATTTTCATTTTTATCTTGAGAAGAATGTAAGAACTGTAAGTTTCTTTTCTAATGGCATTTTTTTGGTCTATTTTGCATTTTTTGCCTAATTGTTTTGTATATTTGAATTTGTGTCTGCATGATGCAGTGTCTTATTTAATTGCTCTTTCAATTTCATTGTTTTAGATTTCAAACTTTAGAAAATATATATACATTATTTTTTACTCAGGGTATTTCAGCATATAATTTTATCCCTTAGTGGTTCTGTGGAGTGACCGTGTTACCAAATTGCAGAACTATGCAGCAGGTCTCTAATTTCTTGCATTCTGCCTTTACGTAGATCTCTCAGAATGAATATTCCATTCTGCTAACTACGCATGCTGTATGTTTATTCTTTCAAATTGCTTCCATATCAAATTGAAAGAGATCAGTTTTGTTCTTGTAGGACTAATATAAGGTATAACTTGCTGTTTTAGTCTGTTAGCTACTCAGATTTATCTTCTCTAGCATATCTTATTCTATCCTTCATTGATAAGTTTCATGATATCAACTCAATGAAGACTTCTTTCATCATCTAATTCATCTGGATCACCTTAACCTTCCAGAATTCTCATTCTTTATGTGATGTGGTTGAGCAAACTATTACCTTTGAAACCCTGGTATTTGCATTTAATACCCTTCATCTCTTTCTCATCTAGAATGTTCATTCAGCATATAGGCTGCTATCATTTCTACGTCTCTTATTCCATTCATTATGGAGCACATCAATGGAGGAGACCCCCTTCAGATGCAATAGCATTTTATGTTGAACTACAATATACTATTATGTATCTTTGGTCTTGAATAGCTTCATCAACATTGTTTCCTCTACAGTGTGCCCCACAACTCTGAAGAGAATATGCAGACAGCATGGAATCACCCGCTGGCCTTCTCGGAAGATCAAGAAAGTAGGCCACTCCTTGAAGAAACTTCAACATGTGATTGACACAGTCCAGGGGGCTGAGGGCAGTATCAAACTTAGTTCCTTTTATTCAAGCTTCCCTGAGTTGAATCCCACAAAACATTCAGAGGGAGGACCTACCTCATCAAATCCAGCTGAACCTTCTGAGCAATTAAACCCTCAGGCTGCATTTGGCGTCGTGAGCCCATGTGCCAGGACTTTGCAAAATCTGTCGTGCAGTCAGAGCTCCTCCTCAGCTACCTCCTCATCGACTGGTGCAAAGCAGCATTCCACAACTGCTGATGCCAGTCATAGCGGAGATGCTGTGTTGAGTGAGGATGCTTGTGGGTTGAAAAGGGCTCGCAGTGATGCAGAATTGCATGTGTCGACTCAAGACGAAACAAAACTTCTCATAAGATCCCAGAGCCAAAAGTCGATGGGCAAGAACCCCGGAGTTGAGTCTGGACCTCCTATACCCAATAGCGACCGAAGTAACACGCATCATGGCAGAATTGTCAAGGTAAAAGCCACATACGGGGAAGAAAAAATCCGGCTCAGCTTACAGCAGAAATGGAGTTTCACTGATTTGCAAAATGAGATTGGTAGGCGTTTTAACATAGACGATTTCACCAGGATTGATCTCAAGTACTTGGATGACGATCAGGAGTGGGTTCTTTTGACATGTGATGCTGACCTCGAGGAGTGTATTGATATATGTAGGACATTCCAGGGAGATACAATTCGAATCAACCTTGTTCATGCTACTCATCCAAGTTCGTACGGGAGTGACGTGTCAGCGCAACACCACAACCGTTTTCTTTGAGTTTGTGGTGCTTGATTTGGAACATGAAGAATGAATTGCCTTGATTTTGACTTGAAGGAGCTTCCTGTTGTACAATATGGTTTATTTAATCTGTTTCCATCGCGCACCCTTCTTCTATGTTATGATAGCTCGTGTTTCTCGCAAGCAAGCAATTCTTCAAATTCTCTGCCCAAAAGAATAAATGCAACTGGTTGTTTTCAGTTTGTAAATGAACAATGGAATTCACTAAGAACTGACATAAGTTTACTTAGCTGCATATACATTTTCTACAACAAATAACCATGATTATCATAAAAAAACATAGTAAGGACTACATTTTTCAGGCATATAAATATATCTATCTCATACGAAGAAGTAAGCGTTGCGTTGTTTGAAGCATTATGTTTCTTGATGATCTAGTTGGGGTAGGATTGGCAATTCAAGATCCAATTCGTAAAATCTAAACACGATACGATATGAAATAAATGAGTTTGTGTATGAAAAAATGAACATGAGATACAAACAAATTAAATCTATTTAAATATGATAAAATTTGTGTTCGAGTTTGTATGTAGCCATTAAATTCATTTATAAACTCGTTTATTAAACAAATCTTATAAATAAGTCACTAATTGGATGTGTGAATCCATTTAATATTAATAATATATATATTTCTTATTTTACGCCATACTAATAACACCATATTTCTCTCCCACTTCTTTTTAACTATTTTATCTCTTTGTCATTTTTGTTTTTCCTTTGGATAAATTCAATTTTTTTGGGGATAAATTTCTCTTCATCATCTTTTGATTATTTAGAAAAAATCATATCATCATCTCTACAAAGTCTTACTTGGTAATATTGGGAACAATGATAAAGATAAGCCTCCTTCTCCCTTTCTTTAACAAGAAGTGATATGTGTAATTCATGTAAATTATCTCGAATTTTAGATCTTGTAGGGTTTTAACATATTATCATTATTTCTATTGTTTTGAAATATTTGTTGAGTGTTAAGTTTGATTGGTTTATAAACCTGTAATGAGGGTTTTGGGGTGCTACCAAATCTGAATTAGAATTATATTTAGATGAAGAGCGACATATAATGGTTTAGTTAGATGTATTAAGTAATTGAAAAACCAATTGATTCTGATACCATCAAGTTGTGAACATGGCATATGATATCTTAAGCATGCTAATATCTATGGTAGCTTCAGAATTTGTATATAGTATTGGAGGTCGAATTATTGATTCATATCGCAGCTTATTGAAGTTAAAAATTGTAAAAGTTCTTTTATGTACAAAAGATTATTTCTATAAAGATAGTTAATAAATTAAACTATTTTTATAAAATTTTCAATGATATATATTTCATTGATGTCATTCCTTTTTATATATAAATTCTTTAACTTTCTCTTGAAGATTTGACAAAAAATGCTATGTTACAAATTTAAGTTAATTAATTATGTTATCGAATTTGTGAGTTTTTATATTTTTTATATTTGATGAGATATCCCTAAAGCTGTTGTTTGGATTGTAATTTAATATTAACTTTCCAAGCCTTATGTTATTAGTATTTGTAAAAGTTAATTTTATGAAGATTATACTTTTAATTCTCAATGTTTTAAAAACTTTACAAAAATAGAAATTTTAAATACATTAAGTTTTTTGTTCACCTTAAATATGCATTAGTTTCTGATTAGCTTTGAATTAGTTAGCTAAGGTAATTCAGGTATACACAATTTTTTTTAGCCCATTTTCTTAATTTTAATTATTATTTTTGCATTTTTATTATTTTTCATTATGTTATATCATTATTTGTTATATTATATAAATAAATTTATTTAATTATATCATTTTTTTATTTTAATTATTGTGAATTAATTTGAAGTTAATACGTATCACAAGTAGATGGAAAACTTAATAAATTTGATAGAAGATTTTTTTTATAAGTTTTTAAATATGTTGATGACTAAAATTGGAAAACAAAAAAATTGAGAACAAAAATAGAAAATTAGGTAAACATTGAGGACTAAAATGTACTTTCACTTAATTTTATTATCAATATTTTCGCTTTGCATATGTAAGTACTTTACAAATTTATTTATAATTTTTTTAATCAATAAATGAGTTCAACCTAGATACGAGACACGCTTGTTAAATAAGTTAGATTGTGGGTTTAAGTTTTTACACACGATTAATAAATTGATAGTATCACGGTTTAGGGTTTTTAAATAGGGATATGGCATACGATATAATAATATAAATTGATAGCCCTAGTTGGGGTCATAGTTAAAATTTATTAATATTTTTATTGTTAGAATTTTCAAATGAAGTTCGAATAGAGAAGAGCAGCATTGGAAAATAGAGATAAATGAGCATAGGAAGAATTGTTTTTCTCATTTTTTACCGAAAATTTACAACGTACCGCAGGATTCTTTTGTCGGAATTTCAAAGAAATAAAAAAAAAAGGAATGTATGTAATGTCTTTCTCATCATCATTTCTACTTTGCATGCATGACATGCATGCATCCATTTACGTCCTCCATAGTCCCTTGATGGTTATTCATTTCGGGCCTAGCTTTTGATCCACTTATTTCCTAGTGTCCACCTCGCGCCTCGGAAAGCAGAAATCTTTGATTTTGCTATGTTACATCAAAATGAGGATTTTTTTTAAACGTCAATTAAAGGAGAATTTCGAAATTTGGATCTCTCTATATATCTTTTCCCAATTTTCATTAATTTATTTTCTTACCGTTACGTATAATTAATAATTAAGATTACAAAATAATATTATAAATGATTAAAATTTATGTTATTTATGGTTTTGAATGCAATCCTAACCAAAATGCACTATAACAAATCCATGAATTTTTAATTTTGGCACTCCTATTTTCATTAAAGAAATAATAAATAGTGAGAAAAGAAATTGAGAAAGTCCATTAAGAATTTAAAATGAACTAGTAATATTTTTTAATTTTATTATTTAAATGGTTTAAAGATAAATGGTCAAATCTTTATCAAAAGCATAATCCTTGATAGACTCTTCCAACTTTTTTTTTCTTCACTATTTATCATTGTTCTTTTTGCATCGACTTGAAATGGAGTTTGGTAATGCAAAGCTCTTCAAGTAAGCATGTCTCATAATTCCTTCCTCTTCCTATTAATCAATGTTTTCCAACCCTTATTACTTCATCAGATGAATCTAATCTAAAATGATGGGTGCTTAATCCATTATTAGATAAATCTAATCTAAAATCATGCTTGGGATTGTAACTTATGAAAGTAAATTGTAATTGTTTTTGTATTGGAAAAAAGAAATTACTATTGTTTAGCTTAATCAAGAGTATCACAATAAGTAATTAGAGAAATAAGGAAAATAACACATGAAAGTATTAACATTTGGAATCAATTTCAAATAAAGGATCGAACTCTCAAGTACTTAAAATAAAGGATTAACATTATATAAGTAATTTAAATAAAAGATCAAATTATTGAATGATTTAAATAGAGAATTAATATTATAATAAGTAGTTCAAATAAATGATCAAAATTGTAAAAAATTAGGATTTTAATCATCTATTTGAATTATCTATCATAATATTGATCCTATCTTTTAATTAGTTAAAAATTCAATACTCTATTTTGAACTACTTATCTTTACGTTGGTTTTTTATTTTAATTATTTAAAAGTTTAATTTTCTATTTGATCTTGTCCTTAGATATTGATCCTTTTACATATAATTTTCCCATTAGAAATGATGAATAAATTAACCTATAATTAACTATGAACATATCACTATCTAAACTAGAAAACGGATTTGAATAGGATTAATCCTAAGTGCACAAACTTAAATGGGTCATTTATAATAAAAGATTTAACCTTTAGAGAGTTAATTGCCTTACACTAGATTGAAAGTAAGGCTAATAAAGAAAAAAATAAATGAAAATAAAATGCTAAATCAAATAATAAGCCGATAAATCAATTAATGGGCTTTTAAACTCAAGAACTCAACTTTCAAGCTTCTAAACTAGAAAAACCTATATTTTGGTCGACTAAACTCTATTTAAATCAGAGTCAAATGAATTGGGTTTATTAGAAGAAGATCATGAGTATAAAGTTGTTTGATAAACTAGATTACGAGAATAATCAATCAAGCTTCTTCCATCTTGGAGTTTGATCCCCTAATTTTGTACAATCCTAAAGTTCAATAGATTGAATTAAGCAATGCATTTGGTTTAAATCTCCAAAGGAAGTTCATTTAACCAAACCTCTTTTATTTTATTTTCTATTTTTTGTGTGTAAAAATTCTTAAATAAATGTCTAATTAATCACAATTTTTTCCATATGGGCATTAAGGCTTCATTGGTTCCATCTAGGTGATTGACTAGTGCAATTTATTGGTTGTACTTGTGTTTAGAATTTGCGTTGCTGCATGTATATGTACATATGTGCATGTGTGAGAATGCAAATTATTGTTGGTTATGCATATCATGGGATGCTTGTGCCTAATGCGAGTTAAGATAACAATCTATGGACTAAATATCTAATGGCCATTAAAGTGAACTAAGATGTTAGTATGAATTAATTTGTTTAGGACACTTAGGTGTGTATGTACACTTAAGGTACAATAGGGTCTATGGTCTAGATCATTAAGCAATCGTTACTTAAGTGTGTCATGTGTTGAGATAATGTGGTTGAGTAGGATGCCATACCTATAGCCTACTCCTAATGTAGGTTAAGTTATGTGAGTTGTGAGAAAACCAAGGTGACCATTTAGGTTTGCTAAGAAGTCGAGAAAAAACTACTAAGGGTTATACTTTTTGGTGTTGAGACCCATATAGGATAAACATGTCATTGATGGCTATTGATGGTTGTCATAAATTGAGAAATTGGAGATAAGTGATTACTCCAAATGGCTATGGCCTCAAGAGGAGGAAGGTATGGGGTCACAACTACCACATGTTGGATGGGATTGAGAAATCAAATGAAGCTATTGCCATTGATTAATTTAAAAAATAATAAGAAGAAGAATAATGGGATTGTAAAACAAAATTTGGTTGATGGTGTGCTTGATTGTGCATTTATACGTGTTTATTTACAATTATGCATGCCACATGAGCATCGGATGATATGTACTAGACTTTTTGCTTACCCTTTAAGGATTTCTTTATTTTTCAGGTATTAGCTAATAACTAAAATATGGAACTCAGTATTATGAATGCTACAACACCTTATGTGACCTTGCTCATGAATAAGGACATGTAAGAAGTTGCTATGTCCTTTAGGTTTGCGATGTAATGAACTATGTTAATGTTTCTTTAATGATATTCTTTATTATTAGTTGATAAGTAGAAGGTAATAGAACCATGGATGTAATAGAAATGATAGATAAGAAGGAGAAAAAAAAAACCTAAAATGATAAATGCATTCTTTTAGATGTATGTACTATTTTTCTCGCTTTAATATAATATTTTTATTTAATCTTTTTTTTTTTTTTTAGGATAGAAGATTAGAAAGTTGATTTTAAGACCAAAGTTGGGGCTAAAGCTGTACCCTTTGCTGCGCATGTATCAAAAGCCATGATTCGCCGTTCATACGTTCCTTCCGAAAAGAATCAAGTTTTACATATGTAGTTGAACGCAAATACAGCTTAATTGTTAGTTAATGCAAACCTCGTACATGTGTAAAGTGGAACTTCGATCCTGTAATATTGTCCTTACAAAAGTGTTTTATTACTCATACTAGTTTGGCTCAATATTTATCTTCCGGGATTACCAAAGTCCCCTGCAGAGTAGGACAACAGTCCAATATTCTCTCTTTTTCTCTTCTTCTTTTTCCAAATCTGAATCGAGAAACCTCTTCTCTGTATAATTCTTACTTGTATATCTTGAAAGAAGCAAGCCGACTAGGATGCAATCGTATTGTTGGACTTAGTTTGAGATAGATTTCTTTTTATCCAAACCCGATTTAATACCCCGTTAAATGTTCCAATGTCCGTCCCATGTCGCTGCATTAGCATATCCAAACACACCAAGCATGCAATTGATAGCCTTATAGGATAATCAAAACCGCTCAAACATGATCAATAAACCAATTCAATTTAATTAAAACTAGATGAATATGTGTGTCTAAAATAAAAACAGAGATTAAACGTAATATATATTAAAAATAAAAACCATCAGAAAAATTGGAAGTATTTCTGACTCTCTCATCCTGGTTTAGTAGAATTTATTCTCCTTACCTAAGGTTGAGAACATGATAAAACTATCAAAGTAAAGAAAATTTGTTGATATACTGAAATTAATATTTAATTATTTATGAATTGACGTGCATACATTCAATTCTAAGGACGAATGAAGGAAGTCATTAGTAAAAAATTAATTTTGAGGGGTGTGACAATACAACTAGTCTTTTATACTTTAATGTTATGAATACTTCAACATTCATATTTAAATGATAATAAATAGTCGTAAAAAACTAAATAGTTAGAATAAACACACAAGGCGAATTAGCTAGAAATTGCCATTTTATCCCGATATTAGGACAGCATTATTACTTTTATATATTGCTTATATTTTGGGTTCACGTACCCATAGAATTTTGAAATTTATCAAAACTCGTCTAAAACGTTGAAAATTGTCGAAACTCATCCCAATCCCCATCAAGTCGTTCTCAAGTTCGATTGGGCAGATTACCTTAAATTACCCGTTTGCTGGCATCTCTAAGGCTGATAGAAGAAAATTCCTTCAACACACAAAATAGAATGTGCGGGCAAGACCAATATTCGAACTCGAAGGTCCTTCGTCTAGCTTTTCCCGGTGTTTGAATTAGAGTGAAAGTTGAAGTGGATCAAAATCAATTTTAAGATCTAGCTAGATCAAACTTATTACACCTTTCAGAGAAGGTAATAAATGGGAATCACTGCATGGAGAGGTTCGGGCCATATATAGGACATTCGCCTGAAAGATTCTCATACAAATAGTCCGTTAGAGAAGTGAACGTAGATTTTTTGGATAATTGAGAAGTGAACATAGTTAGGAGCAAGGCACTGGGATTTTAGGCCTTGGGAGGCTTCCCATTGACCATCTTAAGGCATTTTATATTGAGGCAGAGAAAGGTACATACAACATACAATAACGTTTAATTGAATAGGCATTTGATACCATTAATATAACCGCAGGGTCCATCCTTGTCTGTTGGATATTACACATTTCTATTGTAACTTTATGTTTGACACCAAAAACATGATTGCTATTTATCAACATAACACCACCCGATTCAAAGTAATATAATAACATGACTATGAAAAATGAATAATGTCTGCTACTATCTTTCTTTTCTGAGATTAATTTCCAGTTCAGTTCAGGAGAGAATGGTACAGAAAATCCTTACCAATCGTTTCCGGAGCCTCTTTTTCATATAAAGATCTCCTTTCAGCCCCCTTGCCTTTTATCATCATTTGCTGCTACAAATCACTGGTATTTGTGACCTATTGAAACTTAGGATAATATTTTGACAGCTGAAAATAAAGTTTTGACTATAACAAATATTGAAAAAGTTCGGAAAAGTGTTTTTGGTGAAACAAACACACCCTAAGATGATTTTTTTTCTTTCCATGTCTCCATGAATTTCAAAGCATCAAAGACATGAGAAGTAATTCACATAAAAAATCACTTCAGGACAACACGCGTTTAATACTACAACTTTGGAGAAAAAATTACAGCTGCAGCCCATCATATTACCACACCATACTTACACATTTCCCTCAAGCTTGGTCATTCTTTTAGAACAGATTATCCAATGAAATAATACAATAACTCAACTTTGTGCCCCAGTGTCTCACCAATGGGAGGAACAATGCTAGTAGCAGTTCAGTTCAAAGTTCAGACTGCTAGAGTTTGTGCTCAAATCACCTTCGTCTAGGCATATTTTTGCACCTGCATATATCCTACTTTGGATGAAGAGGAGAGCGATGATGCAAAGGCTGCTGGCCTCGCCGCTGAGCCATAGGGTGATTAGACCGGACTCTAGGCTCTAATGGTTTTTCATTGGTGGCTTCAAACCGCTCTAGTGTCTCCACGACTTCTTTCATGGATGGACGTAACTTTGGTTCAGGCCCAAGACAAGTTAAAGCGAGTCGAGCTACATGAAAAACTGTTTTCGAAGGATATCTTCCCTCTAGTTTGGAGTCCATCATGGTCTTCAGCTTCCTTTTATCAGCTAAATATGGCTTTATAAAATCAATGAGGTTATGCCTTCCAGTAGGACGGGATGTATCAAGGGCTCTTAGGCCAGTAAGCAGCTCAACCAGAACAACTCCAAATCCATACACATCGCTTTTCACATACAAATGGCCTATTAACCAGTGTACCAAAAGCATAAGCCAAATGATTTTTTTTTTAACTTGCTAAAATTCAAAAGAGTTCTTGTTTCAATTTGCCTACAAGCAGTACTTAATTGTCAGGAGAAAAGAAAATCAAGTAGGGATACCTGTGGCAACATATTCAGGTGCTGCATAGCCATGTGTGCCCATCACTCTTGTAGTAACATGCGACTGACTTGCAGAAGGACCAAGTTTTGCCAATCCAAAGTCTGAAATCTTGGCATTGTAGGACTGGGGAAACATAGCAGGGAAACCTCATATGATTCAGCAAAACTTTCTAAATTTATGGTGTTATTGACATTATTATCTGAGTGTGTAACATGTAGGTAACAGGTGCAATGACTAAGAATTTCTATAAAAGCTCTCTTTTTCCTGGATTCTCAAATGGAAAAAGAACGGGAGAAGGAATTCCTTTTGAAACTTGGGAGAGAATTGACACAATGCATTGAACTTACCCCATCAAGCAGGATGTTTGATGCCTTGAAATCTCTGTATATTACTTTCTTGTCAGACATATGCAGGAATGCTAAGCCTCGAGCAGCTCCAAGAGCAACTTTGAGCCTTATGTCCCATGGAAGAGACTGAACAGCCGCACCACCTGCAAAAAGACCAGGAAAAAGCCACAAAACCATTCACTGCATTACGCTCTGTATAGAATTGTGTATCCCAGAAATAATAAACTATTATTACACTAGATAAATCTTACGTCCAAAAAGATGGTTCTCCAAGCTACCCTTCTGCATAAACTCATACACAAGGAGGAGCTCTTTGTCTTCCCAACAATATCCTAATAGCTTCACCAGGTTAGGATGACAAAGCCGTCCTAAGAAGTTTATCTCAGCCTGAAAGTATCAAAGAAAGATATTGGATTACATGGTGGGTGGTAGTGATTTCGCATTAAAGAAAAAGAGGATGGTGACAGTGAATTTTGCAGAGCAACATGTGCATTTCAGGAATGCAAGGGAGGTGGGCGGTTGGTTTCAATTCAATGTCTTTCTGACTGGAAGCTGGATCATTTGTTTGCAATGAGTACTACCTAAATTAACCTCTTCCATGTTATTTTGATACAAAATACTTTTGACACCAGATACCAACAAACAGCAGTCCACTGTACCGAAACTTGGGATTACATTTGGTAAAAGTTTAGTACAATGCACAATTACATGAGGCACAAACAGGAGTATATGACAAATTCTATGTCTCATCTTAATCAGTTCAAATCGACTTACAGTTCCATTTAGTTACATATTGTGGGAAAAAGAAAGAAGCATTTATGTGGTAGGACAACAAAGTAGTACAAATGATCTTTGGATAACTAAAAGCTATTGAAACAAATATGTTTGGCTTGTCTAATAAAGTTTAATTTGCTCTCATTTTTTAATGATAGCTAGGTGAGAACAAAGGGAGAGGATCAAAAAATAGATTCTATGCCTCCCTCTTTGTTGAAATCTAAATAAATTACATAAGTTACAAAATTTTTGTTCATTTCACTTCCAAGTAGCAATAAATTTGGTGCCTCTTGAGCTTCGGATACATATGACTAAGAGTAGTGATTTTTCACAACAGGTTCTAATAAATGTTCACTTCACTTCTTACTCCTTTTCATATAAGAACTAAGTAGGTGCAGCTTATGTTAGCAATGCAATTATAAAAGTATCTCCCTCAATAATACCACCAACCAATAGAAAAGCACATCCTACCCAACATGACCAACGTATGACATGAATATGAGCTAGGACTAAGCACAGTATGTCAAAAATTTTAGCAATATATAAATAAAGAGATTATTCAAAACAGGAACAAAAGGACACAATTAGATTATTCAAAAAGAGGAATCTTATTTGAACCAAGATAAGGAATGCGAATTATTAATTTTTTTCGTTCACCTGCCACTCACTATAACCTTGCAAGCTCTCAGAATTCAATTTTTTAACTGCAACAACAGTTGTAGTGCCACTCCTTGATGAAGGCTTATCTTCAAGCCATCCTTTGTAAACTTTCCCGAAACCTCCTTCACCCAATACCGTTTCAGCTCTAAAACCCTTGGTTGCAGATTTTAATTCAGGGAAATTAAAGATCTTTAGATTGGGGTCTGGTAAAATCTGGCCATTAGGAAAAGCCTCACCTCCACTAGCAGCGGAGAAGTGGCTGTTGTGGGTTGCGGTGCTTCCACCAGAAGATGTTGTGTTGGTAGTTGTGTGAGAAATCCCTACTATAATCACAAGAACAAGAAAAAAATGTTAAAAATTGAATTAATTCATCAAAATTAGAAATTGGCAGCTTAAAATATGATCTAGTATTTGTGAAATCAATATATATCAAGTCAACACAAACATTTTGACCTATGAAACTACAATATAAGAATGGAAAAAAGGACCCTATAAATGAATCCTAACATCTTCTACCTTGAATTAATGTTTTAAGATTAAACATGGGAGGTCTTTATTGATGCAGGCAGCATTAAAAGATTATGTAATTAAGAAAACACAGGAAAAAAAAAAAAAGCAGCTTGTACCCTGTTACTGAAATGGCCGAAACCAACATGAAACTGTCGTAATATCAGCGAAACTAATAAAGTTATGAGATTTTCTGTGAAACTACTGAAATTAACACAAACCCAGATGAAGCTCTGAGCAATTCAATGTAAAAAATCAAGTAAAGATTTGTTCTTGCGAGTCTGTTACCTGTTGAACTGAGTTGTCCAACGGTACTAGAAGCATAATCCTTAGGATCTTCAACTTTACTAGAAACCCAACAATTACCCATTTGAATCCAATCCTTCCTTCTCTATCTTCCTTCCCTTTTCTCTAAAGATATCAGTGGGCGAAAAAAAAATAAGAAGAAGAAGAAGAAGCAAGAAGACTTGAATATTGAACAACCCTTTAAGCTCAAGCTCAAGCCAACTAAAGTCTAAACTTTGAATTGAAAATTTTAAGAACTTGTCCCCTTAAATTAATAATATTTGATTTCGTGTTGTTTCCTGGACTAAGAATAACTGTTTTCTTCAACTTTCATTGCACTGAAACTCTGACTCCCCGACGAACGTCTTTCTTATATATCGATTTAGCAAATGGCCGTCGAATAAAAATATCAAAATGTGAAGGGCGTTTGTCAAAGTTACTGTAGGAAATCCGGCATATGGATAAGAGAATATTTAATTTAATATGCATACAGGATATTCAATTATTCATTATTCTTAATTTTAATGTAGTAAGGAGGTGATATTTTTCTTAGTAAAATGACTTGCTTTCTATCTACGGTGTGGAAATTATATAACAAAAATATAGAAATTACAATTAGGATAGAACGGTTTTATAGGGATGTATATATATTTTAGATACCTAATTATAAATGAAACTATATTATATATAAATGGTTTATGTGAAAGAGTTGATAAAAAAGAAAAGAAAAGAAAAGAAAAGAAAAAGGGCTGATTAGGGCGAGAGACGAAGTTGTGGTCCCATGGAGATTGAATTTGTGAGACGCTGGCGGGGCATATCAAGGGGAAAAATGAAACGTTGGTCAAGTCAACTACCGTGTATATTACGACCAATTCAGATCCACAAACCAGAACCATAAGAGGATTTTAGAATATGCATGTTTTACATTTATTAAGAATGCTTCGAGGAACATGCAATATATATATGTCAACGTAAAACTACCAAAAATAAATAAATAAATGCACCGTCTATATTTAGGTACCTTAAGAATATGTCTACAGCCACTTTCCCCCCCGCCTCCTTTTTTTTTAAAAAAAAAATTTCATAATTGTAATAATATATAGAATATTATATAGTAGTATTTATCAAATTATCATTGATTCATGAATGCAATAACTATATATTAATAAATTAAAAAGGTGATTTAAATAATTATAATTGATGAGAAAAATGGAATTATAATTATATCATCTCAAATGTAAAATCATCATTCTCCTTAAAATCGGAATCATGAGAATTGTCAATTCTAAAAATCTTTTTCAAACATGAAAAGGGAATTGTATTCAAAATCATAACTCTATTTCGATGTTATTCCTATATACCAAATGTAACATAAGAAAATTGATATATACTTGTGACAAATAACACTTATATCTTGAGGGGAAATGCAAATAAGAGTGACGATGAAGGTATTGGTAGTTTGTTTGATATAGACATGGGTTATGGGCTAGGTTGAATCAGTAACCTGGCCCATTGGTTCACAAACTGTGAATTGATCTGGGATAGCCGGTTCAACCTGAAAAAAGGACCTCTCAATTAGGTGGGTCCAAGCCAATTCACATGCAAACCTGCCGTCTTGGTCCCTGTTCATATATTTTAGACTCGAGAATTGATAGATCTGGATTGGTTCAAGTTTGATCAAACTATGATTGGATGGTGCAATTCAAATGGTTTAGCTAAAGAATATGATAGAAATGAGAATATTAATGGTAGATAGAGGATTGAGAGTAGTCAAAATAGGGGTTAGATGGTTTTAAGAGAAATGTTCGTGATAGTAATGATAAAGTTATTCTAGAAAAGAGGAATATATTTATAGATGTTAATAGGCTTGTTTGAGGAATTTTGAGGGAACATTTAACTGCAAAGGAAGTATCATGGCAGGAAAAAAAATGAGAAAAGATGTGCTATAAATTAAATAGTTTTTCTTTTTGTTGAGACATGTTACAATTTATTGGAGAAGGTTATGAAAAAAGACTAAAAGGGGACATGCCATATTATTATTAGACTTGGTCAAGGTCAAACATATGCAAACATTTCTTTTGATTTACGATTAGAGCTAATGATACCAAATTTAAGCCAAGTCAATAATATAGTGAAGTAAAATGATTAATTTTGACAAAGAGAAGTTACAAAGTTGTAAGCAATTTAACAAAATGTTTGTGCAGCGTTATTAGTCCAAAGGAGAGTTAAAAAATTTTAAGCACATTTTCCAATTTTTGTTATATTTTCCTAAAGAGTGAAATTTTATTTTATTTTTTGTAAATTACGTGCGACTTGTCGTAGCCTTGTAGATTCGTTATGGGACATTAGTCTAAATGAAGGTACGTTATAGTATTTCTTTTGAATTTCCCAACATAATGGTTCCTTATATTTTTGTGACGCTTAATAGGGGTACAAAAGATGCATATTAAGCAATTTTGTTATATGGAAACTTAATTTCTTTGAATCTTGAAAAAGCTAATTAGAGAGATATATTGAATTCAATGGAACTAATTTCAATTTTTTTTTCTTTTACTTTGGCCGAAAAAATTTTGATTTTTCTTAACCCCACAATGAAAATTTCTAGTGCCACAGCTCTCGATTCACTTCCCCTACGTTACGTAGCGATATGCACAAGGCCGTGGTCCAGTCCAACCTGGCGCTTCTCGGTTCCGCGCTGGTTTTTTCAAACCGGCGGCGGGTTAGTAGGTTCCAGATCAAAGCTCCATGACCTATGAACAGCCTCAACCTTTTTTTTTTTTGGGACTTTCCTTCCTTTTCTTTCATCCCACATCCAGTTTAAATTGTATTGGGGTGCTCCATAATTTCAATTTGATCAGGAAGATTACCTGTTGATTAATTATAATTGCACCTCTTCCGTATTGAATTTTTAATGTGAAGTAATACAAAATCTATCCATTTATTCGGTGGCATGTACATACAGGGGAACATTGCTATGATTACAAAATATTACAATGTTAGAAGTAAATAAGGCAGCGCTGCTATTCTTATATAAAATAATCAAGAGTTAATAAGACAAAATAACTAAAATATAAAAAGTTGTTGCAGTGTTGTTAATGTTAATATTTTTTATACACTGTCATATTTGACAAGTACTGCTATAACTCATATTATAATTATCATGAATGTAAACAGACTACTGAAATTGAGTTGATTGCAGATAAAGACAAAAAAAAAGGCTATTTTAATATGACACTGATTTCAATATCCATGCTATGACATAAAACATATGAATTATGGTCAATTCATTGAAAATAAATATTGCAAGTTGTGTTGCATTTATTTTTGTAGTTCTTCCTATATTGGTAACACCTTATCTTCCATAAATTTTCTTCATCACCTAATAGCTTTCTTGCCAATTACTTTCTCACATTTTAGCATTAGTCAAGTCTTTCTTAAATGATACAAATATTTAAGAATGTTTCTAACTTGTGGCATATTAAAGATTTGAAAAAATATGAAAGATAGGATTGGCAACTATTTGCATGCAATCGATGTAAAAAAAGCACAAAAAAGAAAAAGAAAAAGAAGATGTTAACACATTTTGCAATACATATTTAATTGCGAATATTTTCTATAAATTCCATTATCAATTTACATGTGTTATACAACGCCATAAGTGAAATCAATGTTTTGATCATAATAGTTGGTTTATGCATATTTCTTTAACTCCTAACTTTTGCTGTCGATTTCACTTTAATCGCTTGTTTTAATATCTCAAAATTATTAGGAATAAACTATAAGAGACATCACATCACATGAAGAGATACTAATATCTATTGTAATATCACACTCTAGAGACCTTGTAAATTTCATAAATACATGAAAAATATTAATAAATGAGGACTGATTGGTTTTTAGACTTTGTTTTGGCTTAAATTGATTTGTAAACTTTTCAATTCAATCACTTGAACTTTGTACTGGACCAATAAAGTTTTTATGTCATATTTGTATTTGTGCTTTGACAGGCCTTCATCGTCTTCGCTCGATAGAAATATAAATGATAAAAGCTATATTATATTGCTTTTCAAGGTCGACTTGTGGTATGGTTTATTTTATGACAGGAGTATGTACGTATGTATGGTTTGAATATCGTAGCTTCTAGACAATTTTGAACGCGGACTTCGATTTCAGCTGTCCTTTTCTTTTAAGACTTTGTGGTTTCCTTTGTCTTCAAGCTGATTCCTTCGAGATGTCGTGAGTAGGCGCATTGCAGATCCTCTCTTTTTCTTCCCATTTTCTTTGTATATATCATGTACTGTTAGCGAAATAATCCCTTAAACTATCCATTAATTTCTAATAAAATTCTATACTGTTAAAATGCATATCAGATCCATCTAACGTTTAAAAATATATAAATAAGTTAAAGTATGTCTAAAATCGAAAATCATATCATAAGGACCATAAGTAACCATAGTTTTAAAACTTTAAGTTTAATGTATATATTTTCAAAAAAAATTGTAGATACGTAAATCATATTTTTAAATTTTATATAATCAATCTATGTTTGAATAATATTTTAAAGAATGTGTTCACAATTCGCTCTTTCTTTTTTTTTCTTCCGTTTGAAAAGGTCGAGAGATCAATGTAATCATGTGCTGACCTTCATTTAGTTGTGAAAGAAAAATGAAAATGTGAACTGCCTAGCATTTTAGTCGTGTCAAGAAACCTTGGGATGACCATTAATTTTATCTTAGAACAAGGGATGATCCATGCTATTTTTCAATAAAAACTTGTTTTATTGTCTAATTATGAAAGTATCATAAATTTAAAGATCCTTACAATCTAGTAATATAAATATTGGTCTAAGTAAAATGAACTAGATTTGAATCTTCTTATTTCGTTAAAATCATTGAAGAGGAAAAAACATATAAAATCCAACAATCATGGATGAAAAGCAACATACAACATTATGTTGAAGATGAAAATAGTGAAATTAGGTTTATAGGGTTTTGCAAACAAAGAGACAATAGATAAATTTTGTTATAAAAAGAATACAATAAATAATTATTGTTGGTCCCTGATTAAGTAATCAAGAGGAGATTGGTGAATTGATTACTTATAAAATTTTTCAAATTTTTATAAATAAAACAACTTCTTTGACTACTTAATTTAAAATATGGTGTGAAAACAAATAATTAAAATGCAATAAATAAAAAGATGGGAAGAAGGGAATCGAGCAAACAATTTATAAAGGTTCTACCTTATGCGTTAATCCTCTCTTTTAGCTCCATTGCTGAGGACTTGGTCTTCAACATCGATATTGTTCCACTAATCTAATAAAAATGAAATTGAGATATTACAATCAATATGCTAATACCTTAACTCTAAACACTTTGCTCTACCTATCTAGCCTACCCCTAAGACTATATACATATTTATGGAGATACAAGTAATCTCTCACTAATACAAATCTTAAGCGCTCAAAGAATATCAAAAGCAATCAAAGAAATAAGAAGTTATATTCTCTACAATTCAGTTCGAGCAAAATATAAAAATATGTAAATCACATAGTAGCTTCCAAGTTAGTCTTTGAATTATGAAAATATTCTTTTGATAGTAGAATATTGTATTGTTAGACCTTAAATTTTTGAACTAATGTTGTATTTATATTCTTTTGATGACCAACAACTACTTAGTTAATCTGGATTAATCTTATAAGGTCATCCCAATATGTTCAACTTCAAGTTAAGCAAGTGGTTGCATAAAATCCTTCATATGGCCATTGAGTTTAAATTTGAATTTTTAATTCTAATGTCTTCATAATCCTTCTACAATGGCATGAAAGTAACTTGAACTTGTTATAGATAATAGTCTAGATCCAATCCTATGTCATGATAGATGTCATTTGCATTAAATTTGTTGAAGAGGTCAAATCTAGATTTACTTAGATGAACTTTAACTTTCCCTGATTTTGTGGAGCAATCAACTACTTCTTCCCTGACCCTTTATTTCAAATTTAAATTCCAAATACCTATATCTTCAAAAATATTTAATATAATCCTTTTTAATACAATCTTCTTATAATAGAATGAAATCTTTGGAACTAATTGAACTTGGTCATGAATTGAATAAATCTCTTTATTCCAAAAATTAATCACTTAAATGCCTATGAATATTTATCCTACTTTAGTGGAACACATTTAACAAATTACCCAAATATGTTTAATAAGTGGAGCTGGGCCTTTGAAATTAATATTTGTCCAATTTAAAAAAATATAAAAATTGTTCTGGTCGTTTAAACTCGTAATAGTTGTACCTTCTGATTTGTCCTCCAAATTTCTATTATTCCTCATAAATAGCACATTCTGATTTATCTTCTAAATTGTTAAGAATCACTTAATTTTTCTTTATTTATCATTTGATACTTTAACTTTTAATCAAATTATAAATATAATTATTTCCTGTACACTTAGTAAACTCATTAGAATCATTTAAGTCATTTTGTTATTACCAAAACGCTTTAAAGAGAACTGAAAATTATCTTCATAACACACACGAATCATGAGAATTATGTTACCGAATTTTTTATTGTAAAATAAGTGAAGTTGTGTGTAGAGGAATTTAATTTATATGCATAGATTATAACATTGTCACATGATGATATCAATTGACTACTTTGCTGTTATCATACATCCAACATACACAAGGTATCCAACACCTAAGACTATTTTAAAGTTAAATGCAAAACACATAACATACCATCATGAACATACCAAAAGGGTGCCAATACAACATTCAACTTCATACATATGCATCATATACACACATTCAACAGGAGAGGGAGAGAGAGTGCTAGGGAGTTAAATGAGAGTGAGGATAAAGAGAGTAGGACTTGTAAGTTTATTGATGAGAGAGAGAATATATGTGTGTGGTGTGCCACATCAAATAGAAGTTAACTTTTATTTGTGTCTATTTAACAACACTTTAGTTTAAAGGAAATTATAAATGCTAAATTCTACAAAATAAAAATATAAACACCAAATTACTAAAAATTAAGTTTAGACACCTCCAAAGAATTTATCCCTAATATAGACGAACAAAGTGTTAGATTACATAGGTCAACAAAGAATAAGCAACCCTAATCTAGCCTTAACATGGCCAATCGCTTTCCATATTTGAAAAATCCTGAATAAAGCATAAAGTTTGAGTGAAAAACAAAGGATTGCTACACGCAAGAATCAAGGACATGGAACTAAGATTAAAGGAAAAAGTTGGAGTAAACAAGACATTTTCTAAAGCAACGAACTAGTTTGCATTACTACCCTAAATTATGAAGCTTGTACTCTAGTCTTACTAAGCGACTTAACATGACAATTAGAAAAGCAAGTATCAAGTGAACCAAAGATTTCTATCATGTCATCTTTTACCTTGAGTCACTTATTCAATTAGCAAAGTTACACTATATTTCAATAGTTAGATCAGTACAATTAGAAGTAAATGGACCTATAGTAACTACCCTATAGTGAAGGAACCATTGTAGGTGACTTGTGAAGAAATAGAACTATTACATTACATTTGGTATGTAGGAATAATTTGAAATGGAATGAAATGCTCCAAAATAGAATCATGATCCCCCCACACGCAAGTTTAAGAATCAAAATCTTACTCAAAGTTGGAATTGTCAAACCTAAATAATCGCAATTCCACCTTCAAAAACGCATCTAAAAACATGAATAGGAGTAAAACCAAAAATCGCAATTCCATTCAAAGTCCATTCTTGCATATCAAACACTACATTAGAGGGAAGTTTGAATTAAATTTGCTTCATCACTGCCAATTACGTGATTTGCTATCACTTGGATTTCACTCTCTTAATATATCAATGAGAACAAATCATTTTGTAACATTTTATCTTTACTATAACATTTCTTTAAAAGATTACTACATATGAGTAATCGTTTTTTTCCCCTCTCTTTTTCAACTCAGTTTTCGTCATAACGAAAAGCATCTTCATTTAATGACTCCTTCAACCTATCATGAATAACCAAATCAAGGCGTGAATAACAACATTTGCACCACAAAGCAAAATACACTCTGTTCAATCTACTAAGAAACTTCAATATGTAAACCTTTTATAAAACCTCTATTGAAGCAAGTTTCATTACACTGACTATATAAACAATGAGGAAAAGGTCTAGTTGTGCAACTCTTCCCAAATCATGTTCAACTTAGTCAAATATTTATCTATTAATCTATTTCCTTGAGGAATGGTACTTAACAAGTGATTTAATTGGCGAAAACAAGTACCATCGGGTTGAGAAAATGTACCCTTTTCACTCTTCCCAATTTTTTTTTCCAGCATAACTCGTGTAGATTTGGGCAAATGCAATTAACTCTAATATAGGTGGAGAAGCCATACCACAATCAAATCATGACACTTGGATCGAGCTATCCTTGATTCTTATGTAAATAACTTCAAAAGCAATGCTAAAATCATCGTTAAAACAATTATAAGTAACAACATTTTTAAATTTTTAGCTTTGGAGTGTATTTACACAACATTGAGTTGAAGATGAAAAATAATGAAATTAGGTTTCAAGGTTCTTAGGAAGAAAGAGAGATTAGATAAACTACATTATAAGAGGAAGATGATGATATATGAAAAGGTAAATATCATATTTGATACTTAAATTTTATCTATATTTGTAATTGACTATTTAAAGTTTAAAATATTAATTCGCTGCCTATAAACTTTTCAAGATCATATAGGGTAGTTAATTAAAAAAAAGAGAGTAAAATTAAGATAGTTAATTATAAAAAGAGGATAAAGTCTGAGTAGTTAATTATAAATATAAATAAATTTAAAGAGCAAATTGATACTTTAAAATTTTGGATGGTTAATTATAAAAAATAGACAAAAAGTTAAGGTCAAATATAATATTTACCTGGATGAAACTGTAGAGCCTAGCTTTAAATCAAGAAAGAAAAAGATACAATAGCAAGTTGTCAGGAAAAAATACACTTTTTTTTTAAATTTATTTCAAGACTTAAAATTTTAGAAAGTAGGCACTATCACTCTTCCTTACAGATACTAGTAATAATCAAGCCAAAAATGGGGAAAAAAATTAAAACAAGTCTTAATAAAATGAAAAAAAAAATGCGGGGGGAGAGGAGATGGTGGGGGAACTTGAGGTATTTAGGATGAGTAAAACATGCCTCAAACATTTAACCAATATATTTACGGACTAAATACAACCAATTAATTTAAATTTAGGATTGCAATTATCTCTTCAATTTGATTGTAATATCAAGCTTCAAATGTTATTTCCATAAATATTTATTAAATTTGGCACCTTTTATCATGTATTTATCCTACAAGATGATTATAAGAGGCATATTATTATAAGGTAGAGGAGCTTGTAGTGATCAAACTATACTAGTGGTTTTCTAACGGTTTGCTTAAAAATACATAAATAAATTGAAAATATATTTTTTATGCTTGTTACATGTTGGTTTAGATCCATTGCCTTTAAAATTGTATATTTCAACCTCAAGTTCTTTGAAAACATGTTTATAGATACTATTTTGCTGTTTTGTACTTGCATAAAATAATTAAAAATATTAAGAACACTTTTTAGTATTTTTTTAAAAACAAAATGGTCATGTAGTTGAATATTTTTTTAAGCTCTGGGGTTTTGAATGCTTAATAGAGGCTAAATACACATAAAAAACTATGAAGAAGTATATTTATAATTTTATGTGATTTTTTTTAGAAACATTCATGATTTTGCATGTAGTATCTTCTTGGACTTCTTCTAGGCCTTTTTTTCCCCACTACTACTACAACAACTATTGGAAAGGAAGGAGTCAAACCTTATATATCCCATTAGAAGACCAGTATTTATACTATTAAATTACAAGAGTCTTGATGACTTTTTGTTATTTGAAAGGAGTGATATTTAAGTGAGATTTTTAGAGTTAAACCTACATAGCTTAAAATGCGAAATACTCAAAAAGTTAGAATCTCAATCTTATGCAAATCACATTGATCTATAATAATATTTACATACCTTTGGTGTACTATACATCAAGTTATTTAGGTCCCTGAATCTAGGGACCTAGCTAATTTTGTTTTAAGTAAAGTGAATGGAGCACTCTTGAAAATATTCATAATTATATGGATACTTTTTATTTTATAAATTGAACATTTATACTTCTAAAATTAGTGTGAGACCTTCTTTTTTTTTTTTAATTATGTGCACTTGGTGTATGTACCTTTTCTAACATTGAAATATGTTGTAATAAAGAATTTGCCAAATTATTTAAATTGCTGATGTAACAAGCATCAAATTAAATTAATCAATTTTAACCCATTACCTGTAATATTGAAAGCACTAAGCATGACTTGGAATTGATACCTGAATTCCCAACTTCATCAAAATTCATGAATTTGAACCCTAGTTCCCAAATCAATAATGAAAAGCAAAAAACTCATTCTAATTAAATTTGATAAAAGATGGAAAACCAAACCCTCATATAGATTAGCTGTTAACAAAAGGATACTATTTATACTCTAAATAGCTGAAAGTGGCAAACCTGAGAAAAGGGAGAGGGGGAAAAGAGAAAACCATCTAAGAAAATGAGAACAAAACAATTCAAAGAAAGTTCTCATGAATATATTCTTCATGACAAGATATAATGAACATATATAAAACACTTCAAAATTGACCTCATAGAAAGAGTGGTCTAAGACATAAATTCTACTTCTCAAAAACTTCCAAATTTTATTAAAGTAGGATGAGATAATGTTAAAGTAATGAAAAACCTCAAGAGGCTACTTTGAAGACTAGAAATGGATTGAATTCAATAACTAATTTTTATTAATTTAAATGATGCGGTAAATTATAGTTTCAATATATTTTCAAGTTAATGAAATGTATACACTAACTCTCACATAGTTAAAGTAAAAAAAATAAAATAAAATCCACACTATTAATAGGCCATTTCAGCTATGGGGCCAAGTTCGATCCAAGCCCATACTTTATCTCACACAGGAAGCTCGGTCATGAGCTTACTTTAAATCTTGGCCTTATGAGCCATAACCTCTTAACCTGGTTAATTGTGGAAAAAGGCATGCTGGAGATAGAGTCTCTAACTCCCCCATTACTTGAGCACCTTAAACATGTAGTCATAGATGTACCCCACATTCTCCAAGGATAATTGCTCATTGCTGCTACCTATAAAGGCCTAAAGCTGCCTATTGGTAAGGGGATCGAAACCTTTAAGCCTCTTATCTATCCTTATAGCTATCTCTTCCTCTCATTTAACATTCTAACTTGAGTGTTGAATTAGCACGCCAGATAGTCTCGACACCCCCATAGCTCATACTTCCCTTGTATATTGCAAGCCAATCCATTCTCTATTAAAATCAACAAACAACATTTGGCACCGTCCGTTCCCAAACCACGGCTATGACTAGCAGTACCAGATCTAAATCTAAAAATATTAACAATTCTCCTTCCCAAACACTCCACCAAACCAATTCTCCAAATTTATAGCAACAAAACCCCCATGACATAGAAGATAGGTTGGCTCATCTGGAGCAAATGCTCGCCAATCTTCACGTTGAAAAACACTCAGCTCTATACGTGATTAGACTAACTACAACAACAACACCATCCTCCATGCATATATCTACAAGAGTATGATGATGATTAGGTGTCCACCTAATCTCTCCCACTTGTCCTATAAGCGACCACCTAAAATGTAGCATCACCTACACTGCCACTAATACCTAATCTCACAGCCTCTTAGAGTCGAATAGCACCCCTACGCCAACAACCATAGCTATCTAAGGCATACTCTCATTTTTCTCTACATGAGGTCGATGTTGAAGAATTAGAAGATATGATTCAAAGACTTTCAAACCTATGCGACAACAAAAAAATTGAATTTCACCCAATCTTCGTTCACATAAGAGATCAAAGACAGGTCTTCCCCTTATATTTATATCCCAATGCTTGAATTTTATTGTGGTACCATTGATTCTAGGGATCACCTCAGTTATTTTATGTCTCAAATGTTCCCCTTAGGATGCAACTATGCAATCGCTTGCAAGGCTTTCCAGGGTACTTAATAAAAGTTAACTCAAAATTGGTATAACCATTTGTAGGCGAACTTTATCTCCAGCTCAAAGAGCTTAGCAAGTAGTTTTATCTATATTTCTTAGTAAGTAAGCAAGATGCTAGTAAAATATTCCTCTAAATGGGATGAGTATATTAAAGACTACTTGTCCAGATTCACAACAATCATGCTCAAGATTCCCAATCTCAACATGCAGGTCACCTATAGGGGTGTGACCTTCAAGACACTTCTTCTTGTCAATTTCTAAACATAAACCCGAAAAATTTGATAAATTTCACAAATGAGCTGTAAAATTCATATAGTAGATAATATCAAAGCTCACAAGGAGGCAAACTAAACTAGGTCGGATAAGAAGAAAGATGACAAGGACCGACCCACCAAAAAGATCAGCTCGGTCTCAAGCATGACAAAGATTCACCCTATAGATGGAATAATGGTAAGTGTAATAGAAAGTGTGCCATTCCATTTTACACAAACTACACACCCCTTAACCAACCTTACGGCCAAATTCTCCTTAAAGTTTGCAACAAGGGTATCCTGATAAACCTTGAAAAATTTTGAGGACCCCCTCTAAAAGAAACATAGATAAATATTGCGAATTCTACAAAGACATAGGACACAACATGGAAAACTGTGTCTAATTAAAAAATGCTATCAAGTGATGAACCTGCATAATACGAAACCTAGAGTGGATAATTCTATTTCCTTTTTGAAGGAGTATTTGGAGGGCATTCAAAGTCCACGTGATGATGCGCTAGCTATATTAGCCCAGATCGGCAGCTTTGAAGTCTAGAAAATGCTGATTGACATTGGCAGTTCGGTGGACATCATATTTTAGTCAGCGTATGATTAGATGAAACCAAAGCTTAATGCAAAATTGAAGCCATATAACTAGGATTTATACAGCTTCAACAACTAACTCATTTGAGTTGCCGGGATAATTTCCCTCTCCATAAAGTTCGGTGATGATGAGAACGTCACCGAACAGTTCATTGATTTCCTTATAGTTGATTGTTGGTCTTTCTATAATATCATGATAGGGAGACTAAGTTAGAACACCTTCAAGATGGTTCCCTCGATGGCATATTTGAAAGCTAAATTCCCTACTAAAACTAGGGTTAGCACATGCCAAGGAGACCAATAGTTAGCAAGATCATTCTACCTACAGACATTGACGAGGGGGGAGGTTCTCACTATCAAAATTGAGCTAGAGGAAAAGTTAGGTAATAGGGGAGGGCCAACTAAGGAGACTAAGACCATTTAGTTCGGTTATAGACCTAAACAAACCACACAGGTGGGAAAGTCAACACTTGCCAAGCTAAAACAACTCCTCGTCAACTTCCTCTAATCAAGCAAAGATGTTTTTGCTTGGTCTCCATCAGACATGTTAGGCATCCCTTCAGAGATAATCATGCACCACCACATCATTGACCCAACCTTCAAGATGGTAAAAAAAAAAAAAAGAGATGCCATTTTACCCCTAAAAGGCAGGCACCAATTGAGGAAGAAGTACAAAAGTTACTTTAAGTCAGTTTTGTGAGGGAAAAGCCCTACCCCACTTGGCTAGTTAACTGCATGTGGTGCATGTATATCGATTTCACTAATTTAAATAAAGCCTACCTAAAGAATTGTTTTCCTCTCCTAAGTATTGACCAATTAATTAACTTAACCTTAGGTCATGCCCTTCTAAGCTTCATGGATGCCTTCTTAAGCTACAACCAAATCAGAATGCATAAACTTGATCAAGTTCACAATTTGTTTATCACCAACTTTGACACATATTGCTATAATGTCATGCCCTTCAAACTAAAGAATGCAAGGAAACTTATCAATGTTTGGTGACAATGATGTTCAAACCATAGATTAGGTAAAACGTGGAAGTTTATGTGGACAATATGATTGTTAAGAGTAAGCAGCTCATCAACCTTATTGAGGATTTCTAGGAAATGTTTGACACCTTAAGGAAGTATAACATGAAGTTGAACCACTAGAAATGCATTTTCAGTTAGGAAAGTTTTGGGATACATAGTTACTGTTAGAGGCATAGAGGTGAATCCAGAAAAAGTTCAGGCTATCCTAAAGATGTAGCCCCCAAGAACTATTAAGGATGTTCAACACCTTATAAGATAAATTGCCACTCTAAGTAAGTTTGTGTCTAAGTCAACCGACAAGTGTATGGAGTTCTTCAAAATTCTGAGGAACCCATCAAATTTCCAAAGGACCAAGTAGTGCCAAGCAACATTTGAAGATTTAAAAGCCTTTTCTACCACTCCTTTAGTATTATTTAAGCTAGTTCTTAAGGAAGAGCTATATTTATACTTGTCCTTAGTTTTAGTCCAAGCTAATGGAAGGCAACACAAGCCTGTGTACTATGTAAGTCATGTTCTTTAGGGACCTGAAATAAGGTATTCTAAGTTAGAAAAATTTGCCTTAGCAATGATGATATTTATAAGGAAGCTTCGGCCTTATTTCAAGGCCCATCAAGTGATCATCCTAACAAATTAACCACTTTACCAAATATTATAAAAGCTCGACACTTTTGGGAGAATGGTCAAGTATGCCTTGGAATTGCACACATACAAAGTCTAGTATTGGCCAAAGAATGCCATTAAGGCATAGGTTTTAGCTAATTTTGTAACAAAATATACCGCACGAGAAAAGGCTCCTATTGATGAAGAAACTCCGAGGTGGACTCTCCATGTTGACAAATCATCTATTTGAGGGTAGAGTGGAGCAAGAATAGTTTTAAGAGGGCTATATGGGATAGAAGTACATTATGTATTAAAGTTTGAGTTCCACATTAGCAACAGTGCAACCAAATATGAAGCTCCCATTGCGGGGTTGAGGCTAGCTCAGAGGTCAAAGCTTAGAGGTTGGAAGTCTTCTCAGACTCCTATTTAGTAGTTCAACAAGTCAAAAGGGACTATTCAATCAAGGATGATAGTATGACCAAATATTTGGAGATCATACAAGCGCTTGAAGCAGAGTTCTCGACTTAGAATATCATGAAAATTCCATGAGCTGAAAACTCCAAGGTAGATGCGCTATCCAAACTTGCCTCGACCAACCTCTCTAAGCTAGTTAAGAAAGTGTTCATTGAATACCTACATAACAAAAGCATTGACTAACAACTACAATAGTGCCTTAAGTTGCGATTAGCATCGAACTAGCATTGCTGAATGGGCCCGTTTGTTGCATACCTAAAGGATGGCACCATTTTGGGTGAAAGGAAGGAGGCAAGGAAGTTTTTGCACAAAGTAACTCAGTACATGCTCATAGGGGACCAACTCTAATAATAGGGATTTAGCCTCCCCTACCTTCGATGTTTAAGGCAATGGAAGCTTAGCATGTACTAGATGAGCTACACACTAGTGTATGCAGTAATCATATCAAGAGTCAAGCCTTATAAGTTAAAGCTCTTTACCTCAGTTATTATTGGCCTACAATGAAAAGAGATGCCAAGGAGTTGGTCGAGAAATGTGTTCAATGCTAGAAATAAGCCCCTATAAACTAGCTCCTAAGTAGTAATCTCCTGCCCATTATGAGTCGTTAGCCTTTTGCTTAATCAAGGATTGATATCCTAAGTCCTTTCCTAAAGGACATCGACCAATGATAGTACATCATCATAGCTATCAATTATTTTACAAAGCGGGTAAAAGTAGAAGCAGTAACCAAGATAATCGAAAAGAGCATGGAAATTTTCATTGTCAACAACACCCTTAGCATGTTCAATAGACCACACACCCTGATTACTGACAACAAAACTCAATTCAATAATGGGAAGTTTAGAGAATTCTATTTAGAGAAAGAAATCAAAATCCACCACACCTTGATGCCTCACCCTCAATTTAATGGCCAAGTTAAGACAATGAATAAGACCATCTTAAATAGTTTGTAGAAAATGGTAGACTGCGTAAAAGGGAGGTGGGCAAATGAGCTCCCCTTTATCTTATGAGAATGTTAAACTACTCACAAAATGGAAATAAGAGAAACATCATTTAAGCTCGCCTTCAGATTGGAAGCAATCTTACCAATTGGACTAGAACTTCCTAATGTGTGCACCTAGGCAATAGACATACTGATGAATGAAATTAATCTATGAGAAAATTTAGACTTGATTGAGGAGGCTGAGACCTGGCAAGCACTTGGGTGGTAGCCTATCAATAGAGGGCAACGTGGTACTATGACAACAAGGTAAAATACAAGGCATTCAAATGGGGAGACTTAGTATGTAAGAAATTAAAGGCTATAAGGTTGTGAAAAGTGCAAGGTAAATTAGCACCTAATTAGACAGACTTTGTCAGAATTAAGGAAGATGCTAGCTATGGCGCATATAGACTAGAAACAATAGATGGATAATTGGTTCCTAGAACTTAGAATGCTAGCAATCTCAAATTGTACTTTCAATGAATATCACTTGCAAATAAGCCACTAAGAAATGAAATGTTCATACTTATCTCTATTTAACAATTCATTTAAAAGAAAAGTTAAGCTCAAATCTTAAAATGTATCTAATAAGCTCTCTAAAGCCCTCATTATTCTTAATTTCACAAAGGGCAAACTATCAGCTAAGTCTCCATAACCCCTTTCAAAGGAAGAAGGGTGATTAAACCTTCCTAACCTTTTTTTAAGGGGATAGATACCCCCCCTAGGGGGGTGATTGAGTTGGCCCCACATGAGAATAGGGCACATTGGT